>CM043021.1:56889285-57489285 GCA_023690525.1 Holotrichia oblita
TATAAACCGAGGCGAATGTGGTGCCCTATCCTGTATATTTTACTCATTTATTTTTTTGTAGATTTAAGTATAGTTCGGCATTTAATTGAGTACATGTATGTAACAGTAAAAACATTCCGAACAACAATATAGCAAAATTAGAACGGTTATAAATATTTAAATGCACTACACACTGCAATCTAATTATTAATATGTACTACAATAGCGAACAGTATTAGTGTATTGTACATACATATGTATAGTAATAATTAAGCTATGTGCTTGTTGAAGTAATGGATGTAAAAGTATTTAAAATATAGGTTTCGCTTGCACCATGAACAGTGCAAAATAGTGGGTTTATTACAAATACTATTCAAGGGCGTTCATATCGAAAGTGATGATGTTCCTTATATCTAGTCTCTATTGCTCTTTTTGTTTGTCCAATATAAATTTGATCACAGTCTTTGTATGCAAGTAATGCGAGTAATCAAACGTTGTGGTATTGATGCGACCGATGTTTTATCTGTAAGTACGTCAGAAGATATTGAGAAAGAAACTTGATTATGATTTAAAGATTGCAGTTTAATAATATTGTTTCTCTGATATCTGTTTGTCTGATCTTTCATAGTTTATAAGAATCACTGTTATATCAAAATTGTAACAAAATTTTTCCACAGGCTAGCAGGTTTTCACTGTTACAAGAAATCATAAATTGTGCAACTTGTGGTCCAAACGTATTAATTGTTTTACTACTATAAGTAGTAGTGAGAGTAACTGTTTATTTGTAAAAGTGACTGACAAAATTATGTAACTATGTATTGTAGCAATGATTGCGGAATGCTCTGAGGAGTTATCTTGCCTTATAGCTAAAGTGTACATTTAGTTTGTGTGAGTGCCACCTCTACTAATACATACTTTCTTTCCATATGTATAATTGTCGCAGCGACTTCATCGTTCTGATGTTGTGGCTGATACTTTTGAAAGAACATCGCGTAGATTCACTAGTTCTACAGTACTCTACAGCTTCAGTTTTGTGATCTAGGTATAAGTATAATATTGCCACTTTCTTCAGGAAGAGATGTAATATCTTCATAACTATCATCATCAGATTTCGCTGTTTCTTCAACAGATTGCGCTCCCAATCGTACTGCTAATTCTTGGAACTCTAATCCCGTTCCATCTTCAAAGGAGAACATACTTGTTGGACGGATAAGACGGATAGACATTTTTCAGAGTGTCATGCAACTTAGTTTCCTATGGCATCAAAGGAACTACTACAATGTTGGCGTCTAGAAATGTCACAAGTAATACGTTCAACATATTAGCAATGGTGATTACTACGATTGTGCCGAATTATAATTTAACCTCCACAAGAAAAACTGATACATTATTTGAAGTGACCACCTCATATGTACATACACTGTTGGAAAAAAATGATTTTAGCGGGGCATAAAGGCTTCCCCTAAATGAGAAGATGCAACGAGCTTCGAATTTTTCTGTAGCTGCATTTTTTACGAAGGTGCAATATTCTGTCGGTATGGAAACCGAAAGGGGAGAAAGCAGCCGTTCTTACTGTGGTGATGATGAATATGAAAAGGAAACGAAGATAGTGAGTGCAGAACATTTAATCAGTCTTGAGAAATACATTTTAAAATGTTATTGTGAATCT
Organism: Holotrichia oblita; assembly: GCA_023690525.1. Classification (NCBI taxonomy): domain Eukaryota; kingdom Metazoa; phylum Arthropoda; class Insecta; order Coleoptera; family Scarabaeidae; genus Holotrichia; species Holotrichia oblita. The sequence goes on from CM043021.1 coordinate 56,890,934, forward strand.
AAATATTCTCAGAAGTGCTTCAAATTTTTAGAGGGCTTACGGTTTAAAAAATATGAAAATATGAAGAAACATTCCCAAACAAAAAGCAACAAGCCGTGCTAATTTCCGGGTGGCACATTTAATTGCGAAATATGGGAAAATATTTATTGACAACGAATTAATGATTGTATGTTTGCAGCAACAGAAGAAATTTGAATAGAAAAGCTGATTTATTTGGAAGCATCAGTTTGTAAGTAAACACCACAACACAACAGCAAACAAAATTACATAAGAGTGGTTCTCTCTGTGTGAGTCAGATATTGCTTACTTTTTGTTTGGGCATTAACTACCGCTGTTTTTAAAGAGGTCAAAAATGTTGCCAACAAAACTGACGGCGGCGAAAATATTTTGAATGGCCTTTAGATATGTATGTCACAAATTTTAAAACCATCTATGCCAGCAGTGTTCTGGTTTAGCTGCGGAAAAGTTGTAAACGAATGTTTTGAGCTTCGAACAATATTCAAAACTTTCTTGAATGAATGAAAAGTTTCTTGGGCTGAGTTACAAAATAATGAATAGTTAAGTATGGAAGTTATTATATTAGACATTTTTAATTAAATTTATGAATGACCTTAATTTAAAATTCCATGAAGAAAACTGGCTTCTACTTGATCTATTTTATATTAAATCATTTTGAAAAAAAATGATTTGTTTGTAATATGTAGCTTAAGTGCATTAGCAATCTCGGGAAGCCATTTAAAATTTCTTAGTTTAGTGGGATCTAGACGAAATAATGTCACGCTTAAGTTTATAGTTTCTCTCTTGCTCTAGTTTTCTTTTTGTCAAATAAAGCACGTATTGAGTTGTTTATAGTTCAAAATCTGTAACGGTTAAGAGTGACTCAGCACAAATAGAATGAATTTAGGGGTTGTCATGGCATGTGGAGTACTATTTATACATAAAGAAGAGTACTACTGACTGATTGTTCAATATCATTTGTATGCAGTTGCACGCATATATTCGGTGAAATACTTTTCAAATAAACTGCTTTGCGTTTGAATAGTTTTTCTTCACAGACACAGTTATATTATAATTTCTTAGAAAAATGTTGTATACCTACAATTGTTTGTGTTCTTCAGCTTCTATTGGCCGTCGTAAACTCTGTTGCATGTAAGTTAAGAGTTTCTTATTGTTAGTATTCATCCTAAATACAATATTACCGTTAGAGAAGACGTCGTGCGAAAAGGAACTTGTTCGCGAAATGAAGTTGAGGTGAATGTCTGTTATGTATGTATTAGAAATTTCGCCATAGAATAAATGCAATTTTTGCAATTATCTTCTTCTACGTGAACGCTCACTTATTTACTGCTGGCATTTTGTTTAATATGCATATTTAGATTGCAATTTATATTCTAATTTCGTAATGGGTTTTAGAATTTTATTTTATAGAATAGTGTGTACACTACTGTGTAAAAACAATCAACACGTTACAAGATTCCTAAAATTTACTTAGAAACATTTTTGTATGCAGACTAATAAATATAATTTCGTTTTATATAGAGCTTACAGCTTAATACAACTAATCAAACGAATATTTGAATTTTTGTTTCGTTTAAACCTCGATTTTAACAACAAAGCTGACATCAAATGAAATTGTGGAATTTTTTATCTTGAATATATTAAAAACGTATAATGTTGTCAAGAATATTGCTTGCTAATAGATATAAATTTATTGTGTTTTATAATTAAGTATAAATAATAACGTGCAGTGCTCTCGGGATAGTGGATAAAATACTAATAAAACATTCAACAAAACTGGTGAAATGGATATAAATCGAAATCTAGACGGCTTCAAAAACTTAGTGGAGTCGAGAGATATTGTTTAAAAATGAGTTTTACGAAATCGCAAAATAATTAGCAGAGTTCTGGGCTAAGAACTTGGCATAGATGACAGGCACGTCCGTGAATGTTTCGAGTGTAAGAAGTGAGACATGTCATTCTTGACAGTTATCAAGTTAAAACCGTCAAAATATGAGCGTGATCTACAAGACTTAAGACAAGTCCTATTTTTATGTGAAACCAACCCTATATATTTTTACTGTTTACGATTCTTCTAGGTCTTATTATTATAATATAGAGTTTTGCTATGTTATTCAGTTTACTTTAGAAGATATGGGAAGTTTTGCATAAATTGAATAACAAAGTTGGCGCCTCCTACCGTACTACGGCTTTCACATAAAATAATTCATTTGCGCTTGAAACATTTCTAATGTTATGTCCTTTCATCAGAAATTATTTATTTATCGGTGCATTCAATATTTATATACAGGGCGTCATAACTCGGAATGTTGATTTTCTCACCTATTTCAAATGGAGCACCCTGTATTTTATTATTGGAGTAAACTCCTCTCTTCACAAACTTTATTATTTATTAAACATTCTCTATAGCTAAATGTTGTAGTTTTTGAGTTATTTGCTTTTCTATAACGAAAACATGATTTGAAACAAAAACGGTTTTGATTTTAATTGGTTCACCGTGATGCTGAGCTAAGAAATAATAAAGTACCTATAGTACTACGGTTGCAGTTTGTTTACAATGGAAATAGTAGCAAAACAATTAGTGATTAAGATTCTTAAGTATTATCTGAGACAATTGAATAAGAATATTGATATTGATGATATTAAGGAGCTTGAAGTTTTGATATAACAGAATAATTTTGTTGCTGTTTAGAAGTATAGATTGATATGGTTTTTGTGTTGGGAGGAAGTAATAAGAATATTTTGCTCGCAAGAAGACTTTATCATCAGCAATTCTCTAGTAGACGACAACCAAGAACAGAAGCTTTTGAAATTTTCTTGCAACGGTTTTGTCGAACTGAAACTATGAATTACAAAAAATATAAATGAACCAATACCGTTTAAACAGAAGAATAAATGTATCTATATTATGCACAACGGCACCAAGAGTTGACTGATGACGACCATAGAGAGACCATAAAAATAAATACACAAAAATAAGTAATTCTGTAATTGATCGATGGTTTTAGCCGTTAATTTGTGGTACATTTTGTAATATAAAATAAATAATACTTTACTTTGTTAAACCACTTTATTTAATATTGTTTACTGCAGTTTCAATCTTCCCAAGAAGTGAATGACCCAAGTCATTTTCAAAACTTAGGTCTTTAATTGACCCAAGAAGGTTAAAACTGCAGTAAACAATATTATAGAAAGTGGTTTAACAAAGTAAAGTATTATTTATTTTACATTCTGTAATTCGTTCCTACTTTTTTTTACAAGTTTCATAATTAAATGTTATCGTATTAGCACTTTGTGTTTACTATTTTATGTCATTTTCCCATTTAAGCAATTTGTAATTCTAAAATAAATTTCACACAGGTCAATCATAGTCATACAGGTCAATCATAGCTAATACTGTTTTTCTCACTCAACCTTGTGTCAGATAATGATAATTTTAGCGCTTTAGGTATAAAATTGTATTTTCCCAGCTAAGGGGCAGTTTTCATTTAATATTGCTATTCAACTAATCAAAATCAAAGCCGCTTTTATTTAAAATCAACTCAAAAACTACAACATTTAGCTATAGGGAATGTATAATAAATAGGAGTAATAAAGTTCGTAAAGAAAGGAGTTTACTCCAATAACGAAATACAGGGTGTTCCATTTGAAATAGGTGAGAAAATAAATATTCCGAGTTATGACTCGCCCTGTGTATACATATTGAATACGCCGATAAATAAATAATTTCTGATGAAAGAAGATCACATTAGAAATATTTCTAGCGCAAATGAATTATTTTATGTGGAAGCCGTAGTACGGTAGGAGGCGCCAACTTTGTTATTCAATTCATGCAAAACTTCCCATATATTCTAAAGTAAACTGAATAACATAGCAAAACTCTATATTATAATAAAGGTAAGACCTAGAAGAATCGTAAACAGTAAAAATATACAGGGTGTTCCATTTAAAATAAAGTAAGTTTAGATTAGTCTGTCTTTATTTGACACCCTGTATAGTCAAAACTATTTCTAGGTTATAGCCCCCCATGCGCTTCAACTTTTATCTTAATAACATTTTCTCATTTTTCTTATAACACAGGATTAATTGGACTTCCTCGCAGTAATACTCCGACTAGGTACTATCGTTGGTACTATATAAACTTTTAAAAGTTCATCAGTTCTGACACTGGCAGTTGTACACTATTTAAAACTTAAAATTACTGCTACTAATACAAAATATAGGTTTCTTTTTTTAATTTAAATGAAAAACAGTAGTTTCCTACGTGACCTTTCGGATGTATTTTAATCCTCCTTCAAACCTACATATAAATATATAATACCTAAATTTTAACTTTTTTAAACTAAGAAACAATAACTTACACAAGGTTAATCGTTTTTCTCAATATAAGGCTCTAAGAATATTGTGAAACAATTTCAAATTTCAATTTTAAAATTTGAAACCATATGCAAAATATTTGATAAACAATTTTGTAAACAAAAAACAGGCGTGCTAGATTTTAAATTTTGACATATTAAAAACAATATGTTGAATGCAATGAAAATATTTTATATAAAAAAATATTTTACAAACACATCAAGTGGAAGACGATTTATAACTGGCCATAAAGACATCTGAATGTAAAAGATCACAAAAAACTACTAGAGTGATTAATATAAATCCTTAAATTTGATAAATTTAATTAAATTATTATAATTATTAGTAAAATTTGAAGATTGTTCTTTTGTATTAATTCTTTTAATATAATTTGATTCATTAAATAAAATTGTATCATTGATGTTATTTTTCGACCGTGTTTTTGTTTGCGGGTTATGCGGCCCTTTTTGATAATAAAAATATTTCTTCAATATTCCCTTTAAAAAAAAATTATTTCCTGACGAAGTCACGAAGTGTGACGAAATATTGAAGAAATATTTTTATTATTAAAAGGATCGCATAACCCGCGGAGATTAATCGATTAAAATTGTAACATCATTAAAATTTACAATGTGATCTTTGGTGTGTATATGTGTAGCCAATGCGCATTTTTTGGGATTTACTCGACTATCACTACGTTGTTTGAAAGATAATTACCAAAAAAGTACGCAGACACTTAAGGATTATTAAATTAGATTTATATCGCAAAACCATTAGCTCAGATTGCTACTTAAATCTTAAATTTAATGACCTCTTACATTAGGGGAGAGTACTGTACCTTGGGACGGCATGTACGTTAGGACACTCATCAAAGGACACCTATCGGCGTTAAGACAAAACTTATAATAAACCTCTCTATAACCGTTTTGGTCTATAGTATACGTGTCACCAGTTTCCCCCCAGATGTCAGTCAATTATCGTTGTTATTAATAGGCCGTTATTTTGCTAGTGAAAAGTAAAATAGTTTTAAAAGTTGCTCATTACCTGGAGAATAAAGTGAGTAGCTTTCAGTATGATTATTATCTGTATATCAAGTGTATGTATGTAAAGTATGAATGTGTTAAATAAAAACTGATCTAATTCTAACCTAAAAATTATGATTGACATGTTTTTAAAAAGATGTAGTGTCTTGTACCTTTGGACACGATGATGTACTGTACCTTGGGACTGTCCCAAGGTACAATACTGAATTTGATTTATTATTTATAGATGCCGAGGAGTAAAAAAGGGGCCAAAAGAGTTAAAGTCGAGAGTACTGATGTTGAAAGGGCAGCAGTTTTGGTATTGAAAAATAGTTGGTCAATCCGACAAGCTGCTTTGGAGTTTAAAGTTTCTAAATCTACATTAGCAAGGCACTTGAAGATACACAAAGCAAGCGAAAACGAAGAATTCCAATATAATGCGAGATGTGATATAAATCGTGTTTTTTCTCCTGAAGAAGAAGAAAAGCTAGCAAACTATCTGAAACAAGCATCACAGATACACTATGGGCTCACAAGAAAACAATTTAGAATTTTGGCACTTGATTTTGCTCAAGTAAATAAAAGAAAATTCCTGAATCCTGGATTACAAATGGCTTAGCAGGGAAAAACTGGTACTATGAATTCATGAATCGTCATAAGGATGCCCTTTCTTTACGCAAACCACAGGCAACAAGTTTATCGCGTTCCACAAGCTTCAACAGACATAATGTGTCCACCTTTTTCACCAAACTAAAGGGTTTGATGGAAAGAGAGCATTTTGCTCCTGAGAGGATCTATAACGTCGATGAAACTGGATTGTCAACAGTTCATAATCCTTGCAACGTCATAGCCACAAAAGGAGCCAAACAAGTAGGACACATGACGTCAGGGGAAAGGGGCATCAATGTTACAATGATCGCAGGCGTAAATGCAATAGGTAATTCAATTCCACCGGCTTTTGTGTTCCCAGAGTATTTTTTAAGGAGCACATGCTGAAGGGAGCACCGCCAGGGAGTACCGGTTTTGCTCACCCTTCAGGATGGTCAAACTCCGAAATCTTCTACGACTTCCTTAAACATTTTATTAACCACTCCAGACCCACAATGAACCAAAAGGTGTTGTTAATAATTGACAACCATAAAAGCCATATTACAGTGGATGTTTTAAATTTGGCCAAGAAATCCGGAGTAGTCCTTTTGACGTTTCCACCGCACACAAGCCATAAACTCCAACCTCTGGATAGAGGAGTTTTCGGACCGCTTAAAAAATATTATAATTCGGCTTGTGGCGAGTGGTTGTTGAAAAATAGTCCTAAACCAATGACAATTTATGATATCTGTGAGTGCGTGGGAAATGCTTATCCCTTAGCACATACCCCTCATAACATCTTGGCGGGATTTAGGGTCTGCGGAATATATCCGTTCAACGAACATATATTCCAAGATTATGAATTCTTAAGCTCTTCAGTAACTGATCGCCCTGAACCAACTACAGATAATACTTCCACCATCTCAACTGCTGAGTCTTCTGTGCAACCACAGCAGTCTGGATCTTTTACTTTGGCAAAATTTGTTAGTCCTGAACAGGTACGACCGTTTCCGAAAGCTGAAGCTAGAAAGGTAAGCCGTGGTGGACCTAAGCCTGGTAGGTGTCGGGTATTGACTGACACTCCAGAAAAAGAGGAAATAGAAAACGAAGAAGCAGCGAGGAATATGAAAAATAAATGCAAAGTCACCAAAAAAGTACAGGTAATAAAACGAAAAGTGTTCCAAAACGATGACTCAAGCAGTTTAGAGGAAGATGAAGCATCATATTCAAGCAACGATTCAGAAGACGATGAACTTGAGGCCGCAGAATCAGTGGACATAGAAGAACAAAATGACGTCAAAATAGAAAACATAAGAGACGGCGATTACGCATTAGCGCGCGTTGCCGGTAAAAGGACAGAACATTTTTATATCGTGGAAATTCAAAAAGTAAGAGGTTCTATTTTAGAAGTACGTTATCTTAAGAAAGTAAATAGTTTTTTAGGAAATAAATTTGTTTATAGCTCAGCTCAAATTTATGAACTTTCAATTAATGATGTTATTAAAAAACTGCCTGCACCAGTCCCTGTTGGGTCCACCTCAAGGCAAACAAACTTCATGCTTTTTGAAGTAGAATTCGCAAAATATAATGTCGAATAAGTACTTACCTTATGCCTATAATAACAATAAAAATTCTTTTTTCTACTAATGTTTCTTTATTCTGGTATTTTATTGTCTCGTCCTAAGGTACATGACTATGTGTCCCAAGGTAAGGGACGGTATTGTACCTTGGGACAGAAACCAAGTGTTAAAAAAATTAATTTCTCAAGTATTCATAATAAAAATAAAAATTCAAATTTCTATGATTGTGTACTAGGCTTTATAGCGAACAGCTATGCGTCAATAGATAATTAATTTATTGAAAAAAAATACATTTAAAAAAAGTTTCAAAAAAAGTGTCCCAACGTACAGTACTCTCCCCTAAATTAATTTAATTGCCACGACTTGAATAATTACTTATCATTCATTATCGTATTTTTGGTTCATGTACTAAAGCGATGTTTTTTGTTGATTAATTGTTGTATTATAAATTAAGAATCTTTAAACTTAGTCTAACATTTACGGAATTTTTATTGCTAACAGAAAAATACATTAATTACTAGTACGTATGCTGCCACACATTTTGGACTTTGCAGTAACACGTCAACTAATTCATAAGTTTCAATCTTTTAAAATATAGCTAAACCGCCTCGATGTTTACATACTGATGTACCATAGTTTCATCGCTCTTGTTTGTGGTTTTCTGTTCGATATATATTGTTCTATACTGGCTGTATCTTTAGTGAAAGTACTAATATTATTCTTCGGGGTGCTACAGTCCTATACGTGTTTGTAACACATATAGGATTGGACCTATGTATACTAAGAAATAAACTGAACAGAATCAAAACATGTGAAAAATTGTCATGTAATTAGACATACATCATAAAAGGTTGTCGTCTGAACTAGAGCTGGACGATACTGACATTTTCGGTATCAGGTATCGATACCAATCGAGGTATCAATACTTACTGATGTATCGATTCCGCGAACGATATCGATTCCGCATACTGGAATTGGTTAACTATCGATAGGTATGGATACTTTGGAACCGATACATTGGTATCGACACCTTGAATCGATACCTCGAATCTACTTAGTATCGATACCTAAGACTAATTTGTATGTATAGATCTTTTCGGGTTGGTTTCAATAATTATATTCAATAATAATATATTTACGGTATTAAATTTACAATATTATGATATTTTGCCCTTTTTGGTTGCAATTAGTTTTAATATACATATTTTCATTCATTGATATTTGAGTCAATATATGAAACACAGTTTCTTAAATATTTGTCTAAAAATAATTCGTTTCCGAGATGAGTTAGTATCTTAAGAAGTCGTTAGTTTATTAATAGCTGAAAATTGTTTTGACAGATTTCAATGTCATATTTACAATTTGTTAGTATCTTAACAGTATTCTTTGGATCTATTACAGTTAATCCACTAATTACTTTCTTTTCCAGAAAAAAAGTTAAAAACTAAATTCATCTGACAATAAGTAAGCATTTTCAGAACTTTCTATCGTATACTAAAATTGTTTCGCTAAACATTAGCATTGTCAAGTAAAAACCGACTCAATTCTAACAAAAGAACTGGCATGTTATAAATGATTACATATTAATATATAGACACGAAACGACATTCGAAAAAGACCGAAGAATGAAAAAGGTAATGGTTTGTATATGCAATCGCTTCAATATTTTTTACGATACCGTAGTGTCGATTCGTTGGTATCGATACCTAGGTATTGATGCTATCCAAATCGATACCACTAATGGTATCGAATACAGGACGATGTATCGATACTTCTCCCAGCTCTAGTCTGCACCGCATGCTGTACTAGTATCATGAAATCAGAGTTTAATTCACGTTATAAATCGTAATGTTCTGGAGTTTTTTTTTAATTAGACCTAGTAAAAAGGAATTCGTCTTTTTTAATATCGGTTTGATCATTTTGAATACCAATGTTTCTTAATTATTTTCAAATTTTATGCTAATGTGGAGTAGTCTGTAGGAGCTTGTGGATTGTAGATCTTAAGACGCGAGGTTTTGCTTGGTTCATAAAAGTCTGCAACTTTCAACTATCTAGATTTAGAATTGGCATTAGACGCATAATTTATTATTATAGTCAGTTTTACTAAGGCTTTACTAAGAATTTTAAAAATTTTTGTTGAGCTTTCAGCATTTCAGCATGTATTATCCTCTAGTGAATCATAGATGTTTATAAAAATTTTGGTAGATAGCACCAGCACTGATTTATTTTCATCGGAAATAATCAAAAAGTAGTGATAATAATGTATGTAAAAATCTTGCACGCATTATTTTGCATCAGATACTTTTTCGTTAGTTACATCGCCATCTCGAATAACAGATGAGCTGTTAATAAACTCAGAATGTGCGAGGCAAATGTTACTATTTTACTGTATTAGACAAAGTTGCTTTGAACCATGAACGGCTTGCTTTGTAGTCTGTGTAAAACTGATGCACAAAAGTATCTGAAGCAAAATATGGGCACAAACTTTTTGTACGACTTTACTTATTGACACCTACATATAAACTAGTTTTCCTATTCAAAACTTATTTTATTCGACACGAATATATTTAAATTGGCGTTATTAATAGACGTCATAGGCAGATGTGTTAACACCAGTCTTATTTAATTAGAAAGTATTTTCAGAGTCGTACGACACGAGGTGTGCTGACACAATACTATTCCGCCCTTATACTATTCCGCCCTTATCCACGGCCATACACGATTAGATTTGCAGCATGTGGGTATTTTAAAATAGTTTCTATTATAGGAATACTCCAAAGAATGTTATTTAACTTTAATGTAGATTATAGTACAGTGCAATTTCAAATACTCGGATCGTATATTCGTTCTATTACAAACGAACGTTGTATATTTGGTAAGCAGTTCCTTTCATTTTACAATAATAATTTAACATACAATCATCCACGTTACTGCATTAGTTGTATAACATATTTTATTATTATATTGTTATACCCCAATGAAACTATAAAAAAAGCAATAACTTAAAAGATTGACAACCTTTTAAGAGTTTAAGGTTGGAATAAATTCCATAAAAATTCCAAATATCGTTTTCCAGAGAGCTTTCGAACAACTGAGTTTTTATTATTTGATCTATTACATTACATTTGAAGAGTTATAATCTCATAGATGGAATAATTAAAACGAACCACCCCAGTTTTTTTCCAATTTGGAAGAATTGGAAGTTGTGGTACTTTTCTAGTGATCGAGGAATTTATGTATATTCAAACCACAGAATTAGAACGGGGTAACTTGAAGCATTAACCGATTATAAGTAATATTTGAGTATATTCCCGCAGGGGAGTTCACAAATATTAAAAATAACTATACTATATTTACAGTAGTTAACGTAGTAGTTATTACATTATACATAAAAAAATCGTGAGTTATTAAAGCGGGAAGAAATTCTGCAAATTGACTTATTCTTTGTGTTAAGCATCATTCAGAAAAATACATAGTAATAAAATTTTATTTCGAGGTAATTTAAAACTAGCCAATAAAATTGTAATAAGATATTGTGTTTCTAAAAATTATGGATGAAATCTAAAAGAAATTAAAATTCATGAAGTTAAAATTTAATGTTTAGATTGCATTATTTCGTTATGGTAAACATTTGATAACCTTTACAATAGTGTCTTATACATCGAATGGTTTTATATTGCATTACACCTACGACCTTTTTGATTACACATTTTTAAAACTATGCCTATTCCATATACAAAGACGTGCATTGGCACTCCTTCAGTAGATTTTTGTTTTTAATGACAAACTATTGTTTCTATTAACGAACGAAGTGCTCTTACTCTAGTCTCGATTAATTTTTGAACTACTCAATACATTTTTGACAGAAGATTTAAAACATTTTCGAATTTTGCGGAACAAATCCAAAAAAGGTATTGTTGTTAAATCAATCGTTTCAAATCATTTAAACTCTCGGTGCCAAATCGATCTCATCGACTTACAAGCTAGACCGGATGGTGACTACAAGTTTATTTTTGTCTATCAAGACTGTCTAACCAAATACATCAGGTTAAGGGCGCTGAAAACAAAGCAAGCTGGAGAAGTAGCTGGGCACCTATTAGAAGTATTTTCAGACTTAGGAAGCCCTTGTGTGTTGCAGAGCGACAATGGCCGAGAATTTGCAAACCAGGTAGGTATTTTTCCAGTGTGGTAGAGTCTTTGCCTGCCACGCGGTTGGCATGGGTTCGATTCCCGGCCAATTCATTTTTTTATACTTTCTTTAACTTAAATTCATAAATTGTTCGTAATATGGTTTTTAAATCCATTTATTTCTGTAAAAAAAAAGCAATTAAATGGGCAATAAAGTGAATAAGAATATTCTAACTCAACAAAATGGAGCAAAGGTCTAAAAATTGTTCAATTTGAAAAAAATCGGTAAGTTGGTCTATAAAACTTGTTTTAATCTCTATTTTGCTTTCTACGACTGTTCAAATGATTGAAACGGCGTAGTATTTCAAAATTTATATCTGATTCAAAAAAAAGTTTGTTGCGGAAAAGAACATTGGTAACTTTTGTATCTGTTTGCGTAAATTACTACAACAGCAGCTCTGTGTTTGTAGTCTTATCTTAACTCATTATTTTTTATAGCTACTTTCATTCTGAAATTGGACGCAGCCCTTATGAAGCATTGTATGGTGTAACATGTAGAGAGGTTTAAATAACCTAACCATTTCTGCCGAAAAAATTAAAATCATACGTAAAGAAGAAGAACTAGAAACATTATTGCCGTCTAGTAATGATACCGAAGAGAAAATGGTAGAAGATTCAGATCCTACAAGTAATTACGTACCCGATGAAAACTTTACCAGCACCGAGAATGAAATGACCGTGGAAGAACGTTCTGGAGATACGTATAAAGTATCTCCACCAATTTCTCAATGGGTAGGTATGTACAACCTAATATTTTTCAGGTTTAATTGAAAATGCTACGCTGATTATACACAGTGATAATACTGAAACTCCAGTTTTATTCGAAGAAAACAATAAAACCTCACTTTTACCTGAAGAAAGCAGTGAAATCTCAGTTTTATTTGAAGAAAACAATGAAACGTTCTGTTTACAACGAGTGGTAATCAGCCCAGGAATTGAAACTACGAAAAATGATCTGAACGAATTATCGTCATTGCAGAAATGCATACTTTGTTCTGAAGAAAACGTGTGCGATCATTGTGAGAAAAGAAAAACAATACCGAAGCGATAAGAGATGCATGTCGCGAAAATCTACAAAGGCAAGCAGAAAAAATCTAGAAACTTCCAGGAAAAAAAATTAAACAAGTAACTGTCGGCATGTCCGTTAGAGTGCCCATTCCAGATGTAGACCGAAGTCTATCAGATCACAGAAACATTCCGGGCGTAATAATGAGCGTAGAATGATTTTTTCCGAATTGGAACTGTTCACGGTGTCCTTAAACAACTATATTCCCGAAATGAATTTGAAATATGCAAGCAACAATTTATAAAGCTAGAAGATGTCAAGACAGACACCGAAATAACATTACGAAGCGCTGCAGGACAATTTTCGGTATCCGGTTCAACCCAAGGTTATGTGCGCTGTCAATGTAAGAACAGTTGCACAAATAAAAAGTGTAAATGTCTTGCTTCGGGATATACGTGTAACAGCAAGTACCACAATAGTGCTACTTGCTCCAATAAATATTTTTTTTTTTAGTTTCAATGTTTTGAATTTTATTATTACGTATACTTTTATCGGAGTATCATTTTTGTTTGCTTTTTTTACTTATATTTAAGTAGTAATAGCAATGTCATGTTGTACCTATAAATAAACTTTATTTCTGACAAAGAATTATTTTACTACCCTGAACTAAATTAACCAAACAGGATTGGTTAGTTTACGTACTAACCAACGAGTTAGTTATTATGGATGACTAGAAATATAAACTTCGCAAGTTATCCAAATACTGTGGCTAGTTTGTAAACAAGCTAAAACCCTGGTTAATTTGTATACTTTTCTTGTGGTTTGTACTTTGGCGGTACATGTTGTATGGTTTGTAAGCTGGCTGGATAGTATACGAAGCAACCAATACTGGCAATTTTAGTTAAAAAAATATTTTCCATCGAAATAACTAGACATTTGGATAGTTTGTATACTATCCAGCTGGTTTTTAAGCTAGCCAAGTTAACGCTTTAACCGTAACATATACCTATAGCACATATCTTATGTGTTTTTAAAGCGCAGTATTATTTAAATTAATTTGAATTTTAGTGTAAAGTAGATAGATATATAAAGAATTCATGAATTTTCATGCATAATGTTATAATACGTTAACTGCTGTAAATATACAGACCGGTTCACCGGGAACTGCAACTATCGATTGCGGGAAAACTATAGCTAGGAATGATCTGAAATTTTGGCACTACACTAAAGTCGATGGGGGCCACTCGCCTAAAATATTTTCAAGATAGCGGCGCTTTGGGATATACCGGAAGTCAGCACCAACTTCGTTATTTAAAATAGAATATTCTGTATATTGACACGTTTTTAGATTTTGCGTGAAATTCTAAATATATTTCATGTATAATGTCATATATTTACTAATTTTACTTTTTAAGCGCTCCGCGATTTTTATTCGACAACTGAAAATTTATAATTTTGTAAATGTTGTCATGGCTATCTAACAAAAAAACAACTAATGCAAATAGTATGTATTGTAGAAGATAAAAATACTAACTTGCCAATATTTCGAAAACTATCCACTTTTATAATAGACATGCTTATACAAAGTTACCCTTATTTTTAATGCCGAACAAAATAAAATTACAAAAATTGCCATTTTCCATTAAAAAAAATTGACTTTCGGTAATTTTTCCGATTTCATTTTCAGACGTATCTTTCGAACACTCTGTATGAATAATTGTAACAATTTTATACAAATAGTATTTAATTAGATCATCAACTTGAGAAACATTACTTCAAAATAAATAATAAACTAATGCTTATATGGAAAAAGTGCAATTGATTATCTGCCTGCAAACGTCAAATTTCGCATAAGAATGTAAATAAGACAAAAAGGGCTAGACTTAGGTATATGACATTATATATGAAATATATTTAGAATTTCACACATAATCTAAAAACGTGTCAATATACAGAATATTCTATTTAAAATAACGAAGTTGCTGCTGACTTCCGGTATATCCCGAAGCGCCGCCATCTCGACTTTAGTATAGTGCCAAAATTTCAGATTATTGCTAGCTATAGTTTTTCCGCAATCGATCGTTGCAGTTTCCGGTGAACAGCCTGTATATATACACTTAAAAAGTGACTTTCATCGATGTGAACTTGGTTGAAATGAACGTTAATTTTGGACGACCCTGTATAAATTATGACAAATGTTAGAACGTAAGTTTGATGTATGCCATTTCGGCTAATAACTTGCCAAATATGAAGTCTTTAGCTGCAATGCTTTCAGAAATACAGAATTTGGAACATAACGTTGCAATTGGCCCTATATTTGAAAAAAATGGGTAAGTTTTGATGCAGAATTATATGCCCGATACAAAAAACTCAAAAAAAATATACCGTGCTATTTAAATTAAGAAAGTTGACGCCAACTTCCGGTAAACCGGAAGTGGAACAATGGCGTAAATAATTTTGCTAATGAGTGCAGATGATATCAGTTATAATTACAAGTTTTCAGAAATGTTGAATTTCAAGAACATCAAAAAGTTCTAACGAACCAGTTCTGTCGTGAATGACCCTGTATATGTAAGTACATAGTTATTTTTAGTATTTATGTATAAATATAAGAAGCACTCAAGCGGTACGAACACCTGTTTATTTCTATACTGGCTGAAAATAATATTGCAGCCTGCTGTCTACAGATATCGTACCATATAAAAATTATGTAGGGGCGAGGGAGTAGGAGAAAGCGATAGTTTCGGCAATTCTCGTGTCGTCCAAGGACTATTATTGCTTGATGTATGTATGTATAGCATACATATGTGTACATACCTACATATCTAGGCACCAGTAATTTTATATTCATACTGTACAAGTGTGTCTTACATTAGTGTTTCTTTGCGTATTTTCATGAAATTATGTTGTAGTTTAACTTTGAAATTTGAGATAATCAATTCAAGCGTTATATTATTGAGGTTTCGGTAACTGTACTGCATATTATCGTTAATACGCAAGCTTCTTGGTCCCCTTGTATGTTTTGAAGGAAAAAAACATCTTGAACATTTTTGAATTTACATTGCGGGGCATATACACACAATAATCATTGAAATTTCGATGGATGTTTTATAGGAGATTACATACATTACAGTTGATTCGTTGAAAATTTCTTAAGTTAATATATGTATGTTCTGATAGCTGTCGACATATCTATATAAATAATAATATGCAAGTCTTGTTATTATGGCACGAACTGATAACCTTATAGAATACATACATATGTATAAATATATTATACTTTTAAGCCTATTTTTGACGTTTAGATGTATGGATTTCTCTATTAAAACATTTCCTGCATTTGCCCAATTAATCCATTTTTGTAGTCAGCAAAACTTTATCTTGTTTTTCAAGAAGATTTCATTAGCTATTTTTCTTATGTTGTTATATGTACATATATACATAATTATGGTGAAGTAGTATTTGAGATTGAAGTTATGATGAAAATGTTATCATGGAGAATGGGTTATAAACATAAACATAAACATTTTTCGATGCAGGGTTTGTACTTACTGAATAGTTTTAACAATTTATTCTTGAAATTTGTTTTCAAAATATTAATAGTTTTGGAATAGTCGGCAATTGTATATGATTAAAATTTCATTATTATGTAATTCTCCAGAATGAATGATAATGATTTATCTTAAATCCAAATTCTTGTTTTGCTACTTTAAGAAAGGAATGGAAATGTACACAGTCACTTTCGAATAATTGATAATAAGATATAAATTAAAATTCTACGTATAGCGATATTAACTATTAATTACCAGAAAATTTGTGTATTATTTAATTATTATTTATTACACCAGAAAATAATGCAGAACAGTTAACGTAGTTTATCTAAGTAACGGCAAATTTAGATATGCGCTCGTATTTAATAAATAATTAATTAAAGGAAACGTATAAGGCAAGAAAGATTTCAATACCAGTTAATATCTTGAACTCCTTTATCTTTGTAATTAAATTAAAAATTTTAAAATACAGACTAAATAGACGAGCTAATTTTATATCGTGGAGAGAAACTAATTGCTAGATTTGAATATAACTGCATCATTTTGAATATACACCGTTCGTGTATGCGTGAAGTGAACTAAAGAATAGGTCCCCATATCTATAAGAAACTGTGGTACTACTGAAATTAGAAAAAAACATGGTTTAAAAAGAAATGAATGATTACTGACTATACTATAATTATTAGAGTACAATGTTTGATGTAAAAGTATTGATTTAAATGTATATGCTTGCATTAAATATTTGCTGTTTTTGATAAGCAATTGAATGTTGTAAAAGTTTTGAAATAAATAAATTATGTATATATTCTAAGTTTTTAGATACAATGTTTCAATTGAATGAAAGAATTGCTTAGAGAAGACTAGAACGTTGAAATTGTATCTTAAAAGAAAGTTATTAGAAAATATGTTGATTGGTTAAGCGGTCAACATGATTATGACGGTTAATCAGTCACAACTGTAAAATGATCATGGCAACTGCTTATATTATTGCATCTAACCTCTCGTTCTATATAATAGTATATTACATACTAGGGTTGAAAAGATTACTATTATTGCCCGAGTAGCGAGGCATTTAAAGCCACAAGGGCAATAATAGTCTTCGCAGCCGAAGTATGTATATTATTTTTTGTACCAGTAGTCTAATTGGATCTTGAAACCTTGATAATCATAAATAAATTTACTAAATTATGTAAAATTGCACTTGTAATAAAACTTATAAAACAAATGTAAGTAGGCTTTATTTTGATGTTGACAGATACATAAGTTTTGACATAACTGCTGAAGCTAAAAGCGAAGTATTTTTTAGATTATTTTTCGTTTTGTTTATGTATGTCTGAATAAAAAGATTTTAAATGTATACCACCTGAAATGTACGAGATTGCAGAACTGGTAGTTGAGTACTAGTTGGTCCTAACTTTCACATGAATCAAAACGCTTATATACGAAAACATATTCAGAATTGTGACGGTTGACATCCTACGGCGATTGTGTGATTGCAGCATGCGTGTTGTTTGTTTTCATTATTAACCTAGGTTAATAATGAACCCATTATTCGTCTACTATAGGTTTTTTTTGGGTTCAGAAGTCAGGATTAGTGACAGAACTGCGCAGAACGTCTGCGCAGAATATTGTAATTCTAGACTAATCCTGAAATAACCAAAACACTTATTAGCAGCCTAGTAATATAACCTAGAGAATTTTATCTAAGCTTAGTAACTAAACAGCAGTTATAAGTCGTGTCGATGAACGATGACAGCACTCAGATCAGTCTAGATTGTAGGCGTTTTCGAAAATGTAACCCAAACAACCCAATCCGCTCGCTAATATCACGTGATAGATTACACGCTACATAACCTAAAAGTGTTGTATGGTGTGGTATCGTCTTATCTCAGATTGTATTAATTTATGTCGACAAAGTAGAATGGCAATGATAGACAATTTTGGATTTTGGTTATGGATGGTTTATAGCTCACACTCTCTTTTGCCGATCCGTCTCCAACTATCAGCTGTGTTTACATCGTGTATATAAACCATATAAACAAACGATTCGTACGATATCCACCAATATCTACATTGCGCATGCGGATCCTTACTTATCCTACTCCGCTAGTAGGGTAACTTTACAGTAATCTGGGGTAGAACTGCGCCGAATCGACAGCAAGCCGCCTCGATACTTTCCCCACACTCCACTTCTCCCCTTCCCTTAAAGTGAATAAGTGCTTTAGGGAAAGGAGAACAGTAGGGTGTGGTAAAAATGTCGAGGCGACCCGTTCTCGATTTGGCACAGTTCTATACCTGGATTGCTGATCGATTCACATTTTCAAACAAGGTTACACTTACCGGATTACATAAATGAACGGCTGGATCGCTATCTGACGTAACCCGATTACATTTTCGAAAACGCCTTGTGTATACACTCACGGCGCATGCTTGGGATTATTTATTCAGAATCAGTACCTACTCTAGAGCAAGAACTGCTAGGAGTAATCTAGGACCGTTCCGAACTAATTCACAAAAGCAACTAAAACAGAGAATCGGGAATTGATAGTTAGTTCTGAAAAAACCAAAACACAATTGCAGTTACGCCTGCGTAGTAATCCTAGAACCGTCCAGAATGCGAAACCAAAACAAACCTATTAATTCAGATGTAGAGAAATGACATTTCTCGGCGTTCTATTATGTGTTAAAATGCTATGATATTTTACTGCTGGTACAAAAAAGAAATTTATTATCTCGGTGTCATCTCCAGGAACACATATTGAAGATTGAGGAATTAGATAATATCACAGATTAATCCAGTACATCCATTCATCTATCAGAGCAATCGTTGCAGGCAAGCACTTGCGTCTTCCTAGCAGTTTGTCAGGTACCTACAATGAAATTAATTCCGAACGTGCACTACGGGAGTTCTTATTACAGTAATTTTTCCTTAGCGGTATGTTTAATTAATAGTGATTACTATATAAATTACTATTATTGATAATACGGTATATAAACATGTAAACTGTGTAGGTATATTACAGTTTTCTGTTTTTCACATTAATGTCATTTTCATTTTCAAATGTGCACGTAAGTATTAACGCATGTGTATATTTTATATAGCAAATTATAAAATCAATTCCCAAATTCGTCTAGATTTTCCAAAATAAAAATCCCTTTATTTAAAAGTAAAAATAAACACGGATTCATTTTATGTATACTTTAGCTAGTGGAATAGTTATATAAATAGTGCCAATTTTTAAATTTCGATATCTTCACCACATCACAACTTTACATTATACAGTAGCGCTACGACAGGCAACTATTGTTATTGTAATTTCCTTAGGCATGTTCTTAAAGGTTCGAAGTGGCTCAAGTAAGTAGTTGTATATACCAGGGGTTCCGAATTTTACATACTACTTTCTATTTTTTTACTTGTATGGTGTATTTTCTTGCTGATTTATACATAGTACATACATATAGGTATGTTTATATACAGGGTGGGGCACCACATTCGCCTCGGTTGATATACAAAAAACGGTAACACATATTTAAAATATTATTGCTGGAGCATGTGTAGGTCCATTAGGAGCACGTTCTAAAATTATTTTAAAATATACAAGCCGTCCCAAAAGAAAGTTACACGTCAAAGTTATCAAAATTGAAATGGAACACCGTGCATATTATTGCATATTTTGATGACGCAGACTAAATAAAGGCAAGTTACTATTATATTCCCTATACCTAGGTTCAACAGTTTCTGAGATATTTAACAATTTTTGAAACTGTAGATCAATATTTAGAATGAGTACCTGGCGTACGTATTTAAGTTACGTATTTCAAGTTGTATTATTTCATTAGCACAACCATTACATCTAATGCTAAAATAAAGATATTTTCTAAAAATTATACAGGGTGGTTAAAATCTTACCTCTAACTGTGGCTACCATTAATGCTCAATAACTTGCTTATTTTAAGTGGAACACCCTGTATTTAACATTATCATTCGATTTTAATTTTATTTCTCTTTTAAATGTTATTAAGGTGTCCTATACCTATCTCTTATAGTTTCTTTGTAAAAGTCAATTTAGTGTTTTAATTAGCGATTATGTACTAAAAATTTGGTTAAATTCAGGTAGGTTTGATATAATGACACTAATTTCAGATATTAATTTTGTCTAATTTATTCTTGAAAAGTAGACGCTTCTTAATATTTATTGGAAACAAAACAAAAATTAACCAACACATGTATTATTACATACAAATTTTCATCATAAATTTAATACAAAAGAAAATAAAGAAAAAACAAAGAAACTAATGATTCAAATATCAGTCAAATAAAAGTCCGTCATTTTCAATACTTAAATAAATCTACATGGGACATACATTCGATTGGAGTAGCTTAGTACATTATGCTTTGTTCTTTACAAAGATAGAGAACAAATGCCTATAGAATTCTCAATCCACATTTAATACATTTTTTCATATCGTTCGTCTAATGATCTGGTAACATTAATGTTGATCTGAATATTTTGAAAATTATTTATAATGCGTATTCCTATACTCTCAGCAGCAGTATGTACCCAGTACCATATATTATATTGTAAGTAGGTGACCATAAAATAAATCGCGTAGTGTTAGGTCTAGCGATCGGACTGCCCAATTAATTGGGCCATTTCTTCTAATCTGAAAAGTTACCTGACAGAAGTATTGCTGTGAGATGGAGCACCATCACACTGATACAATAATCTTTGTTGTACATATATAAAACGAACATCTCCTAATAGCAAATGTTTTTATATTTCACTGTTTAAGTTATTCTTAAAACATATGGACCAACTATTTCATTATCCAAACTACTACCTCAAGTACTTATATTCCACTGATCTAGGTAATACACGGTACTTAGAAATTTTGAATGTTCTATAATAATGAATGTCCCTTTTAGTCATCTATTAGAGAATGGCTTTGTATTTGTAACTATTCTAAAAAAACAATTCGCTTCCGACAAGTTTTTCAAATAAACTTTAGTGAACATGAATTTTATACGGATAAAATTTGTTTTTTTTATCCTTGTAACACTATTGACTTGAAGAAGTATGGAAATTTTAACAACTGATTACAGAATTGTATCTTTTCTTGTAATTTACAAATCTGTTTCTACGAAATATCTACAGGACTTTTCTAACATATTCAGGAACGTACAGTTTTTTTTTCTAGATACATGCACATGTCTCGCAGAATAATGTTATAAACAAGTAACTATTACGCCTAATTTGACAGTATACATTCTTGCAGTGAAAAGAGGAATTCTGTTGTATTCTCCAAGCACTATAAAGCACTATAAGCATGTATTGACATTTCTGCTGGGAGAAAATTCTTATTGCAAACAATAGTAATAGACACACAAAAATAGTAAAAAAATATAAATATCAAGTATAATTGATAGTAAATATAACTATATGGATTCGCCCTAGCGGAGGTTTATTATACATTAAACTAGCAACATTTAAAGCTAAAGATGGAGAATGTAAGGACAACAGTCTATGATTGTACATATAGAGCGAATGCCTAAACTGTACAATAATCTCGCGCACATGATCTGTTTACAACGTTATAAAGTCAATGGTACAATCAACAGCGACGTTTGTTAGTAAAAAAATTATTTGACAAATACAACCATCCATAAGCATTTTGATTAGTTATAGTTGTAGAATATCTTCTAGATTATTTAGTAAAAGCAGTAGCAAGTATATAGTAAATTCTATTTAAAAAATGAAGGAAAATACCTATTATCTGTTTTCATATTTATAACCAGTCAAGATAGTTTTGGGTACCGTATACAGAATGTCCAGACGACATTTTATTGTAACAAATATTGCTTTCTCTAAGCTAAGCTTTACTACTCAGCTTGGGTTCATTCAAATGTTGTTGATGGCTGGCTGGTTTGCACGCAGGTACCTACTTATAAACCTTACGCAAATTCTTTAATATATGCATCATTGCAAGAGCTAAAACAAGTTTTTATATCTGTTCTGGGTATGTCCTAATAATTTAAAAAATGTATAGTAATTTTTTCAGCAAAGTATAATTAATTGAAATTAGATTGCAAGAAATAGCGAAATAATATTACAGATTTTTTTTACAATTTATAATGTGTACAGGTATTTTAATGTGAAAAGTCAAATATGGTATGATGGGCTTAAGGTTATACTAAATAAGAGTTAATTATCTATTAAGAACCATACAACATACTAACCAACAGCGATTTCGACCGAGCATCCGAATTATTGGTTTCATTTCAGAGTGTGGAATTTGCTTGCTGTGCTAATGTTTATGCAATATGTTAAATGTGGTTTGCGAATTTTTATACGCTATTCAAATATGCCTACGATGAAAGTCAAGGTTTTAGCAGAGATCAAACTAGACTTTGACATTGAGTGTTACATATTAGTATGCTGATGAAGCATACAGACGTATGCATTATATTGTGTTATAACAAATACACGATAATGTGAATATCAGTCCACACATAATTATGTATATGCATAGATATGTATATGTACTACATAGTTTAATGATGTAAATTACTGTTTTTATTGAAAATAAAAACTAGAATTTGGGATTTTATTTTCAATAAAAACAGTAATTTACATCATTAAACAATATTAGAACCTTCGGTGTCAAAACTGATTCATTTCACATCGCAAGTTTTCTATGTACTACATATCTATACATATATTTATTATCTATCAATATTAAAACATATGGGTGAATGATAAATATTAACCTGTTAAGGATTAACATTTAACGTATAAACCTTAAAATTCGCATTTCATTCATTTGTCTGTGTATAGGAAATGATCTTTCTATACGTCCTTGTAATTAACCAGTTTTTTTTGCAGAATAAATTTAAGGTTTTATTTCATTCAGATATTATGTATATGTATGTCAAGATTAATACTTGACATTCGGAAGTAATTATATTGATTATAGGAAAAGAATATCGCTTGTATCGCTTTGACCATCCAAGAAATCTGAAAGAAGTAACAAAATGTGCTAAGAAATGTATACATTTCTTGATTGAACACAGATATAGGAGGCTAGTTCAGATATTATTGTCCCTATTATAGAATGAAACAACTTCGAAGGGTGGATTTTTTTATTTTTCAACATAGTTCCCTAAGACGTTGATACACTTGGTATAACGATGGTAAAGAACTTTAACTCGTTCACCTCTATCATCAGTATCTCATCATCCCGTGAAGTGAATTCCACGCAGATGTTCTTTAAGTTTTAGGAATGCATGGAAGTCACTAGGAGCCAAATCTGAAGAATAGGGTGGCTGTTGAAAAATTTAAAAGACTGCATTATGAATCGCGACTATTGAAACATAGCTCCTGTGGGCAGGTGTGTTATCCTAAAAAAACAACACACCACGTCTGAGTTTTCCCCTCCGTTTTTCTTTGGTGGAATCACGTAATTTTGAAGTTAAACCAGCATAATATTGCTCAGTTATAGACTGACCACGCAGTAAAAAGTCTATAAGGATAATTCCTTCGGTATCCCAAAAAGCTGTGGCCATGATCTACCCCGCAGATGCATTTTATGCTCTGCTGTTTTGATTCAGAATCATAACGGTGAACCCAGTTTCATCTACAATAATGAATCTAGATAGAAAGTATTCTAAATTCGTCTCTAAAGTGACCTGTCGCTCGACATTTTTGCTACTCATCGTGCTCTTGTATCGTACAATAACTAGTCAAAGTCGTTATTGTCACCAATATTTCTAACTCCAATTAATGATTGCTTCTACTTTCGAAATGGAAGTGTTGTCATATCGCGTAACCATATACTTCTTTATACACGAAAGTGGTTGCTGGACCCCAAAGGAGCACCAGCTGCCGACCGACCGTTAGGTATGCGGCTAAACAGGGAAATGCACACACTCCTCAGGACAAAGAGGCACGAAACCAGTTGCCCGCACGAGACCGACACCTCTCGGAGAGGCCCGGCGAACCGGTGGGCTCCTCTCCCCCGTGCTACCCATGTTAGACAAGTTTTCTTGTCAACGTTGGACGGGTCACCGTTGGAGACGCTTTAGCGAACTCCTACCTCACATCTAACCCCACGGGGCCTAGGCCTCCTTGCGGATGGCTACTATCGGCGAAGCGTGGGAAACGGAATCTGGCCGTGAGGTACAACCAGCCCGCCCGTGAATTAAGCCTGAACTACGGGGACGGCCGGGCAAAAGCCCTACCCCAAAATGCCAACCGCGCCAACCCTTTCGCCCCTCCGGCGATCAAGTATCCGCGGCAGCTACAGTGAAACCGTAGGGTCCCAGAGTCACCGAGTTGTTTTAGGATGAAACCGAAGGTTTCCCCAACCAGACAACCAGCGGTCGGACGATCAGCGTCCCCGCTAGTATGGTCCCGTTGCTATTTTCTCAGTGTGAGGTCCGCGGGTTGTTTAGTAGACTTAAAGAACAAGTCATCCTCGGGTCCCGACGGTGTACCGTGTAATTTACTAAAGAGAATATCTGAATGTTTGATCGTCCCTTTGACGTTATTGATAAATTTGTCATTCGATTCTGGAGTATTTCCTGAAAAGCTAAAGATATCTTGGGTTATTCCACTTTATTGAAAGGGAAGTAAATCAGATGTTAATAATTACCGGTAAAAGGTTTCGAATATGCGATGCACAATATTCTGACTGAGCATGAGCATGGTTATAGAGTTAATCATTTAACAATGACGGCAATTTATGACTTTTACGATCGGATTGCGTGTGCTTTGGATTCGGGTAAACTCCCTATTGGCGTTTCCTGCAACCTTAGCCGCGCGTTTGATTGCGTAGATCACGACCGTTTATTGACAAAATTGGAATTATATGGTGTTCGCAAAGCTGTTAGGAATTGGTTTATGAGTTTCGTGAGCTATAGGATGCAATTTGTCAATATTCACCATAACTATGTTACAGTAGAGTATACAAAATTATTGCTTGAAAGTGGCGTGCCTCAAGGTAGTGTGTTGGGGCATTTATTGTTCTTAATATTTATGAATGATATTACTCATTGTTTTCCAAAGTATGGTTTGAATATGTATGCTGATGACAACAGCGCTGTAGTATCATCTGATAGTCTATCTGGAAGGGAACGTAAAGTTAATACGTTCCTAGCGAATATTGATGCTTGGTTTTCAGAAAACAGACTATTCTTAAATGTTGATAAGACTCAATATCTTATATTTCATGGTGTTCGCAAGAGAACTGAGTTTAATACCCATATTTTCGCCGACAGGAAGGAAATTCAACGAATATCACAATTCGTGAGGTTAGGATTTTGGGACTAACGGTGGATGATTGTTTAACGTGGCAGACTCACTGTGACAAATTTGCTCGTGGGCTTATTCGGTGTGTTATCAAATGAGAAATTTAAAAGCTGTATTAGATAGAAATTCGTTGTTACCTTTTTATTATGCACATGTTCATTCTAGATTGTCTTATGGTGTTGCTCTTTGGGGTGCCCCAGCAGCCAGTAAGGAAGTTTTTTATCTCAAAAAAGAATTATACGTTGCATAGCTGTTGTTCAAGTTTGTTTTCTATCCTAAAACAAATAAAAATATAATAATGTCACAGTTAAAAAAGTAAAAAAATGTTCATTGAGGAATTTCAAAACATATTCGACAAATTCGCGGCAGGTTATACATTTACAAGTGCAGATGTAATAGATTTGAAGGACAGAATTAAAAATATTGAAGACATTTTCAAAGAACTTTGCGAAATACAAGATATTGAGAAATTATGCGAGGATGATGCATTACAAAGTGAACATAATGAACGTGATCAATTCTCAACAGAGTATTGTAAGTGGGAAATTACAATATTTGAAATCAAGTTTGTCAGGACAGGCTACACAATTAATCATATCGCTGGAAATAACTGATGTCAATTACAATGTTGCACGGCAAATATTATGTGATAATCATATCAAAGCACTATTTAATTTACCGGTAGTAAGAAATGAGGTAGCATCAGACTTTCGAAAACTTGTTGATGAGTTTTCAAAGCATTTATTGGCATTGAAGGCTTTAGAGCAAAAGGTTGATAATTGGGATCCATTACTATTATATGTATATTTTAACCAATACGCTGTGACGAAACGTAAATGGGAAATATCACAATCAAACAAAACTGAAACGAACATCGAAGACATCAAGTTATTCCTCAATGGCAATCATCAGACAATCATTAGACAATGAGAAACGAAATGTAAATCTATCAAAACCGTCAACTTCATTGTTAACCGTAAAGTCTCAAAGGACTTGCGGTATTTGTAAAAAAGAAAATCGTACTGAATTTTTGAATTTAAGATGAATGATAGAATAAAAACAGTAAAACAAAAGCGTCTTTGTTTTAATTGTTTGAAGTACAATCATAAAAGTGTCGAATGTAAGGTCGGCAATTGTAAAAAATGCAGTAAAAAACATAATACTTGGCTGAATCTTGACACAAACAAAGAGGAATTAACCACAAGCCGAACACAACCAAATACGACAATTGTCAGTTGCAATACAATTCATTCAAATGTTTTACTACCAACAGCTAAAATCCATCTTTCACATCAAAGTGGTAAATTTGTAAAATGTAGGGCACTTTTGGATTGCGGATCTGAACAAAATTTTGTAACGTGGGAATTATTCGAGAAATTAAATTTACCAAAGATAGCGATAGATTTAACAGTAATAGGTGAAATCAGCAATAAAATACAGAGCAGAATTAACACTATGTTCAGTATACAACAATGTTTCAAGAAAGATCTCATGTTTAATCATAGATAAAATTATAGACAATATCCCGAACTCTAATTACAATATTAGTATGCTGAAAATCCCAGAGAATATTGAAATTTGTGATCCAAATTTTAATAAATCAAGTAAAGTTGACATATTATTAGGTGCCAATATCTTTTGGGGTTTCTTACGACGTCAACAAGTAAAACTAGGTAAAAATCAACCTACAATACAAAAAACTATAATAAAGAACAATTCTCCGTATGCAATTTTGTATTTCGACATTTTTAATAAAATTGCATAAGTACTGAAAATTGTTAAATAGGCCAATCAAATTAATATATTTTGAGGAATTAATTTCCAGCAAGCTGGAAATCGTTTTCAACCCTCTATTTGGTCCTAAATGCTTGTAATCTAAGTTTGCACCATTCCAGGTGGTGAGCTTAACTTTTAGTAGCTGAAAAACCGCCAAATTTTTGCACATTTTTTTGCTTGCAGCTGGAAAACGGTGCGTCGGACGGAAAATGTTATTGTATTTAAAATACAGAGGACTAAATTCTGCGTCAACAGACTTTTAAAAAATCAAATTCGGTTTAGTGGTATAGCCAAAATCGAATGTTAAAAACGAAAAAAATTTCGTATTTCGGTGCAACCTCCAACGACAATAACAAAGAACGGCTGATTTCCATGCTGCGTGAGAAATTGGTACAGAACGGGTACAAAGTAAGGCAAAGTGTTGAGGATGCTGATACCCTTATTGTCAACACTGTCATTCAGTTGACAGATAACTTTGCGACGGTCATCATAATCGGGGAGGACACCGATTTATTGATTCTATTAACCGCCAAAGCACTAAATTCATCCACCGTTTACGTCATGGAACCTGGAAAGGAAACCTCTCAAAACACATTCTCCTCTCCCAAGTACTTCAACCGTCCGTTGTCAAACAGAATATTCTCTTCCCACATGCAATCGGTGTATGCCGATCCTGAGATTGTCATTTCAGCAGGTCAACGGTTCTTGGCAGCCCCCAGGCAGATGAGACCTCCTTGGACCAAATCCGCTACGAGACATTTTCAAGATCACTAACAAAGCCAACTTTCGAGCTGGCTTCTCTACCTCCAACAGATGCAGCCGCCGCCCAACATATTTTGCGGGTGTACCTTCAAATCCAGGGCTGGTAAGATAGACCAAAGGATCCTTTGAGCTGGGGATAGAGGAGGATGGACCTTAGCCTTCTCCCCATCATAAACACTAAGGATCCAACTCCAGTTGAAATTCTCAACACTGTTTCCTGCAAATGTACAAAGGAGTGTACAGGGAAGTGCAGCTGCCGAAAAATGAAATGTCAGGCTCGAATTTAGCATTCTTCGTGGACGAGGATGTGACTGATATTGCCGTTGAAGCAGAAATTGGTGAGGATAGTCCCGTTGAAGATAATCCCGATAAAGGGGACTTTGATATACAACCGTGCCGTCCGATCTTCTCAGATGAAGGACCATCAACATCTAAGAAAATGCGAACATGAATGCTGCCACATTTTGTGCTGCATACCTATCGATTTATATTATCTTTATATTCAAATTTTCATCAATAAACTTTAATTGTTTTTGTTACTTCATTGCACCAAAACTAGCTATGATTAATTTAGTTATTAGAAAATTAATAATAATAATAATATAATAATACTTATTAACGATTTAATGGTATAATACAGAACTTTGATAAACTTAATATTGATTTTTATGTGTACTACTCGAATTTATACTCAGGTTATGCATATTTCTTTAACATTGCAAAGCAATAAGAAAGTGCTGTTATGGTGCAAAATGTTGATATTTTTTTACCTTATAACATAAAATTACTCAAAACGTCAAAAAAAACGATTTCGAATTAATGCCAAATTTCGAATTTTAATGAATAAGTATATTTAAAAACTAAGGTATCTATGTAACGTGAAATTTTATTCTCTACAACGTTTATTCCACGTGTTTTTTCAATAGTAGCATCTGTTTTCAAGATATGTGGTCTTGGAAAGCCGCATGTAAGGTTGCAGCAAAATACGAAATTTTTTTCGTTTTCAACATTCGATTTTGGCGATACCACTAAACCGAATTTGATTTTTATTATGTCAGTCGACGCAGAATTTAGTCTTCTGCATTTTAAAATAAAATTACATTTTCCGTCCGACGCACCG
This sequence comes from Holotrichia oblita, assembly GCA_023690525.1. Classification (NCBI taxonomy): domain Eukaryota; kingdom Metazoa; phylum Arthropoda; class Insecta; order Coleoptera; family Scarabaeidae; genus Holotrichia; species Holotrichia oblita. Next base: position 56,920,209 of record CM043021.1, read on the forward strand.
TTTTCCAGCTACAAGCAAAAAAACAAAAAAAAGGTGCAAAAATGTGACAGTTTTTCGGCTACTAAAAGTTAAGCTCATCACCTGGTATGGTGCAAATTCAGATTACACGCATTTAGGACCAAATAGAGGTTTTAAAATGATTTCCAGCTTGCTGGAAATTAATACCTCAAAACAGATTTTTCAACTTAAGTTTATTGAATACTAAATCAAAATTTGTTATTAGCAAACAAATTATTTTGTTAAAGGATTTTCGTGACGCAACAAAATAATTCGGTTGTTTGGGTAAAACAATCCAGTCTTTCCGTGTAGTTAACATTCCATTTGAGCAACCAACACCAGCATTAGGTAATTCCTATGAAAGCGCTTTGAAAAGATTCAATAACTTAGAGAAAAAATTAGAAAACAATATACAATTAAAGGAGGATTATATACATACATAACATTCATGAGTGAATATAAATTATTAAATAATATGTATGTCCGAAATAAATGGCAAATATTGAAAATTCTTATTACTTGCCACATCACGGGGTTTTGGAGCAAAGCAGTACGACAACAAAATTGAGAGTTGTGTTCGATGGGTCCTGTAAAACTATAAACAATTTGTCTCTCAATAACATGCAATACAAAGGACCAACCATACAATTGGAGTTATGGCACATAACAAATATGGCAAATATTAATTTCCGAAAAGGAAAGAGACTTCCAAAGAATACTGTGGCGTGAAACTCCCAACGCAAACCTTAAACGTTATAGGCTCAGTACAGTAACTTACGGAACTAAATCAGCACCTTACTTAGCAATTCGTTCTTTCCAAGAACTAGCATATATTTATACAACACAATATCCATGGTCGAGCAGTATTATTTAAAAAGATGCAAGAACTATTTATAACGAATTAAATTCCATTTAAAAAACAGCTGGCTTTCAGTTAACAAAATGGGTTACAACTGACAGCAAACTATCAAATATAATAAATTCAAATACTGTAAAACCTCACGAAGTTTTGAATTTTAATTCTACAGAAAGTAAACGCACGTTAGGACTTGTTTGGCGTACTGTGACTGATACTTTACATTATGAAATAGGCATTGATCTCAAAGATAGTCAAGATACAAAAAAAAAACTACTTTCTCAAATTTCTAGAATATTTGATTCCTTAGGCCTTCTAGGACCATTCATTATAAATGCGAAAATTTTACTTCAACAAATATGGATGGAGAATTTAGAATGGGATACTGTTTTGCCAGACCATATTAGCAAGACATGGAAGATATTGAAAGCTCAACTTTCAGAACTAATTAAACTTCAAATACCCAGATATATAGTTGACACAAATGCCAAGGTGATAGAATTACATTCCTTTTCAGATGCTTCAATTTCAGCCTATGGGGCATGTCTTTATATACGGACTATAAGTGAAACAAATGACATTCAAGTACATTTATTATGTGCAAAATCACGCGTGACACCTTTAAAAAGGTTAACTATACCAACATTGGAATTATGTGCTGCACTGTTGGCTGCAAAACTAGTAAATATGGTGTATTTACGGTGCGACTCGACTATTGTTTTGCATTGGCTACGACTAACACCAAATGTTTCGAACAGAGTCTCGCAAATACAGAAGTTAACGAATAGTTGTGACCGGTATTATGCCCGATCAAAAAAACAATCCTGCAGATATCATATCACGAGGAACGGCAATTGCACATTTGTCCAATTCAGACTGGTATCATGGTCCTTCGTGGTTAAATCTATCTCAGTCAAATTGGCTAGTTGAATCACCTGAAATGAATTGTGGCTTGCCAAAATTAAAAAAGACATGCAATATCTTATCAACTTCTGTCAGAGAATCGAATTATTTAATTGATCGTTACGCATCATTTAATAAATTGAATCGAATTGTATTGTTTACGATTTAGACGGAATTGTAAGGACGCGAATGAAATTCGAAACAAGGGCACTTTAACAGTCACAGAGTTAAATGAAGCGATGGAACGACTGGTAGGTTTATCTCAATTGGAAAGTTTTACCGACGAGATCCGTTATTTGAAAAATAAAAACAAAGGTATCACCGAAACTGAATTTTCGATATTTATCTCCCTTTTTGGACGAAGAGAATTTATTACTAGTAGGAGGTAGATTAAAGCAGTCAAATTTTCAAATTGGCAAAAACATCCATTATTATTATGTGGAAAACATCCGTTGACCAAACTCATCATGGAAGGTAAACATTTGAAACTTCTACATGGCGGTCCTCAGTTGATGGTAGCGTCTATAAGATCTAATTATTGGCCTACAGGAGGAAGAAATTTAGCGAAGAAAATTATACATAACTGTATAAAATCAAACCAAAACCATATAATCAATTCATGCCAAAGGATCGTTTAACTTTCACTTACCCATTCATGGCAACAGGTGTTGATTATGCAGGACCATTCCAAATTAAGCAACACAAGGGAAGGAGTAATAAGATATACAAATGTTACCTGTGTCTATTCATCTGTTTGTCAACGAAACCGATTCACATAGAACCTGTCACCGACCTTACCACTGAAGCTTTTATATCTACATTTAAACAATTTATTGCTAGGCGTAGAAAGCCCAAAGATGTATATTCCGATAATGGTACAAATTTTTTGGGAGAATCCTCAAAATTAAGAGATTTGGGCAATATTTTAACAAAAAACAAGATCAAACTAACTTACATTGTAAGTAACGACAATGTAACTTGGCATTTCAATCCTGCGCAAAGCCCGCACTTTGGGGGGTTATAGGAAGCCGGAATTAAATCTGTGAAGCATCGTTTACGACGAACGATTAGGAACCTCATTAATAACGTTTGAACTTTTTTTAACTTTCCTTACCGAAATTGAATCCATTTTAAACTCCAGACCTCTATGTCCGTTAAGTACATCTCCTGACGACTACGAAGTCTTAACTCCATCCTATTTCCTCATTGGCCGCAGTGCAATATCGTTACCACATCCAGATTGGACAGCTACTCCTACGAATCGACTGAAACAATATGAACAAATTCAGAAAATAAAACAGCATTTTTGGAAGCACTGGTCATCAGAATATATCTCGCAGCTGCAAATTCGTTCGAAGTGGTTGAAGTATAACAAAAATCTACAATCGTGCAAACTAGTGCTTCTACAGGATGAAAACTTACCCCGGTTGTGATGGAAGATGGCCCCGTGTTACTGAAGTTCATCCTGGAGTCGTTCGTGTTCTATCAGTTACTACCGGTACAAATGTGTTGAAGAGAGCCGTTTTCAAATTGTGTGTTTTACCAATTCCTGAAAATGATCATTAGAAACAGAATTTGTGATATGTATTATACATACTTACCTTATGTTAAATGTTTGTTAAGAAATTGTATTATTTGAAACCATATCCCTTTCAAAAGGGGGGAAGATGTTCAAGTTTGAATTTGAAATTTAAATTTCGCGCGCAATGTAATATGTTTCTCAAATATCTGTAGCATAAGATAGAGAGAGTAAAAACAAAATGTACGAACCAGGCATGTAGGAAATCGAAGGAAATAAAACAAGTAGTAAACAGTGTTTAAAGTTTATTCAATTACAAACAATAACAACAAACAGCTGGTATCAGCTAGAATCCTGTCGTTTTGTTAGTTCTTATTTACAAAAACAAAGATATATTTCGTTGCAATAAGGACATGATTCATCAGTACAACACTCGTTCTAGGTTCGATTTTAGATACCTTTTCGCTCCTTTTGACGCAAAATTCACCTCGTGTTTTGGGTTTACAACTTTATAATGTAGTTCTAATTTAATTTCTTTTAAGCATGCCATTAAAGCATTCCTGCTGCATGAGACTATCTATTCAATTGACGAGTTTCGTGGTGCAACTACACATGTTTAATGATACACACTGTCTCAATTGTTACTTGTATAGATTTACTATATTGCAAATCCTACACATAATCTTATGTAACATAGGACTAAGATGAATGCAGCTAATATAAATTAGTTTAGTAGCATATCTTCAGGAGCAATAAGGTAAAAAGGTTTCTATTTTTCTTCTTCCTCATTCCCACTAATTTCTGAGACATTTGACGCTTGTTTCGTAGGAAGAAGAGTCGACATCATAGATTTTTTCCAATTGCAACAGTTCAAGAATAATTACTTTTTGAGCGTGGAAAATTTTTATAACAATTATTTTTTTAATCTTAGATACCTTTCCACCTGTAGGTCAATAAAACAGCAATTGATTCAAAATACATTTATTCCAGAGGATAGATTATTGTGTTTTCGTTAAAAAGTTTCTTCAGTGGAGGAAAAATTGATACTTATATGTCAATAATCTACAACTGGAAAGATTCTGTGATTAAGAGATAAGTATTTACAGATCATAAAGCAGATATATTAATTACTAATTATTGTAATTAGGTAGTTGAGGGAAGTTAAAATGAGGCTTAAGTTGCAGGTAAATTGTAGTTTGAGGTAAATTGGTACCAATGATATCCGAGTTGTGGTTAGTAAATTATTATTATCTCTCTACACTCTTTAATATATTGAAATAGAATGCTCTGGAATGTAAGTAAAACGTAGGAGACAACGTTAGAAGGGGAAACAAATTAGTTACTTAGCAATTATGTATCGACAGAAAGCAATAGCTAATAAGAATATATTGAAATAGAAAGGAATAGAATACTAACACAATCGCATTCTTAAGTAATACTTACACGTGAGTGGTTAGTTACTATTGTAAAGTGAAATTTGCAAAGTTGGTATAATTAAAATGGAATTTATATTATCTAATGTATGTATACCTACAGTTTTTTTCAGCCTTGCACTTTTAAAATCAGTGATTTTCTATTAGTTTATTGTGCAAGTGGATCAAAAAAAAATTAGAAAGATACGCAAGCAAGAAAGGCGAAACTAAATATTTGTATAAAAACCGCAAATATAATAATAAACTTATCATATTATCAGTTTACATTTTTTAAAAGCTGCTGATATAATTTACGATAATAGTACCACAATGTTATTGACGTCAAGAACTGACGTAGATGTGTTTATTATAAAGTATAATTTATTGATTCGTATTGTGATGAGCACAATGCCTGTATGTATTTTGCAAAACGATTTGCTGCAAAGGATCATTGTATTGTATAACTAGTGTATTTGCCAATTTCATTGCCCGGGAAATTTTATAACCAGTTGCTGGAACACGTTTTATAGAAATTGAATAAACGTTGCTAAAGGCACGATCAGGCACCTGAGTTTCTCGCAGCAATCTCCAACAGTACTCCGCTATTATGTTAGCGTTAGTTAAAACCGATAGCTACAAGAAAAACAGCATTATAACACCTTCCTCACATCTTTTCATGTCGAGAAACAAATCAGTACCTACTGAGCAACTAAATGAGTTCAATAACCGCATGATGTTTGTCGTTGATTTGCTTTGAGACCAGCTATTTAGTCCTGTGTTCGATTTTTCAACACAATAACGTTTTTTTCTGATAACATTAACTCTTAGCATTCTAATAGCTTCCTTCGATGCATTCTATAAAAGAGGTGGCTCCTTTTCATGTATTGTAATTCCTCGAAACGGGCTTGGTCTAACTTTCCCATGATCTTCAAAATTTTAACGTGTCAAGGTGTCCCCATAGTTACTCCGATCTGTCTTGAGTCAACATTTATTTAACATCTGCTTTTGCGATAAAAGAAACTTACAGTAATCAGGTAAAACTAAGAGTCGCCATTAGTTAAATTGTTGATCACCATACATGAAAGATGGTTACTGTACTTAGAAAAATCCAAGACAACTTTTGACAGATACAGGTGATAATAGACGACGTCAAAATAAGTGGCAAATAACTATGTAAAACAAATAAGCTAAGCACCCTTGCGTCAGTAAATTGACATATCGGAGCATTTTAGGTACGGAGGTTAATTAAATCGTTATAACTTATTCACCTTCTATTTTAGGTATAGGAATATCTAATAAAATATATACCTTTCCATTTGAAAAAATCTACTTTCCGAAGATTGAACTTATTTATAAGCAACCAAGTTTTTAAACTCTCTGTATAATGTTACAGAGAAGAATTTCAAATGTTGTGTAACTACACAATATGGGCTGTTCGTGTGCAAAATTTCATTCGTCTCTTATACTCTTACATGACGTAATATCACTATAAAGTAAGATCGGCATCTGTCACTTTTTTTCTTTAATGGGGAATAACTCACAAGAAATGGTATTTAGGTACAGGATATGATACATGAAATATGGGTAAAATTTACCATAGAAGCTGAATTTATAATTTATTTTATAGCATGCTATTTAAAAAATCGAAGTTGATGCCCATTTTCGGTTAACCGGAAGTAATATTTATCCAAAAATATTTTCACGTGATAGTTCATATTCAACCATAACCAACTGCGAAATTTTGTTTTAAAATTGCGTTCCGTTTGTATAATACTTTTAATAGGCCTTTCTAACCAATCATCTTGTATATTGTATATATTTACAGGATAGTTTTATTTAACACTTGACTATGTCAACACTTCATCATTATTTGTATGTATGTATGTATATATCATACATAAAGCGAAAAAATTAACGACCTGAACTTAATATTTTTTGATCGTTTCCAGTGCTACTGGTACCAATAACCTTGACGTGCTTTCCGGCCAATATGTATGTCGTTGGAAGCATCTGTTACACAACTGCTTCTTTGTCGTGCATACGTTAAATTTATTTCAAAAATGTTTTGTATACACTTTTTATTTTATAGTTTGTTTAATTGGTGGTCTTTTATATAAGAAATACAATGAATCTTTTTGTTTTAAAATTCTATGCACCTGACAATATGTTGCAATATAGAAAGTAGACTACTACTAATTTAATGATGGTACGTAGTAAATAATTATTTATTAATAAAATGCTCTGAAAAGTAGACTAGGCAATGTTGTACTCATATGGCCAGCTAGACCTTCATACACTGTTGAAAAAAAAAACTGATAAGCACATTCTGTATAATCTAATGTGTGATTCTAACGCAATAAAATTTGCCACGGAAGTACAGTGCAATCACCTTTCAAGCGTAGTTGTTTTATGCGAATTTGTTACACAAGTGAAGTAAAGCGTACTTACGTATTTTAAATATTTCCTCCTATAATTAAGTTTTACTCTCCAGAAGCGTAATCTTTATTATTTTTGGTAAACTTCACATATGTACATATACTTTATTGGCAGTTCATTGTTTGTGTTGTATACTTATGTATTTAATCAAAAATTCTTAATCACACCAATCGTTACCGAATCGTTAAATAAACTATGCCACCGAAGTGTTCAATTGATAGTGTTGCTACCGTTAGCAATAACAAAATTACACGAAAAAATCAATATATTATGCCCTATTTACATCCTACATCAGTTACATGATAAACGCCTGGAGTGACACAACAAAAAAGAACCTAGACAAATTACAAAGACAACAAAACAAGATAAACTCACCAACAACAGAAGTTTATAAGAGAATACAAGAACTAAATCTCAAAGAACTAACCAACTTTAAAACTTAGTACTGAGACATAAGATGAAAAATGCACGAATAAAAACCAATACCAAACTAAAAAACAATAGTGAAACGCATAAACACAATACAAGAAGACACTCACATAAAAGAACAGACAAATCATAGGCAATAAGTATACAAAAATCCCAAACACAGAAGCAATAACCCAGTACAATAACCCACCAATAGAAATAAAAAACCTAAAACACGCGCAATTTAAAGAAGAAACAAAAAAATGAATAATAACGAAAAATCAGTAAAACAAAAAACAATACCCAGCATCCATAGCGCTCACGATACCGACAGTCCGAGACGGAGCACCACTGTTCCACCACCTCGAGACGAAGACAGAAGAGCGCAACTGCAGATGGACATATATATAATGTATATATGTTAATAAAATAATAATGTATACATATATTACAACTGTAGATTTTGTGTTTATTGTTGTGTATTTGTTATTGTAAATAAATATTTTGATCATCAAAAATAACAGAAGGAGGACATGCGCGACGCTACAGTGCTGAACACAAGGGCGCGGTCCTTGCGTCTTGTGATCACGCGCGACCGTCCCGCTCGCGGCTAAAGCGGCATACGCCCTGGCTCATTCCATTCTCGTTATGCCTGTTGAACTGCCGGCAACGACTGTTCGAGGCAGCGCGCGAATTTATGGAAGGATACACAGCTATGTGCATATCTAGAACCACTCCTCACTCAAACTCTCTCAGCGAAACAGTTTACGCATAAAGTACGACTACAAAGTACTCCTTCGCATCACAGTAAGAACAGCCGCTTTCTCCCATCCGCTTCGGTTTCTATGCCGATAGAATGTTGCACTTGTCGAAGCCGCTCAGTAAAAAATGCAGATATAGAAAAATTCTAAACTTGTTGCATCAACTCGTCTAGGGAAAACCTTTATGCACTGCTAAAGTTATGCATGTATATTTCCGCGTTCAGACTATATAAAGTGTGCTCGTCACTTTTTTTCAACAGTGTATTTATCGTTATCGAATTTTGTCCGTTGGGGATATTTTAATAAGTTTTTGTATTGATTTAATATGAAAGAAATACAAAATAATATAGAGGAAATCCTAAGAAATATAGACAGTCAAATTATATTAGAATGCAATGAATGTACCGTGTTCATTCTCTGTTGTGCACTTGTATTTTTTTGGTAACAAATCCAGATGATCTCTGTTTTATAACTACATTCCTTTACCATCTTGTTGTTCGATTGATTTTGATTCTAAGACGATAGTGATTGATATTTTGCTTTAAATAATTCTGTAAATTGCGCTTAATCATCTTACTATTTGTATATTGAATCTTATCTACGCTTACAAATCTGCCTATACTCTGTTGCATTCTATTTTGGGTTAAGTTACTTTTACTTTCTACACCAGGTAGTAGAAAATATTTCCGATGTTTAGTTTTCTGGGCGTTAGTTGCAATGCTGTTAAATAATTACATTTTACTGAATAACTTTATCACAAGAATGTTAAATTTTGACGCTTATATTCACTGGTAGTATAAAGAAATAAGAAATTTAGAGAATGCATTTGCTATTAATGATGATGTTAATGAAATTCATTTTAATTCAAGAAAGTATTCATTAGCAGGTTGTGGCCGTTGCTGATGGATTTATTAATAAGATTAATCAATCACTTTTATTTGATGAATTGTGTATTGGTGAAGAATTACTATTAGGCGAAACACTATAAGGCGAACTGATAAAACACCGCAATTTAGTGTATTATAATAAAGTGTACTATAGTAGTTAGTGTACTATAATAAATATTAACCGTGCTATGGAACACAAGTGCTGAAAATGGAAAAAATGCCGTTGAGTATGCAACTGCAAAGGAAAATGAATTGTATGCATGTATAATATTCTAGCATCTTTAATTAATTAACTAATTTGCGATACGATTCAGAGACAGACGGCGATTTATATGCAAGGTTTGTATCAACATTGCAATTGGTGCTATTTTCTTTAGATTACTATTCATTTATTTTTAAGAACTAAAATGTATTAATTCATTTGTATTCGAATCTTCACGCTGTAAGTTTTTTTACTTTTATTTCCATGAACTTATATGAGTATAATGCCTGCGTAAATGCGAATATGAGACGAGTTTTTAAGAAACGTTGTGCGGCGTTTTTAGATTGGCGATGCTCTGTAAGGCATTATCTTTTCCAGTTAAAATACTTTTATTGAGTATTGCATCTACCGATTGTAAACGTGATCTTAGACTGCGTCTACAGCAGTTAAGAGTTCGTAGAACTCAAATGACCTACAGGCGGTGGTATTGATAGGTTAATCTAGAGAGTTAACTAACAAAATTTGAGTAAATGCAATTAGATAGTTTTACTATAATGTCTATGTCCTAGTTTTTATTGTTATTTATACTGTAGTACTATTTTTTCGAGTTCCTTTAATAATAGTATTATTTGATGTAGTACTCTTAATAGTGAAAGTGATCTATGGAGATTTAGAGAGTTACTGAAGTAGTATCTGATTCCGATGCTTGAACATAATTAATATCCGGAATTAAAGCACCATGCTGTATAACTCAAAGTGAAAATTGTAATTGTAAAAAATTATTTTAGTAAATTATTACTTCTTTTGATAAAAATGTCGAAAACTAGTTATTCTTCTTTGCATGGTATCGAGCTGAAAACAAATAGTACATGGATAAACGTTTCCTATGTGAAGAAGGATAGCTTTCAAACACAATTTTGAAGCATCGATAAAAGACGTCAGTCTTCTGGGTTGTGTTGATGATCTAATGTCAGCATAAAATCATCGACGTTATTGCAGAATGAAACACTCTCTTCGGTTGAAAAATATTGTGAATGTTCTTTTTGGCGGTTACGATACACAGAAATAATGGGGCTAACAGCTTCCATCCTTGAAGTCTAGATCGTAGTATTTCTGCTTGCGTTTTTGACAAGTTCATATCTCTAGTAAGGTTATTTAATTCTGATTGATTTACTAAGTGAGGTTCGTCCTCTACAGATGGCAAATATTCATCATCGCTCGTGTCTGCATGTCTTCCTCTGCAACTGTAATGGCGTATTCTTCACTCGAAACACCTATAGGTCTTGGTACTGGCAAGGCTTCTGAATGAGGTACTGAACGAGTAACAGAAGATACACTAGCGTAACTAATCTTGTTCTTGTTTTTGTTGGAGAACCCGAAAGTTTTCGTGCATCAAAAGTAGCAATCGGACAAATGGGCCGGTTTGTTCACGTCAAATCATAGGTCTTGGGGAGCTCATTCCTTGTCCTGATATTTGATTTTTAGACCGAAATAGTGAAAATATAAATTCATGGTATACATAACAGAAACTGTTGGGATTATTTGTACACGCACAGGATATTATGAAATAAAAAAAAAACATTCAACTATCACAAACAGACTTAAATTGAATCTAACGAGCCGTGCGTAGCTCCTTATATACCAACACAGCCGGAAATTACAAATTACAAATTCCAGGGACGTTTCATTCATTTTTCTTATCATTTCAGGGATATGTTCATACATGTCAACGCAATGCCGGGCACTACAATATACCTTGTAATACCTTTCTTATATAAAAATCACTTTGAAATTTTGTAAAATTGAATGCACTTTTTGAAAAGCTATTTACAAAAATTTGTGAAAATCCTAACGTGATGGAGCAAATTTAGAACTAGTTTCAGAGTCAGCATGCAAAACGACATTTACTACACGTGATCGTATATGAGAAAAAAATGTGTTGAACAGTGTTATTATTGAGATCATGAAATATTTCCTCGTATTACTTACAACAATTCATTATACATATATAAGTGCTTTAAGTACTTCATAATTTAATTTTTTATAGAAATCAAAATCAGAACGAAACAAAAATAATTTATCGGAACTACATGCATATATTAGTGTATGTAAGTCGTCGTGCTAATTTGTGCATCCCATATTCATTTTAAATAGATTTTCATTCTTAAATCCATTCACTCATACACTTGTTAAGGAGTTCTACGATATACATGTTATGTATGTATATACAAACATGTATCAGTATGACCTACCTGATGTCATAAATGAAAAATGTGATTAACTTTCTTTAATAAGTACAACCAGGCATAGTTATAAGAGCACCATGTATAGTTCTAAAAACATGTATGTATGCATTTATATTATTAAGTATTGGTTAATGATTTTTAATGTTATAGTCTTTATACAGGGAGAGCGAGATTGTTTGAACGCACTTGGCAGTTCTGGTTCATGAATATCCCTAACCTGCCACCAAATATCCAACTTCATTATCATCTCGCTCAGTGGCATTGAGTTAGTATTCATTAGAAAAAGTTTTTGTTTAGTAATAAGAAAAACAATACGCTTAAAATAAGAGGTTTAAACATATTTTTATTTGAAAAAAAAACAAATAATTTTATAAAACAGGTTATAATGCCTCTTAGTTTGGACCAAGACGTTTCTTTTTGAAGTATATTTCCGAAGTGGAAAACGTGGTCAATGGAAATATTCAACACTAATTAAACACATTTATTTTTACGTTTATCTTATGGTTCGTGTCACAAAGTGGTGAAAACTAAATTACATTTGCACCCATATAAACTATCGGCTGTATCAGAGTTATACAGGGTGTCCCAAGTTGAGTGGCGTATTAGAATATTTCCTAAAGTACACCAAAGAGAGCGCTGAAAATTTGGTTGCCTTGGTTTCCGGCCATGCTCTTTTTAAATAAAATAATTTTAAAGATGGCCGACTTCCGGTTATAACGGAAATCGATAGGAACTTCGTTATTTTAAATGAAACACCCCATATATTAGTGAATTTTTGGATTTTACGCAAAATTTTAGGCCAACTTTCTTAAATAAACCTTATGTCTAAAATGCACCGTTTTTGAATAATTCCACTTTTTTTTTAATAATTCGACAAATCATTGCTGGGCGTCATTCGGCCTCTCTCAGACAACGTTTGACTTACAGCCTTCAAAATTTTTATGATGAGTACTAAGGTCTAATTGTAAAGCGTTGTTGGAAAAAAAGTCTAATATCTTACACAGGATGTTCAAAATACACTTGCCAATGTAGACAACTTCGTACCTTGGGAAGTCGCTTATTTCAAATGGAACACCCTGTATTTTATTGGGCCAATAGTTAGGACTTTTTATTCTCTTTTGATCTGTATTTACATTCCCTATACCTAACTCTTAAGGTTTTTGAGTTATTTATAATTTTTATAAAACAGACTGAGATTTGAGAAAAAAAGTTGCCATGAATTATAAAATGACATTTAGAGGGAACTATTTCACTAAAGCTAATTTAATACTGTTTATCAGTAGTTGTCATGTATAACTGTTGGATTTACACCTTTCGGAGTGACACTAAAGTAGGCATAAATAATAAAAACAGGTATGAGGAAGACTATTATTTTTAATGTCAAATTAGAAAGCAAATACGATACTGAAGCAACAAATGGGTAAAAACAGCATGGTACATATACCATTTACAAGTAGACGAAAACAGAAACCTTAGTTAAATCGTTCAATATGATCTCCATCTGAAGGCAGCGGTTTAAGCGACCCATTACACCATCTGTTGTAGCGCGTAAAATTTCGTTTCCCTGTAAAGTCCCAAAGCAATTGCGCACTCTATTTTCAAGCTCTGCCCTGCTATTAACAGGGTCGAAATAGACTTCATTTTTTATTTTTCCCCACAGATAAAAGTCCATTGGCGTGAGATCGGGCGATCTCGGTGGCCACGCCCAAGGCCCACCACGTCCTATCCAGCGATCTTCAAAAAGTTCAGTGATGCACTGCCTTACCCCATTACAACTATGTGCCGGAGCTCCATCAAGCTGATACCAGCAATTTCTGTAGACATTTAGCGGTAAGCTGTCTAAGAACTCCGTTACAACCGTCCGCAAAATTTCTATGTACATTTCTGAATTTAGATTGTCGTCGTAAATAAAATAACAACATTTGTTGCCCATCAAACAAGAAAAAACGTTAAAACTAAATTTATTTTGGAATCCTCTTTCCCTAATTACGTGGGGATTTTCGTGGGACCAAAAATGGGAATTATGCCTGTTGAACACACCTTCGTGAGAAAATTTGGATTCGTCTGTCCAAATTATCTTTTGTAAAAAATTTACGTCTTCTTGCTGGGCCACCATAAGCATTTCACACAACTGCACTCGAAGTAATCTGTCTGTAGGTTGTAGTGCATGCACAGTTACAAATTTGAAATTGTGTAGCTTATGGTTTCTCATAATCCTGTGTATGGAAGAGCGTGGAATGCCTAAATCGTGTTCAGCGGCTCTGGTTGACGCTCGTGGAAACGCTTCAAAATAAGCCAAAACCGAAACTTCATTATCTTCATTCCCAGTAACCGGAGCAGATGTAGCTTTCTTTATTTTAACGCTACCAGTTGTTAGAAAATTGGCCAAATACCTTCTCAATTTATTTTCTGTCATCGGTGGTAGTTGAGGGTAAGTTTCATTAAAGTTTCTGCATGTTTGAGCAGCCATTCTGTTACACTGTCCATGAATAAAAAACAAATTTAAAATGTCTTCGTTTGAATAATTGTAATTATCCATTATGGTTATTATTATTATTATTATTTGTATTATTATTACTCAGTGTATTGTAATCAAACAGTAAAAACAAATTAAAGGAACAACTATTAACTTAACAATAACACTCTTCGTAATTATCAGATTAGTTTTAGAGTATTTGTTTTATTGGAAATGTCATTTTATGATTCATGGCAACTTTGTTTTTTTTTCAAATCTCAGTCTGTTTTATAAAAATCATAAATAACTCAAAAACCTTAAGAGCTAGGTATAGGGAATGTAAATACAGATCAAAAGGGAATAAAAAGTCCCAACTATTGGCCTAGTAAAATACAGGGTGTCCTATTTGAAATAAGCGACTTCCCAAGGTATGAATTTGTCTACATTGGCAAGTGTATTTTGAACATCCTGTGTAAGATATTAGACTTTTTTTCCAACAACGATTTACAATTAGACCTTAGTACTCATCATAAAAATTTTGAAGGCTGTAAGTCAAACGTTGTCTGAGAGAGGCCGAATGACGCCCAGCAATGATTTGTCGAATTATTAAAAAAAAAGTGGAATTATTCAAAAACGGTGCATTTTAGACATAAGGTTTATTTAAGAAAGTTGGCCTAAAATTTTGCGTAAAATCCAAAAATCCACTAATATATGGGGTGTTTCATTTAAAATAACGAAGTTCCTATCGATTTCCGTTATAACCGGAAGTCGGCCATCTTTAAAATTATTTTATTTAAAAAGAGCATGGCCGGAAACCAAGGCAACCAAATTTTCAGCGCTCTCTTTGGTGTACTTTAGGAAATATTCTAATACGCCACTCAACTTGGGACACCCTATATACATTAGATTATAACAAGCGTGTAGATTATTATCAATGGTTCAATGCAAATTTAAAGGATGACGAGCTGCTTTTTTCCGATGAAACGTGGTTTCATTTAGCGGAATATGTAAACTCACAAAATTATAGAATATGGTCAGCTGAAAATCTTCATGTCTACCACGAGACACAACTACACCCTCTGAAAATTTGTGTTTGATTAGCATATCACGAAAGAGAATTATCGGACTAATATTTTTTGAAGAAACAATTACAGTTGCAAATTATTGTGAAATTCTAAATACGTTTATATAACAATTGCATGATGATGAGATAACGACAGGTTTCTTTCAACAGGATAATGCTACTGCCTACACTGCAAGACAGACTATCTAGAACAATTTTATGACAATCCCCTATTACGGGCTGTCGTGATTTAAATGCTTGTCAAATTGACACTCGTCTTCGTCGCTATGCAACAAGCATTCGTGAAATTATCGATAAATTTAAAGCTCTTATGGTATTACCACCGTATAAGTATAAGCAGTAGCGACACTTCTCATAAGAGCAATGGTAACACATTGAATGACCTAGCGCCATGTTCGTGGCTGTATTTATGGCGCGTAATTTAAACTATTAGGCAAACAGGAATTAGTGAAAAGGGGTAAAAAAAAGGAAAATGAAATATAATATAATGTATATGTATATAAACAATATTTAATAAAAGCTTATAGTATATGATTTCAAAATATTACTTTTTACTTCACACTGCACCTAGAAACGTTATAGATTTTCAACCAGATAACCAAAACGATGACCAAAGCTAAATATACCTTACGTCATGAGTAATGTCAGTATGAATCGACACATATACGTTGTAATCACGAAAGATGATCCCTGCGTCATCAATTAGATTTGTAAGAATAAAATCAGTACTTCGACGTCATGTTAAATACTGTAAATATCAAAATGAATATGGCAGCTATGACATTTTTCATTTTTGGGTTAAGTGCGTGGTGATTTATTGACAGACCGTAAAAATTTAAAACAAGTTGTTGCAATTGTACTTACGTAATGTGTTCTAGTATGTATTACCATTATAATAAAAAAAAATACTTCAAAACATTGTTAAACGAATACGTATTTGTAAGGACGAAATCAATGACAGTTCTATCAACTGTCTACAGAGATGCATTGTCAAATGTATGTCAAATTTTTAAGTGAAGAAGCGGAAATATATAGCTTAAGCGCAGACAACGAACTAATCTCGTCTTTGTCTTATTCAAGCGAATTACACGAGCCGTACGTCTATGCTAGGCGAAGTTTCGAAAAACAAACTGTCATCCAGGCTGTCCTTGTCATACAAATAGATACTTGGATATGAAAATGATTCTTGTTGATGTTGTTGATTGAGTTCTATGTAAGTGACGCAGGGATCATCTTTCGTGATTACAACTATATTGACATTTCTCTCCAATGTACGTTAAATGTCGGTTAATCGCCATTTTGCTGTCTGTATTTTGACGCGCATGCGGGAAAGATCATTTTCTAAGTGTCGCTACTGGAAATTACTTATACTGTGGTATTACTACAGAACATTCGCAAAAACTATGAAGTTAGCAACTAAAACTTATCTAAGTCAGGTATGCCAACTGCTCTTAAACAATTTCGGTCTCATTGTATTTATTTGTATTGCGTTTGGCTTTATAATTTTCCATTACATTTTTCAGTACTCATTATATATGTGTAAATTATTTAACAGTTTATCTAACAAAATGAATATTTTATACTTTGCATAATAGAGAGAATATGTATTAGATATCTAGAGTTTAGACCTTTTTTCAGAATTAAGTAGCATCCAACAATCAATAGGTTATCGCTAGTAATCATTTTCTGATTGACATTTAGAAATATTCGATTTATATATATAGTAAACATCAAGAGGTTAAAAGCTAGAATTGTGTATTAAAGCTTTAGGTTTTTATTTTAAAACGCTGTTGTTTTCAATACGATATATTCAACTTTTATCAATTTTTATTTAAATTTTGTCATGGATGTCCGTGGTAGGTTTTTAGTATCGCTACCACATCGCTACATTCAAAGGTAAATATGATTAATTGTGCTAACATGTTTTAGACTAGAGTGAATACATGCACTTATAAATTAATACGTGATTTTACAATTTAGTTCTGTTTTCTCACCTTTTCACTAATTCAATTTGCCGCTGTATAAGATCGAAGTTAAAACAAGAGTCTCAAGAAGAACGTAGATACATAGGTAGTCTCTAGTAGACAATTGTGTTTGCATCCATCATATTTGTATTATAATAGCTATAAATCCTAATCGACTTGTTTTAAACGAGAATGTTTCTGGAACTCAGTTTGGATTTGTTATTGTTAATTTTACACATTAATATCATTAACTTAACGGGTCGATGGCCGCAGTGGTTAGGCGGCTGACTATCGTTGTGGGAGGACGATAGGTGCCGGGGTTTAATTTTCTGGAGGGACGGTGAAGTTTTTTCAGAGAGTTTAATCTCGGATTGACTTGCTATTCGCTGTTGGGAGCAAAGTGATTAACGACGCGGCATCATAAAAGGCGATATAGTGCTGTCACAAAGCCATTGAACACAACTTACACACACAAACTACACTGCGAGAGTTGCAGTGATAGCCAGACAAGCGATACAGCTTAGGGAGTCACTGCTTAGTTGCAGTGACTAACCACACATAAAAAAAGCAAAAAAACTTAAAGATGAGATGCTGAATTTTAGACAGATTTGTAGTAACATTTATGTCAAAATCGTGTGCTCAAGCATCAACACAATCTCAAGCACGGACTATAAATATGACCCTTAGTGAGCTGTGATGAAGTTTTATTATTTACAAGTTATCTTCAGTATGTAAAGTAAAGCATTTAACTTTAATTATAAATTGAATTTTTATTGGAATTTAAAGTTTAACGTAGCTTAAATATTTTCAGAGATAAATATTTCTTAAAATAGTATTTTTATCTTTAAGTGCGCAGTTGACAAAATGTCGAATTACATGTTAGAAAGATTATAACGATTATACAATGATTACGTACCGTAGTGGCGCTCGCATCTTACAACTGATAAAAAATTTAATACTGGATTAATCAGGAAACGACAGATTTTATATTTTTAATTCGTACAAAATGTAAAAGATATAGTTCTGCAGAGACATATTCAAAATTACAGGTATTAAAATAGGCGGACGCAAAATCAACTTCTTTCTAATATCGCATTTGTTAATTGTGGGAATACATGGTTTGGCTCCTAAAGGTGTCATATGTTGCACGATGAATATTAACGTGACAGTCATTAGAAGAATGATTGAAGATTGCTAAGTTATCAGATTAAACAATTCCGTATTTTATATTTCGAAGATAAATTTTATGTATTCTTGTAAATATAAATTATATAAATTGTAATAGGTTGCACAGAATGAACCATTGTTTGTCCATCTTTTCTGAGCATTACCTGTGGCAAATCTGAAGTATTTTTAACGAAAACATAATTG
This sequence comes from Holotrichia oblita, assembly GCA_023690525.1. NCBI lineage: Eukaryota > Metazoa > Arthropoda > Insecta > Coleoptera > Scarabaeidae > Holotrichia > Holotrichia oblita. The sequence continues at coordinate 56,938,710 of CM043021.1, forward strand.
TGTTCTGGAATAAATTGATTTTTAATTAATTCTTGTTTTATTTGACCTACAATTGGAAAGATATATACGATTAGAAGACGAAGACAGGTACTTACAGGTCACAATATATTAACTAGCACGAAAAAAAATCTACTAGAGTTCTCAATAAAACATCTACTTAAATCTTAATTTCTTTTCAATTTCAATTCAATTTAAACTTTATATTCGGATTTGCTTATTCAGCTTGTTTCAGGTTTCGTAACATCATATGTACGCCAAAAATGTCCCAATTTGTACTATTTGTTAATATTTTTTTAATCTTCCCAAACTGTTGAGCGTAGGTCTGCATGACTGTCGTTTACTGCGTTATAGTCTTCCAGGTGTTGGATGGCGTAGATAAATTTACATTTGACGTTTCGCTGATCATACTATCAAGCATAAACTTATCTGCGTGACAACATCCGGAAGACTTCAATGCAGCCCATCTCCTCAAACTCTCTGTATAAATGAAAGCAAGTAATAATCTGCTAGCAGTTGGAAATTTGCATAGTGTAACCATTTAACATACGATACACGTTTTGTTCTGTGTCTTATTACTTCTTGGTTATCAAGTATAGTTAACTTATTGTTGTAAATTTGTTTTGTGTGAATTAGCCAAGTTGTTAAACGAGGTGAATTGGGATACTTGTTATGACATTCTTTGCATTTATTTTCTGGGTAAAACACTACAAGTTGCTTCAAAAAATATATGGTAAAGGGCATCTTAACAAGGTCTCCTCTGAACGTTGAATACAAAATCTTGTCAGTGTTCCAATATTTAAAAAAACAGAGTTGGTATCTCGGTCCATCTTAACGGATTTGACTTGGAACACTTTGATCAGATTGAATGCTATGTACTTTCTGATGAGCGGACACGTATAAATGCTAGGAATGGCTTGGGTCACCTTCAAATAATTTTTAAAGTATTACAGAAATAATAATATTTTAGAATTCCGGTAAAAGTGCTTGTATTTGGTCTTTTCTTTTTACAGTTATATACTCTAAATTAGGAAATACGTAACTACTTTTTTATCGTTTCCTGTTTAGTGTCTTTAGTGTACTAAAATGTACGCAATACACAATTGTTTAAGAGAACGACTTGTAAAGAAAAAATTGTAAGTATTCAATATTCTCTTGATCGAAGTCAAACAATATCCTCTATCTTTCAGCGACAACTTTTATTGGAATAGCCTGGAATTAACCTGCACCGTTATTGGTTGGTTTTCTCGAGCTACTTGCAAAGTATCTTCAAATATATTACGCTACACTGTTTTATTGTCTTCAGTTTTTGACTTTGGTAATTATTGGAGGACTTCATAGGCCACATGTCATAAATCCAGACATTGCATTTCTTTTTAAATTTTGTAAGCTGTTCAATGTATTATGCAATAGAGCAGAAAACAACTTGGGAAACTCATTGCGGTTTATTTTGTTCCGATCTAACAAATTTTTTCGTCATACTTGCTTCATGGGACAAAAATAGGTGTTAAAACGCTGCTTGAGATGGGTATTTTTGGAACGCAGCAGGATAACCTTTATATTATTTATTTCATATTGTTCAATAATTGGCTGGAAAATTTTAACCAATTATAATTAGTCCCATTTATGAACTACCTTTTAAATGGGAACCCATCAAACCATCTACTTTACTGCTAAGCTGAAAGGGCCATTGTCAATCCATGCACCGTAGTTATGATTTGATTTGTAGATAATGTTGAATAATAATGTCTCATTACCAGCAGTAACAAATGCGACTCTTAGTCGCATAAATAATTTTTTTCTGAACGATTTGCACTTTTTCCGACTGTGACAGTTTATTGTCCAGCGTCATCGGACATGTTTGTTTCATCAACATTTTTGGGATGCACATTTGCTAATGTGACTTTCAAATTATTACATTTCAAATTAATGCTTTCGGCAGATTCCATGGTCTGAGCTCTTTTTATATTTTCGAACAAACGTCTAGACAACCTCGTATGCATATTAAAGAAATTCATTTAGCCCTCCAGTACCAGGAAAATTATTAACAAAAATTTTTATATACCTTCCTTTTTGATCAAGATATCGTTATATGTCGAAAGTCCAAGTATGTGAAAAACAAGCTCAATTCAACTACTAGTAAGAAGCCGTTTGCTATGTGCATTTTGTTGCCGCAGCTCATATGCTCAACTTTGTATCTGCAATGATTTTTTTGCAAAGTTTTGTCTGTAAAAAATAGCAATAGTAGCCCCGTACATTACGAGACTTAATATATTTATTTGACGTCGTTTTTTAGTTGTCTCAAGTCACCTGTAAACTGTAATATTATTATTAATTATTATATAAAACAATTAGGTTAGGATTAGGAAAAAACGAAATACAAAGATGTGTATCTTGATGAAACATGCCGATTTTATAGTAAATAATAATAATACCAAGTAATATATCAAAAAAGTTATGTGGACGTTATATATTTAGATGTGTCACCAATCAGCACTATAAAATCTTCCCAATTTACAAAATTTTCTAGGTTTTAATAAAGACTAAAATAAAAAATATAGTAGAGCTGAGTGATATTAATCTATTAATCTTAATAATTAATTAATCTACTAGGCCGGTATATATTCGCTAACCACTGTAGTACTAACAAATTAATGCAATACTAATTTACAACTAATACTATTATACGATGTTGTTAATTTTAATACCATTTGATGTTTCCGGTAGTCCTATGCATCGAAAGTTTTGGACATACCTGATCAAATAGACGCCATCCGTACAGACATGGTTAAAGCTTTTGATTGCATTGATCATGACGCCGTAACCTTCAATTGTCAAGGTTTATTTTAGTAATTAATACGGTTACGTTTGACTAATCGCTATTTTTACGTTTTGTACAGGAGTTCCCGCTCTATTAACTGAGATGATGTTTCCAGGATATCATAAGGTTCTAATCTGAAATCACTAGTCCTTGTGCTTTCCATTAATGATTCATCACACCAAGTTGATTGCCAAATTTTATTTGGTAACGATGTTAAGATTATTTTAACTGTAACCTGCGAAATTGATTATGTAAATCTTTAATCAAACTGAGTTATCATATTTTACTAGTGGACAAATTATGATTTTAAGAATTCGTGAAAAATTAATTAGCAAGCTATATTAGCAAGTCATTCTAAAATTCAGATTGATACTCTTTGCATGACGCAGAGAATATATTTACATGCAAACATACCTAGCTATATACATATACATATGTATGTACTGTACATGTAGTGTTTCAATATAGCGTCCATTTAAAGGAAAGAAACTATTAACACTCCTTAAACTCCATTAAACACGATTATCAGTGTAGTGACATCAGAATTGTTAGTGGCAATTTTTTTATTAATTAACACTTTTTACCGAATCAATCTGGAGTTACAGGGACGTTTACTTTAAGTTGTTTAAACATTAGCTTAAATGTAATCTAACACCAATGTGTTATCAAAAAGCTGACATCTTAACACTATAATTTTCCTATGATTATTTAATATGTAAATGGTTTTAGAACATATTGTTGATATTTTTTTCGCGTTCCATACGTTTAACTTTAATAGTAGCAAAATGTTATTTGGGAGTCTGAAGCTTTAACTAAAGCGTCATGTGCTTGCTCTTATTATAATTCTTATCATTAATGGTAATTCATGCTCCAACATTTTTATTTACTTTTTATATTAATTTACACAGGAAATGTTTTTCGTAATTATTAAATTTTGAGTCTCATTGAATATCATTATATCAAAAAATTTATGAAGATATTTTGAGCAGTGGTTCGCGAACACTTTTTTTTACAATTTTTATTTGGAATACTCTATGTTTATGTAACAAAATAATTTGTCCACCGAACGCGTCCGTTAACTGCCTTTTCTTTGGCATACTTTAATAAATAAATGTCGCCTAATATTATACAAAAAAACTAACTTCACCTATCATAGAGTTTTATTCTTTTTAATACTCTTTGCACATACCTACTATCAAAAAACAAAACTATTGTGAAATGCATATATGTATAACTGAAACATCACCTAAATTTTGCTTAAAATGCGTCATCAAGCAATCAGCATGAAAACGATTCGTACGATATACTTTCATGCAATATTTCTGTCATCAACGCAGAAGTTTTATTACCCCTCTAATCTTTTATGGCTGCAGCTGTATTTCCCACCGTGTTCCGTAGAAACCCTTCATCTAAGAAGCTTCCGTTTCGGAGTGAAATATTTTACTTTTAATGTAAAATTGTTTTGTTCACTTATTCTTATTATAAAAAACATTGTAAGATATAATATAAAAAAGTTACGTTATCTGACTCGAAAGTTAACTTGTTTTACACCCAATTCAAAATTAAGATAATTATGTGATAATGTATATACTACAAAATCAGAGGTTATGCAATATTATAAAATCTTGTACTGATATTTGTGCTATCTAATCATAAATGTATCCAATTATCTTTGTCAGATCTCCAAGAATAGATTTTTTGTATACGTCTAGATTTGAAAAAATATAGTTTGATTATAATTTCCGTATGCACTTACAAATTTGCACCGTTATTTGTTTATCTAATTGTTGTTTTACTAAATAGAAATTAAGAGAAGTGAAATAGACTACAATGAAGTTACGAAAAAACTGGAAAAATCAATGACCAAACTTAAACTGATTGTCATATCGATTCACACGAATTAATATACAGGGTTTCCACGGCCAAGTGGGACATAGGGAGAATACATATAAAATCGGTTTTCGGTGAATATTATCTCCCTAATACTACTTCATTCAAAATTAAGGGCCGCATATTATAACTGGGTTAACAATGAACATCTCCACAATCATAGTACAAAGAAAGTCATTTTAATAAAGCCAAAAAATTATTATTTTTAAATCTATTGTTCGTGAATTCCTAATAAAAGGCTTTTAATACGTGAGTTAGTGCAAGCGTCCGTGGCGTAATGGTTCGCGCGACGGCTTAATAACGCAAATGCAAGGATTGTTTAGGGTTCGAATCCCGGCAGATTAATTTTATTTTTTAATTTTTATCTCCAACAATAATGCTACAAATTCAATAACACTACAAAAATCAGAGATTTTGAAGACTATAAAATCGATATTTTGAGGATTAAAGTAAATAATGAATAATTTTTACAATAAAAAAAATGATCACGTGCTATATTATTAGATTTTTAATTGTTACTAACGACGAATCATTTGTCAAAATAAACAACAAAACTTAATCAAGATTAAAAAAAAATAAAAAATAAAATTCATTTCTCGGATTCGAACCCCAAACATTCTGTGTCTTACGTTATTAAGGCGTCGTGTGAACGTCTGCGCCACGGCCGCTTGCACTAACTGACGTATTAAAAGCCTTATTAGGAATTCACGTGCAATAGGTTTAAAAATAATAATTTTTTGGCTTTATTAAAATGACTTCTTTTGTACTATGATTGTGGAAATGTTCGTTGTTAACCCAGTTATAATATCCGGCACTTAAATTTGGATGAAGTAGTATTAGGGAGATAATATTCACCGAAAACCGATTTTACATGTATTCTCCCTATGTCCCACTTGGCCGTGGAAACCCTGTATGTATTAATGAATCTATTAATATATGTATAGACGTAGTCCTCAATTACATGTTCGTCATAATAATGACACTAGCAGATGTGTATTTCCAAAAGTTACATGAACTTTATATGCTTAGTAAAGATTATGAGATACACGAACTTTGGAAAGTACAGGAGTCATAATATAATTTATTGTTGTACTAATTATAGAACTATAAGGAAATTACTATTCATTGAAACCAAATGAGCTTAGAGAATAAAAAACCAATCTAATAATATACGATGTATATTTCAATACACTTTTTCTTCATTTATATAGGACCATTTTCGTAGTCCGATAGTACCACTTCATGATATCGCAAGTGACGATATCATATAGCGATATCGTCAGAAGGCTTTTGTCTCGCGCAGCGCGATTGACACGTCGAGTTACTGTGACTTTCTGGTACCCCTTACTTACTTTCTGTTCTTGAAGAAGCCGTAACGTAGATTTTCTATTTTTTGTGCTTTTATTATACTTTATTTTGTATTTAGCTAATTTTTTATTGTATATATGTATATTACAATAAATACTACGACGCGGTCAACACTCAGAAGTCCTTATATGTACAATGGCTCAAAAAATTAATGTCTCCCTCTTTCAATACGCGTATATCAATATTATCTTCCATTTGCCGGCGTAGGTAGTTTCGGACATATCCTACCGCCTAAGCCCTGAATATTAAACAGCAGAACAGCAGGTACATACAAATATTTCTACGGGAAAAAGTTTACAATGCAGTAATATCAACTGCCGCTGAATGTGTATACGATAATCAAAGCACGATATTCAGTATTTTAAAATATAAAGGCTCTGCATATTCGTATCACTAATAGTAATTATATCTAATACTAAGAATAAAATGAATTGTAATGGATCTGTATAATAGTTTTCTATTTCAATATACAATTTGTATTTACTTAATTACTCTTAAATTTTATTTTCAATAAATGACTCTCTCTCTCTGACTCTAACAATAGTCCTTACTGGTGGAGTAGTGATATAAGGGAGAAGTGAAAGAGGTGCAACCAACTTAGGAGGAAACTAACCAGAGCAGCTAAGAAACAGGACGCAAACAGGCAGTAGTTTATGGAAAGCAAGAGAACCTACAAAGCAGCCAAGAGAGACCTCGCTAATCTAATTAAGGAGACTAAAAAGAAGTGCTGGAAACTTTATGTCAAGAACTGGAACAGAACATATGGGGGGACGCCTACAAAATTCTCTTAAAGAAGTTTAACACGCTAGTCCCTTACAATCCGGACGCAGGCAAGAGGAGGCAGATCCTAAATTGTCTTTTCCCATCCCTACCAGACCGTCTAGAAAGGGGGCCTATTGTTGATGGTGTAGTGCCTTTTACGAGCGAAGAACTGGAATGTGCCATAAAAAATATGAAATCTAAAAAATACCGCCAGAAGTGATCAAGGAGTTTTTTAGTTGTGCGCCAAAGCTTCTCTTGCAAGTAATGAACGACTTGCTAGGAAAACAAGAATTCCCTGATAATTGGAAGATTGCAAGAGTGGCACTAATATTGAAAAGTGGGAAACTGCCAGAGCTCCAGACATCATACAGACCGCTATGTATTTTGAGCACTATCAGCAAGCTACTGGAAGCACTTATAAGAACGAGGCTATATGAGGAACTCGATGAAAAGGGTAGCCTACACAGGCACCAGTATGGCTTTCAAAAAGGCAAATCTACTATCGATGCTGTAGAAGCACTGCTGGATACTGTAGAGGACTATAATAGCAGATGGTGTGCCTTGGTAACCATCGACATACGAAACGCCTTCAACATGGCCAATCATAGCCTCATTATTCGGAAACTCAAGGAAAGAAAGATCTCGGACTATCTAGTAAACATAATTACCAGTTATCTATCAAATAGAAAAATAATGTTGGATAAGAACGAAACTCTGACAACGGAAATGGGGGTGCCGCAGGGGTCGGTTCTTGGGCCGACGCTGTGGAATATACTTTATGACGATCTTCTATAACTGGAACTAACAAGGGATGCAACAACTATTGCCTATGCCGATGATCTCGCCCTAGTTGCCGGTGCGAATGATGAGTATACGCTGGTTGAGAACGTAAACGCGTGTTTGGTGCAAATCACTAACTGGACTAGAGCAAATAAAATGATACTAGCACCGGAAAAGACCGAAGCAATAATAGTGAAGGGCGGACGCAAGAGAGATCATATCTTTTTTACGTTGGAAGAAGCCAGTGTAGTTCTCGCTAAATCTATTGTCTACCTGGGTGTGACCGTTGACGACAAGCTTAGATTTGGAAAGCATATAGAGGCTGTAACGAACAAGACCGAAATGAACTTGACAGGTCTGATTAGACTGATGCCCAACATTGAAGGCCCGGGAAGCATGAAGCGGTCGTTGCTGTGCAGCGCCATGCACAATATGCTGCTGTATGGTGCTCCAATATGGGGTAAAGCTCTGCAATTCGGGAAATATAGAACAAAACTCCAGCGTGTCCAGAGAAACACGTTCTTGCGAGTGGCCTCAGCATATAGGACCGTGTCGGGAATGGCTCTCCAAGTGGTTACAGGAACAGTACCCATCGACCTATTGGTCCAAGAAAGGTGTTACCTACACGAACACAGGCATGAAGGTCGGAAAGATATGAGAACTCGGGCTAGGGATATCTCCCTCTGCACTTGGCAAAATAGATGGGACAATGAGCATGTGAAAGCTCAGTGGACAAAAAGGTTAATAACAGACATTAAGGCCTGGATAAGCTGTAAACACAGACGGATAGATTATTACCTAACGGAAGTTCTAACAGCACATGGGGTTTATCGATACTTTGCCAAGCGCTTCAATAAGGATGACACCGACGAATGTATGTACTGCGGAAACGTAGATACGGCGGAACACACGATATTTGAGTGCACCAGATGGGATCAGTACAGAGCCGATACCTATAACAACATAGGGGAGATACTTACACCAGACACTATAGTCCCAAGAAAGTTGGAAACGTCAGCAAACTGGAAAATCATCCACAACATGACGACTACCATCATGAGTCTAAAGGAAGAAGAAGAAAGAGGGAGACAGAAAGCTGCCGCCCAGATTGGGAGAACGCAGAACGACGGATGCACCTGATGCAATGTCTTTTTTGGCGATTCTGGGTGTGTCTTGAGGATTTTGAAATGCAGGAGGTTTTAGTGGGTAAACGGTACATTGCACAGTACTGGAGTGTGGGACTCCAGTCCATAAAGGATTTCCTCCTGGGTAAAAAAAACAAAATAAATAAATAAATGACTCTCGAGATAAATATGTAAATACCTTTCTTGCGCTTTGTTCTAAACACACATCTATTAATGATGTTTATACCAACAAGTTTACAATTTATAATGTAAAAGCAGAATTAAGTGATACCTACACAATATGGATAGTATGAACTATTAAATTATTTATTATCCACATATCATTTCTTATATACAGCTAAAATATATTGAAAGTTACAAGTCAAGTCTTACTAAATTATTTAATCAACAGTATTATTTTACAAATTAAAAAAAATGGCTGCAACTAAGTTTTTAAACACCCTGTATAATGTTACAGAGAAGAACTTCAAATGTTATGTAACTACAAAATACCAGCTGCGCGTATACAAAATTTCATTCGCCTCATTTACTGCTACGTGAAGTAATATCACTATAAAGTAAGATCGGTATCTGTCACTTTTTGCAAATAACTCCGAAGGAATGGTATTTAGGTATACGGTATGGTACATAAAATATGTGTAAAATTCGTCGTTGAAGCCGAATCTGTAATTTATTTTATAATATGCTATTTAAAAAATCGAAGTTGATGCCCACTTCCGGTTAACCGGAAGTGATATTTATTCAAAGTACGAACACAATATTGCAAGATGTGAATTTCTAGCCAATTGAAAAATCCAAATTTAAATTGACAATTCTAATATAGACACAATTATTAAAGGATATCGAGGGAGAAGACCGATATAATGAATCAAAAGAAACGGGAGACAAGTCGTACATATTATAATATACATATATTATTATAACTCTACCTGAGCTCAATTACCTGCTGCGCCGAGAGCGCCCGACTCGAATGGCCTTGGCAGGGGAAGATAATATTCATATATATTCGTCTAAAGGGGGAGACATTAATTTTTGGGTCACTGTACATATGTACTTAAGATATCTTGACGGAGTTATTAAATCTTTTTACAGTTTTGCACTATTTCTGAGTCATTAAAAAATTAAAATCTCAGTGATAGAGGTTGTTGTTCTGATACCTTCATACCTTTTGTAAAGTTCATTTATTTTTAGGGTAGCTACTGTTATAAGAGTTGTTTAAAACTTTAAAAATATTTTGAATAATTATAGATAAGTTGTGTTGAAGTCTTCCAGGTGTTGTCGTATAGATAAGTGTTTACTGGACGTTTCGTTGATTAGGTTGTCACCTTCTTCAGAGGATTTCTAAAGAGTGATGTTGTTGTCTTATGCTCCTCGTTATTGCTGATTTGTATTTGCCGGGAGTAAGTGCTGTATTTTCCTGACGGTGTGGAACAATGTTCTTTAATCTGGCAGTTTTTTCGGCAATATAAGGTTTATATGTAAAAAAAATTAGTATTGGTTGATCTAGATCCTCGTTCTTATTTTCTTTTCGTCATTAAATAATGTCTTTCGTTCTATAGCAGCTCTTTCGTAACATATTATGTACGTTTTAAATCTTATATAGTTAGTGTTTCTTATTCCTGATATTATCTGCTCTTCTGTTCTCTCCTGCAACATGCAATTGTCTTCGTCTTCTGGTACGTTCATGATCAAAGACTCTACTTCGAAACTGACTAAGATGTCGCTGTCAGATATGTTGTGCTGCTGATGTATCTACAGGAAGTATTCAGAATTCTGTACATAATTGTTAGTTTTCCCAGTATGCTACTGTATTTGCGACAACACTCACAAGACTTCAATTGAATAAACAACGGTCGTGAAAACTTAGGTTCAACAACTAGATAAGTTGTTTTCCTTACACTATCATTTGTTCACGTCGATGAAACTATTGATTTTTCATCGACAGTCTACCACTAAAGGAAAGAATGCTTTTATATGGCTGAGTAAAAGTAAGTTGTTGCAATATAAGGGATTGCAGGGGGGTTGTAATTATACAAATTAATAATCTACTCAAAAAAACTCACGAGTATAGGAGCTAGAGCCATAGGGCTAGTATATATACATATGAAGTAAAAATGTGTATAGCGCATTTATTAAATTTCCACAACTGTTAACATTGAACGGTTGTTTGACATTTAGTTTATTATTTAGCCTTAGCTTGCACACAATTTCATTTTTGATATTATGCTGAAACGCAGAAAATTAGTGTAAATGTATTAATAAGATAATTTTGGTAAAAAACCATAACTTAATCAGCAATTTTCTGTTTGCTTAAATTCAGAGGCACGTTAGGCTTATCAGTATTAGTATCTGTATGAATTAAAACGAGGTCAGTTTTACGTAACGTATCATAATTCAATGTATACGCAGCAGGTACATATGCGTGCATGCGTATAACGTATTTATAACGCATTCATAAAATTCTGCGTTTTATCTTGGAATTTTAAAATTAGATTGACACAATTTGGTATGAATGCAGAATTCAGTAGTATTGAAGTATTTTCGCTTCAAAACATTTGAAATAAATATTTTGCAGATTGAGTCGTAAATACCTAATTCTAGTAAATTGAGTAATGAGCAGATTCGTATTCTTAAACTGAGCATGCCACTTATTTTTGCTATGTTTAGTCGAAGCTAGTCAATATACCTGTGCTTGCGGTTGATGTTAATTCTATTTCAACGAAACTAATCGATAAATACAATTGAAGAGTTCATTGATTACATTGCCACAAAAGCTTACATATGGATAATTTAAGGTGATGCTATTCCATTCGAGTTCTTAGACTTCACCAAAAGAGACTGAAGTTGCTTGCTTTCACAAGTTAATAGATAAAGGTAGATAGTTATAATAAGATTTTTTCAGAACCTTTTTCATGCAAAAATATGTTATTGAAAATATGTTGTTAGAAAAAGTCGAGAATCACTGAAAAAAATCAATTCAGAGAAGATAAATCAGTTCAGTTTTATGCAAAGGATATACAAAAACTCATCCCTTTCAATGAAACGTATTTATCGCTGTTGTGTCTACAGAAAATTACGCAGGCTGTGATGGTTGCTACAAAAGGACAAGGACAACAACGTGATCGTCTCACGTGTCATCATTGCGTATGTCTCATTGTAAGAAAGATAACGAACTAAACGCTTGAAAAAATCATAAATTAACTAATTTACCATAATGTAGTAAATTTAGAATTTTATTAACCATTAATTTAATGTTGGTGTTAAGCTTATCATCACGTGAATCAAAAATGGTTTCTAATTTATCTAAGACTAATTTGGTAACGTATGTACGTAGAAAGTCTAGGAATTGGTGAACATATATTTATATGTGTAACTTTGGCTTCTCTAATAATTAATTATCTTTGACACCGTGCCAGTATTACTGTCGAAAGTCGGCTCCAGACGAAATGACAAATGTCGGGCAATGTTCACATCTTTACACTTGGTTGGATCGTGTGTACACAAACCGCAAGATCAGCTCTTCTCAATATTTTTCCTGACTCGTGATTGCTTAGCAAACCATACATTTTTCACACATCAAAAGGATGCTCCAATGCTGTTCCACATATTCGACAATGCATATACTATAGATGATATACTGTGCACACAATTTATTTGAAGGGTTTCATGCAAGAAGTCCACAAATTACATAGATTACTTTTTTTAGTATCACAGATTTAAATTTTGAAAGATGCGGTGAATTCGCACTAAAAATGTAATATTTATAATATAACTAGAAGAATTTCCGAAAGTTAAATACAAAAAAAAAGAAAAATTAACACAAGAATGGTGAAGGATAAAATGTGTTATAACGTAAAAAATGTAAAATGTTTTGTGAAACAAACAAAAATAATATCCTCTTACAATGCATATAGGTATGTTTGAATAACCAACCAAATAACCAAATGCCTATTCATAACAACTTAGATTGCTTTCTGCCTCTTCAGCGTTATCATGCTTAACACTTTCTGTGTTTAGGACATCATAAAACCTTCTTTTTCAATATACGACATTAAGTGCTTTGAATTAAGTATTTTTGTACTTTTATTCCGAGAAAGACTGTATAGGCCAAGACAGGAATAAGGATGGCCTTAAATTTTTCCTTATAGAAAACATAGTCAGAATATGTACTAGTCATTGCAGTTCTCATTCAAGACTTCTCATTTTTTGAGAAAAGAATTGACCGTCAATATTTTCTTGTAATCTATAATTTTAACAACTACAGAGTCTGGGTTTGGTTTAAGCGGAGGAAAGTGCTCCAGAACAGTCGTTTTTGATCAAAGTAGATTCAAAAAGGCTTACGTAATCGGTTGCATAATCCACTTTCTTGTATTTTAAGCCCTTTTGTCTATTAAAGCAAAGTATCTCTCAACTAGCATAATGAAACGACCAAAGAGCTGATACTTTACTACAATTTCTTTGAAAGTAGATACCGTAGTTAGAGAATCCAAATAGGTTCTTTTGGAATTCGTTGTGGATATTTTGTAGAAAACGTCTGTGTTCTTTTTTATTTATTAGCATTCCACAGTTTCAAAAGTCACCTCGGCTTTGAGGTACAAGGATACGCCGATGATCTAGTCACTATTATAAGGGGCAAATACGACGGTCTGTTATCAGCCCGTATGCAGCATGCTCTTAATGTAAGTAACCTGGTCATGGTGCTTGCAGGAGCACCTGAACATCAATCCACAGAAAATAGCTTTATTTCACTAAAAGAATGAAACTATCTCTAGTGGTACCTACACTAGGAAAAACCCAGCTTGAATTCTCCAGTGAAGTGAAATATCGGGGTATTTTCTCAGACCAAAAACTTACCTGGAACTCTCAGCTCCTAAGGATATCGAAAAGCGCCACAAGAGCATTGTGGTCGTCATCTTTTGGTAAAACCTGGGCCTTGAAGCCTAAAATGATCCTTTGCACCTACATGGCTATAATTAGACCGATGGTCACATACCCATCATTACTATGGTGGCCAAAAACAAAAGAAAAGCAGGGGTAAAACCTACTGCAAGAAATATAGCGTCCTGCCTGTAGGCATCACAGGCACAATGTGATCCTGTCCAACCGTGGCCATGCAAGCCCTATTTGATCTGATTCCCTTGCACCGACAGGTGAAAAGGGAAGCAATGATGGGCGCCATCAGGCTGGAACGGAACATGATCTTCAAATCAGGAGATCTAGTGAGCCATCTTCAAATTCTACAACAAATGGGAGAGCTGGCGAAACTAAAAGATCATATGACACCTACATAGGTTTGACTTCGACAAACAGTTCAAAGTGGTTATACAAGACCCGCAAGACGTGGGAATTCGGCGGACCTAAACTACAGAACCCGTCCATACGTTAGTATAGGAACGGATCCAAAACAAACACAGGAGTAGGAATAGTTATCTACGGGGCGAGATGCAATGTCTCGGTGGCCTTAGGTACAAGCCCAACAACTTTTCAGGAACAAATACATGCAATTGAACAATGTGCCCAGGAATGTTTGAAACGACGTTACCAAGAACTAGAGCCGTTTTGTTGCCTTACCAAAAGCCACATAAGAGCTTACCTTCAACAGTGGGAGACTAATGAAAAAATCTCTCAGTGGACTTCAAAACTAAGACGGTCAAAAAATTCATTACTTTTTCAGCCAGTAAGGCTAAATCTCTGCTGGATCTCAATAAAAGAGACTTTAGCACCATCACGGCTTTATTCACTGACCACGGCCCTCTCAGGTATCACCTCAAGAAGATGGGCAAGCTAGACAGCGACAAATGCCGATTCTGCTCCGAATATAGTAAAACGGCGGAACACATTATGTGTGACTGCGTGACGATATCCCGACAAAGGCACCGTCACCTCGAACAGGGGCACTTAGAACTGGCTGACATCAGAGTCATAGCCCCCAAGGAGATCCTGAATTCCTTTAGAAGTTTGGAGGTCTATTGGGGCTAAAAGATTAAGACTATCATTCATAATAGATCTCATTGACCGCAGTAAAGAAAGGTGGAAATGCCTTAATGACCCACCATTAATCTAATCTAATCATTAGTTTCAAAATTTAGTCCTTTTCCTCGAGCAATCACGTTTGATATCATGTAACTTGAAGCAGAGATCCTGACAAACAGTAGCGTACACTTTTTCGTCACTGTCAGTAACAGTGTATGGGAAAATATTTCGCGGGGATTTCTTGTTATTTCGTAATATTATAGTGTCAGTGCGAGATTTATAACCACTGAATTAGTAAAAAAATTGTTTAGTATTTTCGCGTGATAATTTTTGGCTTGCTCATGTCGAAAGAAAACACTATTTGCTGATTAGGTTGCTTTTCTTTTTTAGATTTTGATCAGATCAGAATTTGAATGTTTTTTCTGTTTGGCGTGCACCGCGACATCAGCTTAATTTTCTTCATTATAACTTGTGGAATTGTCACCATTATACTGAATCTTATTTCTTGATTCTGGAGAGGTGTGTAAAGCTTGATCTACATAAGAGTTATATTATTTATGTTATGAGAATAATCACTCGTCTTGCCCGAACGAAAATGGCTCTACAATAATTATTTACAAATTAAGTATTTCTTTACAATACAAGAATCAGGAACTTCCTTGTAAACTTGACACATCACTTATTCTTGTTTACGAGATATGATTAAATAAGTTAAACCGCTAGAATGAAAACTCCATAATAAACATCACATTGCCTGAAATTGGTTCAATAAAAAAGATATGTTTAAATCGTGAATAGTGACGCGAATAAGTAGAAAGGCGGATATTGTTGCTTATGTATGGATACCATTTGTGGTAGTTTCAAAAATATTGTTTTTATTGTGTGTTACCCACAATCGAGGCATAATTATCAAATGTAATTGTTCTCCACGAATCTGCTTTACAGGTAGAGTGTCTGGAAGTTCTATTAGGACTATGGCGTGCATGATCAATTTCTATAAAACAGATCTTCACAAAATTTGTGTAAAATATTTACATGGTTTAGACTTTCATCAGAAGATCAACAAAATCCTATTGCAATTTCACATCGTTTTTACGTATGGTAACGAGAACGTTCTTTGCCTTTATAATGTTACATTATATTTCGTTTACTTGCTTACTCATAATAAACCACGGTTGTTCTATCTCCTGTAAGTAGATTACTGTCTTTCCATTTTATCAATCTTTGACATTTTTGTAAAATATATTGCAACAACTATTTCGCAAGATTGCGAAAATTTAGTGTCCCATAATAGTTAAGGCTTTCAGGAGCACGTCACGCAAATTTATTCTCTGATAGTCCTCGTATCTATACACAAAAATATGAATGCGCGTCGACTCTGTTCCTTTAGCGTTAAGCAACACACGTATTTATAAAATATTTTGTTATATACGTTGTTACAGACTATTCGCTAACAAATCTGTAGATTGAAAAAGATCCTTACATTCACATTAGCATTAGCATTCATTTGATATGATCGGTAGACATTTACTTACAGCCATAATATTCTAGTTGTTTATTTTAACAGCAGCAGTACTTAATAGAATAAATATAAACGTTCCACAGATACGTATATAAATATTATTAAAACGTAAGGAATGACGTCCTGGCCAAGATAAACTTTTGTGGAATGTTCTAAAAAAATCGCTGAAGCCTTGAAATATACAGTATGTGGTATTATGAGATATTATGAATGGTGAGTAATTCTTAAGAATTCATTCATTAGAGAAATTCTTCTAATTTACCGCGTGAATTAGCGTCAGACGAATATAAACTGACCAGCAATGGTGTGAAAATCATTTTTCGTATTGTTTTACTCATAGGCTTAAATTAAATTTAAAGCATATACGTCGCCACAGCAAAAAGATGACGTTCCTTTTGCTTCTATTGCATCAGATTTTCTTTTAACCAATATCAATTGGACGCCTATTTACAGCTGCGAAATTTAAGTAGCTGTGCCTATTGTATTATTATTATTGTATTATCATACAGGATAACGATAAAATTTTATTTGTGAGTGGCTTTTTACGATTAGCTAATTAAATAACTGCGCACGGGATTCATTGCAGAACAATATTTCAAATTATATTCATCGGCTGACGTTTAAAAATATTTTGTTCCTGCACGGGTGTGTTTTATGTGCGTCAGTAACTAGTTAGATAAGTTAATAATAGATAATGATAAGAGTTCAAACAAGTACTTGTTAGAAAAGTTTCATGTTTTATTTTTGTCAGGATATCTATTCCATCTACGTTGACGGGATAGATGTGGGTGTGTTTGCCTCCGGGCATGCCCCCGAAGATTAATTAAAGATTAATACAATTGCGAATCAATACAGTAGTGATTCTGAACATACAAGCGCACCTCTTCAGGAGTACGCTATAACACTAATGGTAGTGAGGGCAAAAATATAAAATAAAATATAAATTTTTTGGAAATTACTTAATTTATTGAAGGAATGTACATTTTGACATAACAAAAATAAAATATCACATGTACAATATATTTTTGCCTGATATTGTCGTATCAGTATTAATGTTTAATAATTAACTTAACTTAACTACTTGAATACTACGTTACAAACAAGTTTAATAATTATTAAAGACTCCATTGGGTCTGTCTTGCAGTGCAAAGTTTTTCAAAAGCAGATTTAATTTTTTTGCTAGCATAACTATTTTCAGTTGTTACAACGAAAGCACGACACTCTGCGGCTTTATAAATTTTAAGAGTTTTATTTAAATTTCTGTTTTACAATTCTAATTTTTTACAAAAAGTATGAACTTTATTACCTGTATCCAAGATAGCTTCGTTTGTCCCTTGGAGTTAAGGGTTTAACGTATTTCTTTTCTTGTGTTCATTCATGTCCACCAAGTTTCAACACGTTACAAACTTTTCCATTTGTGCATCGAGTATGTATTTGACGCCTACAGATAAGTTAGAGATAGCCAGTATCATGCAAGAAGTAAGCATTAGGGGTGAAGTTGATAACACAATTACAACTAGGGAGTCTTTGTTGATGAGAATCTCCCGTGCTGTTCCGCAGGGATCGGTTTTGGGGCCGTCGTTGTTTTTGTTATATGTGAATGATCGCTGCCCTCATTTGGGCTGCTTCTCTCTATCCCAGTATGCTGATGATACGAATTGCATTATATCTGGTGCGTCGATACCGCAAACGTTAGTGCTGTGTAATAATGTAGTCTGCGGCATGACTGAGTCTTCCTTGAATGGGCTTGTCTTAAACGGGGCTAAAACAGGTTTACTGCATTTTGTTCCAACTATTCATGACAGCTCCTCAAGCCTCTACATTCGGTTTAACGGTAGAAGTATACCTGAGAGTGACTGCGTGAATTTCCTAGGTTTGTCTGTGGATCGGCGGCTTAAGTTTGAGCAACACTGTGAAGTGCTCCAAAATAAACTTTGTTCGGCATTATACGCTGTTAGATCGCTACGAGGTAGTGTCAGTTTACATTCAATAAAACTATTTTATTATGCGTATGTTGAATCCAGACTGCGGTATGGTGTTATTTTCTGGGGCTGCACTCCATCTGCAAAGAAAGTATTTATATTGCAAAAAAATTATTAGAATTATGATGGGAGTTGCATCTACAGATTCGTGTCGCCCCTTGTTTGGGATCATCGGTGTTTTGCCGTTGGCTGCTATCTTTATTTATGATATTCTGATGTTCTATAAAAACAATGAAAGTACATTTGAAAGAAACTGTGACGTATCTAGTGGCATGACGACGTAAGGCTGCCATAATCTAAGTATTCCTTCACACAGAACTAAATTTTATGAGTCTAGTCCCAAGTATCACGCCATTATAATCTATAACCAATTGCCAGATTATATAAAATCCGTAGCTAGTAAAAATCAGTTTAAAAATGAGATTAAAAAATATTTATTAGCACATACCTACTACACTGTCGGCGAGTACCTTGAGCATTAATAATTGATTTCTTGTTATTTTTTTTATATACATTTTAGTGTTTTATTTATGAAATGTTCTTAATGTGTCTGTGTTATAATTTTATATATACACCAGAGTGTTTTTTGATATACACCTGAATATGTTATTCTCTTTGTTTTATATTGTAACATTCTATGCTACTGTCAATGTCAATGTTCCTTGAACCATGGCAATAAAATTTATTATTATTATTATTATTTAATAATCGTATTGCCCCTCTATCAAATAGTAATGCTAAATGTACTGCACCCATGCCCTTAAAACATCCAGCAAAGATTCTTTATTTCCAATCTATGCTCACCTCATTTTTAAGTGATATTGCAAACTGGTTTATTAATTTGTAGAAAAGTAGTTCGTTTACTGACAGATTATTATAAAATTGAACATATTTAACTAAACGACCAACTTTATTACTATCTGTTACTCAATTTAATAACTGATAGACACTTTCCAACCTAAAGCATAGTATACACGATTCATTCCATTCAAAGACAGTGTTTCAGTCATTTTCTTTTTATTCTTATACTTAATTAGATAAATTTGGCCGGGCAATTCTAGCAATTTCTTTGACAGTTTCTTGAACGAAAACGATGTGTAAAACCAACTGTTTATTAATTTTTCATTTTGTGAGACTGTTTTTATAATCCAGCATGAATTTGACACCGCTTTGCGCGAAATCATTCAAAATGTTATCTTAATTTTTAATTTAACGTTTGTAATTAGACTCTTCCTTCCGTGCTGAAGAGTATTGGTCAATAAAATTTGATAGGATATCTTATTGCATTGGAAATTAGAAGCCACAAAAGAGGATATATTTAAAGAAAAAAAACAGTTTGATGGAGGATGTATTCTGTCATTTTATTTATTGCTTCTTCCTTTTTCTCACTTTTGTCTGTTTCTTTATTTATTCTTCCCTTTTCTCACTTTTGTCTGTTTCTTTATTTATTCTTCCCTTTTCTCACTTTTGTCTGTTTCCAACTGAGCCACTTTGGTCTTAACTATTGTTGAAACGTTGTCGGGAAATAATGATAAAGCTTACGTTTCGGGAATTAAGTACTAGAGGTGGTTAGATTTATGTTTCGTAACACATGAATAGAAAATCTGGCTCGAGCGTACATTTGGGTAGAAAAAACACATGTTACTCTTAAAATTCTTTTTTCTATGAGATATCTGAATTTAGTCTTAAGATATATATACAGGATGTCTCAGCGAGACCGTTCATTAGCAGTTTATGGCGTTCTGGTCAAAATATAAATTTGAAAATTTAGAATTATATATACCTAGTCGTAGTCATTGTTTTCGTTATTGTTATCCATTTTAACTCTTTATAGCAATAGTGTAAAGGCATTTAACGGATAATCATTAACTGACAAGCGTCAAACAACGAAGAGTGATTTTGACGTTAGACTTTGACAATAAATGTTTGAGAACGTTTATTTTCTATGGCACACTGGATAAATATCGATGAGCTATGTGTGCAATTTTTCAAAAAATCTAATCATTTCCTAAACTATTAATTTTAGGTATAGTACATGCGGGACATAAAGTCGAAGAATTGGACCCCGAAGACGACTAAGTAATAAAATATGGTGGGTGCCATTTGAAAAAATGAAGTTATGGTTCTTCAAAATTTCGAAGAGTTAATGTGCCATAGTTAGGTAACCACCTAATGTAGACAGCCGTTCTCGGCGCTAAAATATACTCCAACATGTTGTTTAAGTATATTACGAATTTTATATTGATATCCGAAAAATCGAGTGTCCTTTGATTTTTTAAATAAATGTCTGCTAGAGCAAATTTTTTTAGAAAAAATCGAA
This sequence comes from Holotrichia oblita, assembly GCA_023690525.1. Classification (NCBI taxonomy): domain Eukaryota; kingdom Metazoa; phylum Arthropoda; class Insecta; order Coleoptera; family Scarabaeidae; genus Holotrichia; species Holotrichia oblita. The sequence goes on from CM043021.1 coordinate 56,959,270, forward strand.
TAACTACAAAACGCAGGAATCAAATTGCAAAAAGTAAAGATATTCATAAAGCTTATAAATAGGTGTCTCGAGTGAACCCTCCCTGCCAGACCACAGGATAATAGAGTTCACCTTGGAGAGACTAGATCCTATAATGCACCAGTGCAGAAACCCCAGGAAAACAAACTGGGACCTGTACAAAACATATTTAAAGGACAACCTTAGCCAGCTAAACACAGGCGGGACAAGACACCACCTCAAGCTGGAACAGGATGTAGAGCTGCTTTGTGGGGCGATATCCAAGGCCTTTGAAGCCAGTTGTCCGTTATCCCCAAGAAGACCAGGCAAGGATGCCCCTTGGTGGAACAGAACTCTGGCAAATCTCAGAGCTGAAGTCCGTCACCTGTTTAATAAAGCAAAGGTTGACGGGAACTGGCAAAGTTACAAAGAGAAGCTGACTACGTACAACAAGGAGATAAGGAAGGCAAAAACAAAAAATTTCAGAAATTTTTGCGAAAACATCACTTCCACTCCTGTAGCAGCAAGGCTTCACAGAGCCATGGCAAAAGGCGGGACTAAACCTGTGATGGCCTTGAGAAAACCAGATGGCAGCTACACGGAAGGGGAAATGGAGCGGGCTGACCTGCTCCTTCAAACACACTTCCCTGGCAGCAAGCAAGCAGATCCGGCAGAGACAATCCCTAGCACCAAGAGACCCAAACGGGAGGAATGGGAAATCGCTAGGCGAATCTGCACGAGACAACGCATGGAGTGGGCAATAAACACCTTCCAGCCCTACAAATCACCAGGAGCGGATGGGATTTTCCCCGTGCTCCTGCAGAAAGGACAGGAAGAGGTACTACAGCACCTCGTAAATATAACGAGAAGCAGTCTCGCGTTGGGATATGTCCCCAAAGACTGGAGAAGGGCGAAAGTCACCTTCATACCAAAAATAGGGAAGGAAGATGGGACTGACCCCAAATCCTTCAGACCTATTTGCCTGACATCTTTTCTATTGAAAGCAATGGAAAAAGTAATAGACAACTATATAAGAATGGAGGTTATGGAGAAAGCTCCACTTCACACAAGTCAGCACGCATACAGGGCAGGCAGATCGACAGAGACTGCCCTGGAAGAGCTAACAAGAACCATTCAGGAAACCTTGAATGAAAAAGAAACAGCTATCTGTGCCTTCCTAGATATCTCAGGTGCGTTTGATAACACGTCGCATGATGCGATCAGACGAGCACTGGAGACAAGGGGGTGAGTAAAACAGTAACCAAATGGATAAGTGAGGTGCTCTCCACAAGGACAGCTGAGACAACGGTAGGTCAATACACTACGAAGATCAGAACTACCCGTGGAACACCTCAAGGCGGCGTGTGCTCGCCTTTGATGTGGAGCCTGGTGGCGGATGAGCTGCTTAACAGGTTGACCGCGTTCGGCGTACACTGCATAGGATATGCCGATGACATTGTTATAATAGCAAAAGGCAAATTTGAGGGAATTCTTTGTGACCTGATACAAACAAGCCTTAGAATTACAAGCGAATGGTGTCGATCAGTGGGGCTGAGCATTAACTCAGCAAAAACCACAATCGTACCTTTCACTAGGAGGAGGAAACTACCGAAAATGAAAGATATATGTCTAGATACAGCAGTAATCGAATGCAAAACAGAAGTCAAATATCTAGGAATAACCCTGGACAAAAAACTTCTGTGGAACAAGCATATCGAACTGACTGTGAATAAAGCAACAAGAGCTTTAATGATATGCCGGAATTTAGCAGGCAAAACGTGGGGTTGTAACCCAAATATACTGCGATGGCTGTATACTAGTATAGTAAGACCTATGGTAACATATGGGGCAATAACCTGGTTCCAAAAGGTCACACACGTCACAACCAAGAATATCCTTGGCAAGCTGCAAAGGTTAGCATGTGTATGCATTACCGGAGCAATGGGAACCTGCCCAACCGCTGCCCTAGAGGTCATCCTAGACCTCACACCTCTACATCTAGTAGTGGAGGGAGTGGCCCGTGCGGCAGTGTACCGACTAGCCAGGGCACGGACGGGAGGGGGCGAGTCTTTATGCCAAGGAGCTTTGTCATCCATGGCGGGACTCTCCCCACTTTCGGATCTGCCAAGCGACGAAATGGTTAGGAAATACAGCTTCGAAAAGAACTTTTCAACGAAGTTGAGCAACAAGAGAGAGTGGGAAGGAGAATCCTCCACCTACTCTCTAAAAGCAAACACCATCAAATGGTACACGGATGGGTCCAAAACTGAAAAAGGAACAGGTGTAGGGGTATTCGGGCCAGGAACCAAATACTCAGAGCCGATGGGAATATACCCCAGTGTCTTCCAGGCAGAGATTAATGCGATTGGAAGATGTGCTCAGGTGAATCTTGACAGGAACTATCGGAAGGAGAATATTGCAATCTTCTCCGACAGTCAGGCAGCCTTATTGGCGCTGAGTTCTAACACCATCAGCTCCAAGTTAGTTTGGGAATGCCGGGATAAACTAAACAACCTGGGCAAAGAAAACAAAGTTGCATTGTGCTGGGTACCAGGACACAATGGAATCAGTGGCAATGAGAAAGCTAATCTATTAGCAAAGGAGGCCGCCACAACATCGTTTGTGGGACCGGAACCATTCTGTGGAATAGGGATGAGCACCTATAAGAAAGAACTTAAAGACAGGGAAGAGGACGTCAGAGCTTCCCTCTGGCACAATCTTCCTGGTCTGAGACATTCCAAGGTATTCCTTGGAAATTTCAACAAGCAGAGAGCAAAAACCATGCTAGAACTAAACAGGAACAGATTACGCATTCTCACAGGTTTCCTTACAGGGCATTGTCACCTCGGGGAGCACATGAAGAGAATAGGTCTGAAACAGAATAGCGACTGCAGGTTCTGCGGGGCGGAAGATGAAAGTCCGGAACACCTGATATCCAACTGCACAGAAATTGAAGAAATTCGCGCCAACTATCTTGGCAAAGGCGTTATATACGAGGAAGAAATACCCTCTTTGAAACCATCACATCTGTTACAGTTTATTAAAGCCCTCAGGCTGGATGGGGAGCTGTGACTGCGGGCAAAACCCAGCAGCTTACACCTCATGTAAGGGGGCACAATAGACCCACGGTCGCGGTGCAACATCACCCTTATATCTAAATCTAAATCTAAATCTATAAATAGGTGAATCCAAATGTGTAAAAATATAGAGGGTGTTCCACTAAAAATAATAAAGTAGATGGTGACTTCCGGTATAACCGGAAGCGCTAGAAATCTAATAATATTTTCATTGAAGAGAACATAATCGACTATATACTATGTATAGTTCTAAACTCTCAAATTTATATTTTGACCAGAATGCCATAAACTTCTAATGAACGGTCTTGCTGAGACACCCTGTATGCTGAAGGCATAAATTGCCTTGTCATTATAATAGCATAATTCGATTCGATGACGTATGAAATGATATCTCATTCGTTGAAATGCTGTCAAGAGAAATTATCGTTAAAAAATTGAGGTATTGGTAGACATTCCATTGCTACCAGTTATATGCATAATCATCCTACATGGACTTTGATCACGTTTCTCAAAATTTTTGAAAAGTACTATATGTGTGTCAGAAGTTGCATTCTTCAGTGATTTAAAATAACTGGTCAAAATGAGGTGATAGCAAGTGAGGTACAATAGGTCACCATTCAACATTTTTTCTTATGTTTGTACAGGGAGCATTTACTCAAGTTGTGCAAAATGCTTATGTTGTACGCTATGTCTTCAGTGCTTGGTAAACAACCATGGCTTGATCTTTTCCTGAAGACGCTGGAACTTTAGGGATCCCTAATAATAATTGTCGTTTGTCTTGGAAATATGGATGCGTAATCTTGATATCTGAATGTAACACTATTTCTGAGTAGTCCGATAGGTTCAATTCATTTAATCTTTCTTCTATAATTCTACAATTTAAGCGTTCAACAGACTTAAAATAGGAAAATCGATGATCAATATGGATACTAATAATAAGACTAATATTTCATTATACAGATTGGCGTAGTGAACGGTTCCCATTCGACTTCAAATACACACACATAGACATGTACAGTAACATTCATAATTGACGTCTTCTAACTATCTCGGCATGAGCGAATAGTATATCTACTTCAAAATGTAAACATATTATTGTATATTGTTTCTTGAGAATATCGAACCATTGCGATGTTGTGCTAGCTTGGATATGTTTACATTTTAAAGTAGATATATTGTTCGCTCATGCCGAGATACTTAGACTATGTCAATTATGAATGTCACTGTACCATGTATGTATGTGATACAGAGAGGAGGGGATGCCGTGCATGTCGTAGGAGGTATGCATTTGAAAGAGAGAAATATATTCCTCGCTCGCTTTGTAAAGTTCATTATAGAATTTTGTTTCGTTTTTAATATAAGAATTTTATTTTAGTTAGAATTTTTATAGAGTTTTGTTTCAGTTCAATGTTATTGCATATGTATAGATAATCGAGCTACACGTACTAATTCCTAAAAGCAAACATGTATATTCAAAGAAAAAAGAAATGGGACAATTTCAATGTGTGACAAACTAGCAGTGATTTTTCTTTTCTGCCTGAACTAGAAGGCTTAGTATACACATTTGTAACGATATGGTTATTAAAAATAGTATCTACAGTGGTGTTAATGGGGTTACCCGTAGGGTTGTCGAAGTTGTTTATAACAGTAGATATTATATAGGGAATATTGCAAATCAATTCATTCATATTCATGCCCTTTTGAAATTTTTACTGTGGAATTGCAGTATAGTTTTTAATTTTACTCCATCTATTCATTATCACTCTAAAAACCAAATTAGTCGATGTATTGTATACTGTATGTGTATTAGAGAAAACTACGTCCCTTATTTTTAACAAATTTATTGGATTTGGATAATTTATACCTGGGTTCCTTTATTATAGAAACTATCGCTGTTAAGTATTTATTATTTTTGTGAATTTTGAGGAGGTCATATATTGCATATTGTTTGAAAAGTACCTTGTTTGTTAGTTTTGGGGAGCTGAATACGAAATTGATAATTAAATTAAAAACTTAGTTGCAATTTTCAAGAACAAGTTTTTTACTTTATTTTTAGCAAAAAAGAATAGATAGTTACTTTGACACTTTTAGAGTCACTAAGTCACTGTACAGTTGCTATTCTTTTGAGAATTGTTTCTGGAGCATATCTAAAAAGACCCTAACAGTAGTTGAAAAGAATGGAAACATTCCAGTTTTCCTGGTATCTGTGCCCCACTGATATTACAATTAATATATCTTTTCTCTGACCTTTGTGTACTTATCTTTTAATTCCTGAAATGTTTCCACTTGTAGGTCAATAAAACAACAATTAATTAAATACCAATGTATACCAGAACATATAATATTATGTTTTCGTTAAAAAGACTTCTTCAGTGGAAGAAATTGACATTTAATATGTGTCAAATTACTAAAAATATAAATACAAATTATATTATATGTTTTGGAATAAATTGGTATTTAATTAATTGTTGTTTTATTGACCTACAAGTGGAAATATTTCAGGAATTGAAATTGATATTACGTCTCGATGGAAGCATTTCCCGTGCTAATTACTTACAGCTTCGTAGTTCTCAGGAAAAAAGTCCAGGTGTGAGATTGTTGTTACGATAACAGCATAGTTTCAATAAGAGTATAACGTAATTGTCAGCTTTTTTATTTCCCAAGAAATTTGTGACAACAGGACGAAAGTCATTCCAAGTATTTTTTCAATATCTGTTAGAGTACTGTAAGAATGTCGGTCTTTCAGAATATTATTTCGAATCGGTAGCCCACTAAAATAACTTTCTTTAATTTTTATTTCACTTAGAATTGGGAATTTCTGATGACGCAGTTACTGAAAAACCCATAATTTGTGAAGTGGTGGCAAAAAATGTTTTTGGAGTCCACAAATGGCATATGTTGTACATTATTTTGACCTGGATTTAATGTCGAACAGGTCTGTCTTGTCTCTTGTAATGAAGTCCCATTGTCCGATTGTAAAACATATGAAAAAGATAAGATAAATTATGGTTTTAGCGCACCAAAAATAGTAAAATTTTGTCGATTTTATTTTAAATACATTTAGGCTGTTGTCCAGTGTAATGTATTTGATACTTTTGATAATTTTGACTTAACAAAACACCGGAAAGCGTTCGAACTGGAACCAGTAAAATTATTAAACTAAACTGTGCCAAGCTCCTAATATAATAAAAACTTTTACAGACCAGATATATCCTCAGTCCAAAGAACGAAAGTTGATTGACGGTCTCCGGATTTCTGCGAAATTGTTCGTCCTTTTTACGCAAGCGCTATTGACTGAATGCTCATAGTGTCAACTTTACACCTTATGCTGTTCTGAACTCGTAGTATATCTGGAAGAGTTATATGTTATATTCTAAAATTTTCTGTATTACAAACCCAGTCATAAATTAAAATCTCTGCTTCTATAATTTTCATTCCTGTAAAGGAACTTACAACTACATCGACTTAATAATATCTAAAGGTGGATGATATACGTAACAAAACAATATATATAATACAGCTTTATACAGTGTTATTATTATTATTATTATCGTATACTTTTACGGATTTTTTGTATTCTATTATATTTAGTAATGTAATTTGAGCTATGATATCCAAATATTACTATTATCTATTAAAATTTACGCCTTGTGTTAATCGTAGTATTTAGTGAAAATAAATTCAAACTTCTACACGAAACGCATGTGCACGTACTTGTATATATTATTCAGGTTTAAGTAATTAGTTATATCAACAATATCCAACGTATTGAATAAAAATGTTCATACTAACCTTGATAACTGGTAAGGATGTTTTAATACGTACTTTATTTATTATCTTAACCTCGTCTTAATTATGAAAAGTGATCAGCAAGACGAGAATCTATTTGACCTATTGAATAATATTGATGTCCTTTGGGTGATAATATTTAGTCATTTTGGTTGCAGATTACAGAAATTAAAACCTTAATGTACTGTATAATTATTATAAACTTTGCAATTTGCATTAGCTAATTACATAACATATTATAATTGATTGTATAGTGGCGATTCCTTTTATGTACACATATATTTCCAATTAGCTTAAAGTTTATGAGAGGATTGAGTTTATTCTATTTCGATTACTATTTTGTTAGGTTTCACTAATTTTTGGATATATTACAATAACTTTCGATTGTCATGAAACTGTTATGCTTGACAATTTGCTGATCCAAATTTGTCCATGTTTGTTTTGTTTTTCATTTGAAGTCGAAGAATTATGTTTGGAGCTAAAGCTGTGGTGAGACGTTTTCATAATCGACTCAGTAATTTCGTACAGGCTGTGGGATCGTGACTTGCTTTAGACATCTATTTTTTATAGATTTGCAAAGAAGTCATGATTGATTTGGCGCTTGAACTCTTAAACTTGTCTGTGTTCTTTAAAATTCTGGAATAGACAGCCTTACATTCTAAGCGATGCCTTCAAAGAAAATTGTTTTCTTTTAAGATGTAGGTTCATTATGCATTTACCAACGGTAGAGGTTCCTCCACACGTCTTCGAAGTAGCACAGATTAATCTCGTGCTGACTTCTCAAATCTTCAAATATTTCTCCAGTAGAGGACACGTGACATATATCGACTGCAGTTTATGAAGTCTCTTCCACGTGATGTGCACGATGGGCCAAACTCGATACTTTTAATAGGGAACTTACACAGAGTGAGTGATGAGTGAAATCCCTATTTTGACTTGTAACTTTTTTATTTGTAAAAATTCATATAAAATCTGTGTTAAGGCGTTTTTTGACGCCAATGCTATTAAGCATATGATCTTATATTGTTCACATTTTTGAAAAATTCAATCAATGTTTTGGCAGCAGATTCACAAAGGAAACGTAATTTGGTTCCAAACTTAGAATAAATTTTTTACCATTCCTTGTTACAACTCAGCAATAACGACAAGTTGAAGCGTAACTCCATCAAAATTAATGCCAAGAAATTTGGAGTATCTGAAAAAACTGTTAACATTAAACAATGAATCAGCGGTAACTAATGTATCCTCTCGTAAAAAGGGACGTGTTGGCCGAAAACCAAAAATGCTTGATGTAGAAGCGACATTTCAATGCTATAAAGCCACATTTGACGAATGTCAATAAAATTGTACCGTTAAAGTATTGCTTATTAATGATTAAGTTAGAAAATGTAGCAGACGAAACACCTCACTTCAAGGATATGACAGATCAAATTTTAGAGATTTAGATAATATGTCGGTTTTACATCACTAAAACATCACATGCATATTATCTGATAGAGAACGAAAAAAAATTGTACAGAACCTGTAATAGTACATAAACGCTTGCCTACGAACATAACGTTTCTAGATGCTGCTACAACTCCATACAATATATCTCAGAATAAGCATTTCGATTGTAGACTTGGCATTTAAGGTTTCGTACTTGAAGAACTTACTAAGAGAAGCAGCATAAATCACCCTGCTGGTAGAATTTAAACTAAATTTATTTCGAGTGTGACTATATAGAAAAGAATATCGAAACATGATAATCGAGAAATTGCTATGCCATTAAGAACGCTTACGTTGCATTACATACTCTGAATCAAATCGTCTTGATTCACTAGCAGTGTACGGTACAAACTATGAGAATTAATGGCTGTACACACAGAGAAAAATGTTCTTGAATTAAGAAAATATACTGTTTTACCCAAATATTTGTAATGCTAGAATATTTCTGTTTTGATTCAAACACATTTTCTTGGAATAAGTAAATGCGTTTAATACAATCTAGACTATATTTGTTGTAAAATACGTATTTGATCTGAATATTATAATAAATTTGTGAAATAGCTGAATTGCAAACTTCGAGCAGCTGCGTTCGAGATTTATATGTATGTATGTATGTGTAGGTATATGAAGCGTTTATACGTGTATTCGACTTCAATCTTATTATCTGCGTGCACCATTTTGCAAGAATTAGATACATATAAGTTTTTTTATAGTTAAGGCGTGGACATTTGCAGTAATAAAAGTACATATTTAATAATGGATTACGTGAAGTGTATTTTAGCTTCATGGGAATTGGAGGAATAATTTCAACCAAACGTTGTACTTGAAGTGAATCCATTGGCTAAACTTCCGTATGTCGACCACTGAATTGACAATTTATAGGCAATTTAATGGAAAGTACAGGTTTTACTGAGTCCAAAATGGCCCCCGTTTCTGGGAGATCAGTCTAAGATGCCTAAAAATCGTTCTAAAAAGTGTTATTTCTAGGTTATGTTTCGCGAGTGTCTTGATATTTCTGCGAGGATTTTCAGTTGATATCCAGTCAGAATTACGAAATATCGAGCGAAATATCTTGTTAGAAAGAATTCATTGTTACATAGATCTTGTGACAAAAGTCCAAAATAAGGTAGATTCAGTTTTGTACTTTAATTTATCAGGAATAAATTTGTTTCAAGAAAATGTACACTTATTTATGGACAAAAACAAATCTAAAATTAGACACTTATTTCTGGATAAAGGTAGGAACTTGATATCTCAAAAATACGAGTTTTATAAAAAAATAAATTTAGAGCATTGAATTCTGAGTTCTTAGATAAATCAAAAATTTTCACGAGGAATTTTGCAGAACTGCAAAAATATCCACATAGATTTCATCAATCGATTTCTCTTAAAAATCTAGCTCAAGAACATGCGTCAGTTTTTATTTTATTCCTTTAGAAATGTAAGTTATTAAAGTTTCGAATTTGGTCCATGCTGTTGTACAGATAGTCTGCAATATGATCTTGTAAGAAGAATTGGCAATTCCGCACATTCATGGTATAATTATGTCAATGAATATGTTGATAATCGGCAGCGATCAATACATTTTTAATTGATGATAGAAAATGTTGGTTGCTTTGGTGCTGTTAATTCTCCCGGATTTTTATAGTTTGTTGCGTTCATTTACTGAATAATTACAAAAACGATTCATTATTCAATCTCTATAACGTACTTGAGTATCTAGTATAGGTTAGAACTTTCTATGTGCATTATACTCGCATATAATATACTTTGTTTGGTATTCACTATTACTGCATGATATCCACTGTTCCTGGATATGTTTAAGAGTACTGAATTGGAACATATGATGCAACAGTTAAATTTAATGTAATGGAAAATATGCTTCATTTATTAAGAAGTATTACTCGTAGAAGAAGAATGCCCAATTATAGTTTCTATTAAAAAAGAGATAGCTGGCGACTATCGAAGCAATATTAAAGGCATACTTTCCAATTATAAATAACTCATCTATATTTCGCTGCTCGATTTCAACTTGTTTAAAATATTTATTTCTTATACGTATGTATGTATGTCTAGCATAGACCTAGACATTTGCGGTATATTTAAACAATATTTAGTATCGTAAAAGGTATGTTAACGGGAACATTACATAATAGAGGCGGTTTTAAAATAATTCTAGTTTGCGTAACTGTTAAATTGCTGTGAAGATTCTTGATTTTCCTGATGTAACTTATATAAAGTATGAAACCATGCATTTTTGTTTAACTATACAGTGGTAGGTAAAGATAATTATTCTTATAAAAATATTATTAAGTTAGTACTCAAGGATTTATATAATTATACCTGAACGGTTATTACCAATAATATAATGTTAGTTGTTAAACTAAGTAACAATTTCTATTGTTTAGTAGTTTACAATGTAATTAATAGACACCACTTAATGATTATACAACATTACTTTCTTTCTCTTGTTAATGTTTAAAATAGTATTAATATTAAGTACTACGTTTTAAAATATCCTGTCCTTGGTTCGGAATTTTTTGTTATCGAAATAACGTCTAGTTTTTTTAAGTTATCGTAGGAATAGTTTACATTATTCAAATAATTATGTTATTTTTGCACTTTATACTTTATACTATTACGTCCAGATTCGAAGTTTGTATTGGAGACAGTAGAAGTCCTGTTATCCGCAAAAAACACGAAGCATTTCATCCCGACTGTCTTAAAAGACGAGTAAAATTTTCTGCATCAGTCATGGTCTGGGGTAGTATGTCATCTAAAGGTGTAGGAAAACCACTTTTTTGACGGAATAGTGAACACAGACAAATATTTAGATATTTTAGAAGAATCTCTTTTACCGATTATGGAAAATCACTTGACATCAGGGCAAGATTTTGTCTTCCAACAAGATGGCGCAATACGTCGAAAAAAGCTTTGAAGTGGATGAAAGACCACGGGATACCACTTTTGGGATGGGTTTCAAGCAGTCCTGATTTGTCTCCAATTGAAACTTTGTGGCGTGAGGTAAAGAAGGCGCTCCGAAAACATCCCGCAAGATCAATCCCTGAATTGAAACAGAAACTTCAAGAAATATGGGATTCTTTTACATTGGAGTTTTGCCAAAGCTTAGTCTACACAATGCCTCAAAGACTTTCAGATGTTGAAACAAGAGAAGGTGATGTTACCCAGTGGTAATGTGTAATGTAGTTTCAGTCAGTTTCAGTTTGTTTTAGTTAATTAGTTTAGTTGAATAGTTTTCTTTGTTATCACGTTTTTTTGTAGCTATAAGATGTTGAATTAATAAATAAAAAAAATTGTAGCCATTACTTATATACATATTTGTACTTTAGATTGAACTTTTGAACAATCTAACGTTGGGCCAACTGATATGAGAAGGAGCTCGTACACCTTCAGTAAAGTCAACAGTTTAGTAAATTTAGCTATAGAAGCGTAATGTAAGTAAATGTTAGGAAAACATTGTATTTTAGTGCTAAATGTAATTAGATCTCTACTAATATAGAATATTTATTAAAATAATTCGGAACAATATTTTGGACCCATTTTGCACTGCAAAAAGTATCTTAAAAAGTAATTTTTACCTTGAAAATAATTTTGGTTTACCAATCTTACGTGACAACCCACTTTTTTTAACATAACATTATTCAAATTTGGATTTGGATTTTGCACACACTTTACTGCATATTCTTGTTAGATAAAACATTTTCTTCTAGCAAAAAATGAATAATGTAATTTTTGATGAAAAAATGTAATTTGCGACATTTATTGTGCCAGCTACTTACAGAACTGTATACATTTAATTGCAAATATTGCCGCAATTTATTCTCGGCAATAATTGGAGAGAGTTCATTCCGGATTACCTGTTCTGATGTTTACAGAGTGCTCCAATAAATACCTAAAAGGTAAACCTTGTCAAGTGAAATGTCGGCTCATCATAGCTGTATGTGTGGTATCTATTTTGATAGGAACAAGTAAGCAAACGAAAAGAAAACTATGGGTGAGAAATTGGATGTTCTGAAGAGATGAACTCGGTACTTACCAAACGCTTATAGTAGAATTAGCAAGTAAATCTCTAGAATTGGTTGGATAATCGCGTACTACTGTGGAATATAGTTTGCGATACCGAAACAGCTATACTTAAAGCCGTTATAAAGTTAATATTCAGATGAAAATGAACGTTTCAATTACAAAATATACAAATGACGAAATCGAGAAAGTTTTGAAATTCATTCATCGGCTTGCCGGTGATTTTCATTGCACAATAATCGGTTACAGTATTAGGATTACATTTACCTTGATTTCTCTTTTCCATAGGTGAAATCTTCCGATAAAAGTGTTCACTGTGCTCATCGCTCATTGGGCTAGCATTTTCCGGGAAGAAATTCAGGCGCAAGTGTAAGAAATGTATTTCTAAGGACATATTATAACCACAAATTTTTTATAGGACGTTGTTCCTTCATCCTTCACAATATTACATTAATTTTCCGCCTTTCGATTAATGATCGTATTTGTTCTTTTTTTCTATAACCTATGGATCATTATTTTCAAAAAACTTTTGTTTTAAGTACATGAAATCTGGATTTTTTCTGTTTCTTTTATCCTATTCACAGACAAAACTTTGTATATGTTTGGGCTTGCACAACGGTAGCAATACCTTTTGAGTTAGTTTGTTTGGTTTCACCATATTTATAATGGTCTAGGAGCTTTTATATGACAATTTACAAATGAACGAAAAACGTCATAAACTATTTGGAGAAATTAAAGTAACAAAAAACTGATAATGGAGACATTCAAAATACGTACATATTTGAAAATATGGTAAAAAACTGCATTGATACTACAACTGTTTACTTGGCTGATCAGCATCAGTGTGTCTAGATAGACGGATAACTATCTGACCTTGTTACTCTGGAGTTTCATAGGCTACATAGGTAGACAATATTTTGGTTAGTACTAACACAGCTTCATTGCTTTTTTCTTATATAGAATATTATATTCTATTTTATTTGTTATAATATACATTCAAAGTTTAGATAGCGGAATAGGGGTTGCATATTGGGTTTATCCAACTACAAATAATACTCTTCTCCTGCAATCTATATTTGTAATAGAAAAAGTAATTGCAAGAATAAATTTATTTAATATTTCATTACTACTACAATTATATACATAAAAATATATCCAACTCAAAATGTATAAAATTTTAATATAAAAGTAATTTGCTCCTCATACTTTCTTAACCCATAATTGTCACATCTACGAGTGTGATAATATTATTATAAATAATACAGTAAAACCATGAAAGTTGAATAACCTACATTTGTATGGAGTATGTATTTCAGAATCAGCATAATCTGAGTGATTTATTGCTTAGTTCATAATGAATGTGCAAACAAACATATTACAATGTCGTATAAAACTGTAACTACATATGTGCATACTTTGAAAATAGTACATTTTGATGTATGATATGAATGCATATAGCTAACTTGGATTGAGCACATAGCGAACATTCACATAGGTTCTAATTTTTTGTATTTACGAGTTGTTACGTGAAAAAATAAAACATAACAGGTATAATTTACTTATTTATTTACAAGGAAGGTTGATCCTATATTATTTAGGTACACAATTTCAAAGTTAAACTACTATTTACAACTATGGAATAATAATAGTGTTTTTTATTAGCATAAAACATCAACCTCGAGCATGTCTTTTATTTTACTATTTCACGTATGTTTGTATAATCGTGAACACGAAATACATAACATTAGTGCATGCAAAGTTTTTATCTAAACCATAAGATATGTTATCAACAAAATGGAAATAATTTTTATCGATTCGTAAATGTTTATTTACGTTTTTATCAAAGGGGTGTTTTATGTTACTAGACAATCTGTCTTAAAAGTTCGTTTCATTGATAACGATTGAGAGTATGTATATTATTATAACCGTTTATTTTTCGAATATATATTGGATATCGAGATATATTGGAGCCATGATTTTGAAACGTGTTATAAAGCACATGTATGTATTACATACATTATGTCCAATTCAATGTATTAAACTGTTCATTAAACATAACTTTGCATATAATGCTATAAATGGCTAATTAAACAATGGGGGCATCCTCATTGTTTTTTGAATATATGCAGGTGGTTCACCGGAAATGACTGACAATTTATAATTTTGTAAACATTGTCTTAGCTAACTAATGAAAAAAGAACTAATACAAACAGTATATAGTGCGGTTCTAAAGTGTTCTTCCCTCCTGTTAACTTTTGATCGGTTTAATAGAGAGGTTCCAGTTTTGGGTCATCATCAAATATTATATACTACATTCTTGAAGTAAAATTTCTATTTAGTTTCAAAGATTGTCGACAGGGAGCTTACTGAGTATGGTATCATACCAAAATTTCATAGGTAACATTTTATCCGCACATATGAACTTTTTTTTGAGACTGCACGGGCAGAAGAATCGTAAAGGCAAGCTCGGCCATAAGGAAGGCCAATTGTGCGCCCGTACTCTTTCACTCCTCTTAGCCAGGTTGCAGTCGGACAAAATAGTCCGCAACTTGGTCGAGAGTTAGTTTTCTTACTTCGGGAACGTCCAGACGCCCGACCCCGAAGTAACTCCGCCTTAAGATTCCTGCGAGTAACCTCAACCTGACCCTGCTCATAGAAACTGCCTTACGCAGTTTTTCGTACGGGAGAATCTCGAGAGTTTTATAGTGTCTCATGCCGACAAGTGCATTCCAGTGGAGGCTATGCCTAGCAGCGAGTTCGGATCTGACAAAGGCTTTGATGCTGCCATAGGCGTTCCCACATGTATGTAGGTTGTGGACCTACGAGCGGTCCCTCAGTGGCACCTTTAGCTAATTTGTCAGTCATTTCATTACCTCTGATTCAGTGGCGGCTAGTATATAAGCGCTGCAGTGCTGCAGAGCTCCCAACACACAATTGTTTTTACCTAATTTTCAAGGGCTGTAACTTGGAGGGAAAAAAGTGTTGAACAAAAAGTTATATGAAAGACCCCCATTAACTTTTGCTAAAGAATCACCCTTTGAAATCTTTCGTATCAATTCAGAAACACCCTGTAGAATTCATTCATTAGAAAGACTTTTAAGATCCGAACAGAACTGCTAAAAACTACAACACAATGAAGAACTCTAAAATATAAGCAGAATAATGGCGGCTGGTGCATGTCGATTGTCATCGACAAGCAGACGAATTATAACAAATGTGCAGTGAGAAAATGCGGGACATTTAAGAATATATTTTTTAACAGCTCTATGCTATCTATTGAAAAAAAAATTATCTCCGAAATGAACAATTTTAATGATACAGTGATTATAACATGTGTGAACCGAAAAGAACATATAATAGACTGCCTATAGAGTGCCTATAGAGACTCTTAGTTTCTGCGAACCGAAAATAACGTCGAACAGACTTAACTTATAAGAAATAATTTTTTGTTAACGAAGTAGTGCTTAGTGCGTGACTTGTGACTCTTATTTTTCTTGTGTGGCAATTGACAATCGTTCCAGAAATCTAATATTTCAATACGGAAGGCGGAGACAGGACGATAAAATCGATGGGAGACAACTCCCTTACAAGAGAATTTTTTTTTAAAAAATTGCAGAACACCTTAAAATTTTTACCACGAGCCGCCACTGCTCTGATTCCAGAGTGGCCTGGCACCCATCTCAGCGTGGTGTTATGACGTTCCGCCAGTTTTCCTATGCCAGTGTAGCACTACATCGGAGTCAAACCTGGCAGCCTGTAGTGCTCTAAGGGCAGCCTGACTGTCAGAAAGGATTTCTAGTGCTCCATTAACCTGCAGGAAATTTAATATGCCACCTGCGCAGGTCTGCATCGCGATTACTTCGGCTTAGAAGATGGGCGCAGAAGGGAAAAATGCCCTCGGTTTCACCATCTCTCCAAATTCCAATTCCTTTTGCCGTTAGGCGTTTTAGAGGCGTCCACAAACCAGCAAGATAACTCCCGTCTCGATTTGTGAACGAGAGTTTTAGCAGTCTCTGTATTGGAGATGTTTACATTGTATCCCCCACTGAAGCTGAAAACGGCCGAAATCTTGTCCGGCCTCATAGACAGTGGTACTGTCTGTTGCCGGAGCAACCCTGCATTTCTATTTAGTTTCAAAGATTGACGCCAGGAGGCTTACTGAGTATGATATCATCCAAAATGTCTGTTATCTGCTCATATGAACGTAGTAATAGAAGTTTTATTTTATTATACATTTTATATTTTGTGCAGTCAACTCCTTTTTTTTTTCCTCCCAGACCCGTCCGACCTATGATCACCGGTAGGCACCGCAGCCATCAGGCTTATTGTACCACATCTGTATGTTCAAGTCACCCATTCTAGCACGGTAGTCCCCTCCACTAATCTGTACAGGTCCCTAACCGAGTGGGTAAAGTATGTCTCTGGGTCTCCTTTCGTTCTCCCAAATAGATTTTGCCTTCTGCGATCTAGTGCCTCGCAGTCACGTAGTATGTGATCGGCTGTCTCCGGTTCTATCCCACAGAGTCTACACTTTGTGTCCCTCTCAAGCACTTCGATTTTGTGTAGGTGTTCTTTCACCGCAGCATGTCCGGTCATTAGTCCCGTTACAATGCAGAGCTGTTTCCTACTAAGCTGTAGTAGTTCTCTAGATCTTTTCCTACACGGTTTGCCTATGAAGGTTTTATCATGTACTATACCGGGTGTGCTCTCCAGTATTCTTGCTGTTTCGTACAAACCCAGTCGCCTATGTATCTTCGGGTCGTTTGCCTTGTAACCCCGAAGAAAGGTTCTGGGCCGTACATTTTCATCTCTTTGCGAGTTCGTCAGACCTTGCGTTGCCCTCGATCCCCTGATGGCCCGGTATCCAAGTCAACCAGACCTTGTTCCGGTTCGACAGTTCCACCAATTCGTCGAGGCATTCCGTTCCCAGCCTGGACGACACTTTCCGGCTTAGTAACGCCTTCAGTGCCGCTTGGCTATCAGGCATGATGTGAATTCGTCTATTGGTCACCGCTTTCACAGTCATTGTGTGTGCGCATTGGAGAATGGCATATACCTTCCGCCTGAAACATGGAAGCATACTCCCCCAGTGCGTAACTGTGGCCCTCATTCTGAGAGCATATCCCTGCACCGGTACCATTAGCCGTTTTAGATCCGTCTATGTACCAGACTAAGGCTTGCTCTTTGATTCCCAGTGCATACCTGGCAGCCTCCTCCCGTCCGTCCGCTATAAACAGCGTGAAGAGATTTCCATATCTATGCCCTACCGGCATGTGGCCGCATTTCCAAAAACCCCTTTCCCACATGCTCAGTTATCGACATGTGTTTTGTATTGACCCCTTTCGGAGTCGCTGTGTGTTGCAGCCTGTATGCCCCCATCCTTGCCTCCCCTGTATAACTAGGTGCAACGGTGGCAAGTCCAAGAGTGTCTCCATGGCTGCAGTCGGTGTCGACCGCATCGCTCCCGTTATTCCTAGGCAGGCAAGTCTTTGCACATTGCTCAGCCTCTGAATGGCGTTTCTTTGATGCGTCTTTGTCCACCATACCAAACCTGCATACGTTATTATTGGCTTAACCACCATGCTGTATATCCAACTCAGCATGTCTGGTCTTAGCCCCCATTTCTTTCCATATAAGCGTCTTACCAGTGTTAACGCTGTCACCGCTTTTTTGGTAATTCTGTCCAGATGTTGGTTCGAGGTAAGTTTGGAGTCTAATGTTCCTCCAAGGTACTTCACCTCCCCCACCATCTCTATGGTAACCCTCTTCAACGTAAGCGGAATTAGACCATCCTGTTTTCGTCAGCGGGTGAAGGCCACGATGTTGGTCTTATCAGCACTGATGCTCAGTTCCGCCAACGCCGTCCATCTACTAACCAAGTTCAGAGCCTCTTGCAGTCGATCTGTGATCGTGGTATTGTGCCTGCCTCGCGCTATGATGACCAGCTCATCCGCATAGGCGAGTATCTTGTGACTGTGGTCGTTAAGCACCTCCAGTAGCCCGTCTGCGATTAGGCACCACAAGAGAGGGGACAGCATCCCACCCTGCGGACAACCCCTAGCCACCCGGGCCGCCAGAGTCTCGCCTGCGACCGAGGCTTCCACCACTCTCTTTCTAAGCATAGAGTCTATTCAGGCGACACACGTGCCGTCCACCTCTCTGCCTACGAGAGATCTGGTAATTGAATCAAAACCCGTGTTACTGAAAGCCCCCTCGATATCGATGAAGGCTCTCAGCATCCCTAATATACCTGTCCACCAGTTTTTCTAATGCCTTCATAGTGAAAGACATTAGGCTAATTGGTCTTAAGGACTTCGCCGTAGCCTGTCCTGCTTTCCCAGGCTTCGGTGTGAATGCTACCCTAGTAAACCTCCACGCTTTGGTATGTAGCCAAAAGCCAAACTACATCTAAAGATGTTGCACAGTATCGCATACAGTAGTTTCGCTCCCTTCTGCAGCATGATCGGATAAATGCCGTCTGGTCCCGGCGATTTGTAGGGTTCAAATGAGTCGATAGCCCTAGTCGATAGACTTTATCGTAGTCAACCATCCTTCTGGAAGTCTGCCACTCGGCGCTAGACACCTTCCTCTTCCGGTGCTCCTCCCAGATGTTCCTCGATTGGTCTACGATATCAGAGCCAGGGAAGTGTATCCTAAATAGTTCAATTATGGTCTCCTTCCCTGTTGTCCCCCCATATAGTTTTTGAGAGTACTAATTGATGCATAAGGTTCTTTGGCAAGGATTTTGTTGAGTCTGGCGCTATGCTGGGTGTTTTCAATCCCCTCACAGTGCCCCCTCCACGACCTCCTCTTCATCTCCCTTAGCTTTTAGTTGTAACCAGTCAGAGCGGCCCTGTACTCCTCCCACTCTCCTGATCGTTTGGCCCTATTATATTTTTTCCTAATTTGTCCCCTCAATTCCGCAAGTTCCTTGCTCCACCTAGGCACGTTCCTGGAGGAATGCCTTGCAACAAGGGGGCAGTTGTCATTGTAGACTGAAATGGTTGTGTCATTTAGCTGCTCCACAGCCATGTCCAACTCTGCTGTATTTCCTATCCTCCTATTGATCCTGGGTAGCCCAGACCTGAGGTCAGCTCGATAGGCCTCCTAGTCTGACTTCCGTGGATCGCGGTAGGAACTCACCTCCACTCTGCTTGCCAGAGTAAATCTTATGTGTCTGTGATCCGAGCAGCTTACCTCCTCAGGCACATGCCAGTTTGCAACAAAGTTACTCACATATTGTGAGGCTATAGTCACATCAATAACCTTACCCACATTCAATGTATCTAAATTATTTGCTACAGTGAACTATATAAGTGACTCACCTCTTTCGTTGGTGTCCGTGCTTCTCCAGGTTGTGTGGTGCGCTTTGGTGTCGCAGCCGATGATCAGTTGCAGTCCTCGCTCCCTGCAGTATCTCACCAGCTGTTCCACATCCTTGGTAGGTGGCGGATTGGGGTCATCGTATGGTAGATAGGCCGATCCGATGACGTATTCCCTCGGTCCATATCCACCTCCACCCCCAATTTTTACCGCAGTTAAGTCTCTGGAACAGAATTCTGTTAGTGGTAGTGCTTTTACGTCCTTACCAATAAGTATGCAGGTGCGAGGGGCGTTAGCCGTTCTGTCGTATATAACGTCCCAGCCAACACCGCTCAAACCCAAGACCTTACCTTGCTTAATCCAAGGTTCCTGTATGAGTGCCACGTCGCAATCCTTCATGGCCATAGCAAGGGCTGCCGAAGCCGCCTTGTTATGTTGAAGGTTGGCCTGTAGTACCCTTGTCATTGCTCGGTCGTTTGATCACCCGAAAAGTCAGCCTGCCCAGCTTGTAAAAAGCTTTGAGTTGGCTCCTATCCAGGACTTTGAACGATGGGTCATCCACTGAGTAGGCCAGGAGCTGTCCTTGCTTCTCAATCTTCCTGCTCACCAGCATCCAGTTCTCCGTCATCAGGCGAGGATTCTGCTTCTTGAGACGGTCTCTGATTGTACCCTCCTCCACATTATGTGGTTCTGGTACGTGTACTAGCACCCTAGGTCTGGCAGGAAGCTGTGTTGAGTCCACAACCCTCAACTCTACTCCATCCGGTCGCTCCCGAAGAAGCTCTCCTAGGGACGCTACAGTATTTTCCAGCCATTGTACCGTTCCGTGGTTTGCACAAGTCATCCAGAGGACCCCTGCACTGAACACGGTTCTATAGAACTGCAGAGGCTCCGTGCTGCTTGCCGGGGCATCGCATAGCACGTCTGTCAAGGTGTTCTATACCAGGTCTGATTGTGCCTGGGTCAGCACGATGTCGGGATGGCGTTTATGAATCACCGCCCGTCTAATTCCCGACACAGTATCGCTATAAGATCCAGTTGGTCTAGGTTCTCCCTTGGATCTTTTCGTTCCGATGGTCGTGGGAGGTGTCTTCGATTCGGACCTTGGTCTTTTCTCACCCGCAGTCTTTGGTCGATCCGCCTTTTCCACGCGTTCCGTTGTCCCTTTGTTCTTGCTCGGTTTCTCCGCAGTACACGTCCCTGCGGCCATCTTCCGAGCTTTCATAGACTTCTTGCGCTGGGCTCCCGACAGCCTTTTGGTGGCAAGTCCGATGCCTTGCATACCTACCGCCAGTTGCTCAGTGCTATCTTCTATGGCTTCTCCTTGGGCAGAGCCTCCCTGTGGTTCTCCACCGGTGGTATCCTCAAAGTCCGTCAGCGAAGTGACCTCTCTGAGGGTAGTGTCACAGGAGTCCGATTCGTCCGGGCCCGAACCCTCCTCCTTTATGTGAAATTTAGAATTGTTATTTACTGTGTCCATGTTGGTGCCACGAGTATGGGGGAAAGGGTGGTCGATACCTATGAAGCCCCCACACAGACGCAAGGCTAATACTCCGGAAGGTCGCCCGATATTCCAGGAGTGTGAGCAGTAGAGACTGATCTTCTAGACGGCCACGCATTCCGTCAGCCTGCCCACCCGCCTTAAGATTTAGGTTTTAATTGAGGTTGTCTCCTCTCGGTCCGGACAATTAAGCCAAGACCTCCCACTCTATCCGCCTTTGAGACATGACCACAGTGGACGGAGTATGGTTTAACAGTAGCCTTACACATAGTGTAACGGATACTGGCATCGTTTGTCCCTTGGTCAGCCCTTAGCCACGACACGACAGCTGGGTCAGGGGTATCTTTCTTAATCTGGCACTTCGCCTTAGACCTGTCCGGCATGGGTGACCCTACCAGTAGCAATGCTACCGCCGGCTTAGCTCTCAGGTTCATTAGAGCACGCAAGCTCCCTCAGCCGGCAAAGCAAGTTTGCCTACGTCAAGTTGAAGATACACGAGGGAGAGTCAACTCCATAACATAAATTCAAAAAATCTTAGGTGGCTATGCATTCTAAAACGTGTGTCTCTTATTAGGCCTATACTTACCTTATAAATGACATAAAATAGAATTTTATTGGCACAATTTTAATGCATCAAAGAAAGTTAATTTATTGTTGATCATGGCACTAAAATTGTTTCAATAAAATTCTCTTATTGCAATTGATTTTCTACCTGCAAACGTCAATTTTAGCATAAGAACTTCAATAAGTTAGTTAAATTGACATTATACATGGAATATATAGAATCCCACGTAGAATCTAAAAACGTAACAATATACAGGATATTCTATTTCAAATTGCAAAGTTGGTGCCTACTTCCGGTATATCCCAGAATGCCGTCATCTTGAAAATATTTTAGGCGAATGCCCCCATCGAGTTTAATATAATACCAAAATTTACCGATCAGTTCCCGGTGAACTCGTCTGTATATGTTATACATATCTGAACATATAATGCGAAAATGATTTTTGATATATGTACCATACAAAAGCTGCATACTCTAAGAGAAAAGTTAAAATTGTAAAAATGTTCTGTTCTTCATGCTTATAACGCTCATGAACTAATCAGGAATTACGTAGTCTAAGAGTTGATTAACTAAGTAATTTATACTTAGTTAATCCATTATTTGTAAGACGTTAGTTCAGAGTCGGTTACTCTCGATTTTATCATATTTATATTATGAGATTTTTTGTTTGTTGCCGCATATTTGTAGTTAGTATACCCCAACAAACTAATATACTAAGGTAAACCTAACTTTCTCTAATCTCTAACTCTAGTATTTGATTGTATGTATGTATATACTTACACACAGTTGTGTAATTTTTATGAATATGTGGGAATATGTGTATTTTGTCTCTAAAGAAGCATAGTTTGTTGCCACATCTGTGTGTAGCTTTTGCGCTTTCTCTGTGTTGTCGGGGAACAAACATGTAATCATCCTCCAGGGTAAAAAAATATCAATCTAAGTGTATTATGCTGTACCCAAAACATCAAAAGTTATGGGCTAAACATTTACGAAACATTAATATGTGAATACATACACTAATAATAAATACGTCTAAAATGTTATTTTTTGACCCCATATAATATGAATATTAAATACTCCGTTTAATGACATTTTTATGAAAATTGTCCGTTCATAAGAAAAGAAGAATCAATAATATTTCTAGCCTCTGTATTACAAATTAATAGTGGAATCTATTCAAGAAACAAGATAGGTACATTAGTTTCTATACATCAATTATTTTTACTTTCATATTTGTAATTTTAAATTGAAGTGAGTTGATTGTTTTTTCATGCCTTTAAAGTTTAGAATACTTTTACGAAATTTTATATTCATATTCACTTTATTGGGGAATGTTGAGTTGTAACAATAATAGACACTGGGAAAATTATAATAGTTTCTAAATTTCGTTTATTATTTTATGATAATGAATGATGTAAGTCACACAATTGATTATTACAGATATTGGAAACTAGTAGCTCCAGTATTAAATAAAAATATTTAGTTGGAATAACTAAGAACCAACAAGAAGTACATTCTTGATG
This sequence comes from Holotrichia oblita, assembly GCA_023690525.1. Taxonomy (NCBI): domain Eukaryota; kingdom Metazoa; phylum Arthropoda; class Insecta; order Coleoptera; family Scarabaeidae; genus Holotrichia; species Holotrichia oblita. The sequence continues at coordinate 56,982,577 of CM043021.1, forward strand.
TTTCTTTATAAGGTTTAGTTGTATTCTGGCAAGGCTTTTATATTTCGTCTGTTAACTAAAACATTTTTATGGAACTCTAGCACATTTGTTGTACCTACATACTTACAGTCATTGACAGGCTAGCTGCTGGTGTATGTTGCTTCTTTACCTAGTCATGTGGTGTCCATTGCACTTGTAAGAAATCATTGTTTTTTTTGCCGGTACATTGATTTTCTGTGATTCTTAAAATAGCACCTGTTCTCTGTTTTTTAATTTCTGTGTTTCGTTTTTGTAGCACTAGCGTTGTCGTTTGTGCCATCATTCATCTACATATTGCGTTCAGATTTCCTTATAGCCTCACCTTTACGTCCATTTTCAATTTTTTCTTCAATTTCTTCCCTTATATTGATTTTGTCAGTGTGTACTAAATCTTGTACGTGATCCAACAGATCAAAATATAATAGTTTAATATCTAGCCTAAGAGGTGTCTAAGAAAATTCATTACCGCGACCAATCTATTGATACACAAAACGCTGACGGTAGGATATTATATTTCATGAAGCTTATATGTATTGTGACGTATCAAATATTTAACGAAAACACCTGCTGGATATATCTTTTTTGGATAGACGTGGATTTTCCAAAGTGTAGTGATGGTTATTTCTCCATTTACAAACAAAAGTGCATTTTGCGAATGAAATATTTTAATATGTACATTTTATATTCTAGTGAATTGATGTAACCGAGATTAGCTTTGATAATTAATCTTTTACAGTTGAAAGAATATGTAATTTAATCATCCATAGGCAACTTTTTTTTTATCTAGATAAGTTTAGATTTATATACAGGAATGAATTGAAAATTAAAATTGAACGGATATGTCAGAATTGGTGTATTATCCTTGAGTTATCGGTTAACTTTAGTGCTAATAACTTTTATGAAAACATGTCATAGTTTGCAGGTTGCAATATGTTGACGATGAAAACGTGCCAGCACGAGGTGTAGTTAGGAGATGAAAATTGATTTGGTGGATAGCCAACTTTTTTTTCTGTGAAACGCTGCGTCAACGAACTATTGAAAAATAACAGAAATTACACGACACCGTTCAAAAACTCTGATTTTGCTAAATAGTTAACAGGATCTTATAAAATACGATTCTTTATATACAATTCAAGGTGGTTAGCTAATAAACAGTATAGAGATGCCAAACTTTAGCTTCAATGTTGAATCACATTATATGTAAAACAGTTACAAAAAAGTGTTAAAACATTAACAACAACGCCTAAGTTTGAAGCTCTCATTGAGACTAATACCTTGTTGATTTATTCATGATAAACTCTTCATATAGTTTAATCTCATCTCCATAGACATGAATGTTTAACAGTTCTCACTTTATCTGCAATCAAATATGCAGCAAGTAGATTTGTTAAGTACATAAACACATTCAAAAATAAAATATGTAACAGTAATCACATCAGATTTGTTTTCCTTGCAAATAGTAAAACAGTCTTATTATTCTCTGGCGATATCGTGCATATAGATATGAGAAGCATATTTATTTACGTTCTCAACACCGAGTCATTACAATAATTACATATTTCTCGTGGATATCATAAAAATGTCAACAATACACCGAAAGCATCTTTACCTGGAAACCACCACAAATATAGAATAAAATAAGTTAAAACCGCTAAAAATTAAACAGTTCACGAAAACAATATTTATTTAGTGAATTTACGAGTTGTATTGTTTTTGAAATTGCAACAATTTTATTCTTCTCAAAGTATTTTATTTTCTTTTGTTCCTTTTTGCTATTGTTAGACGTTAATATAAATTCATATTTTGAGATAAGCATTTGGATATTGTATAATCAGTAATCAGAACTGATAAGAGTGGTTTATTGTATTGAACAATTATCTTTTCAAAATTGAAAATTGTAAAGCATATGGATGTCAATACTTTAATAGCAACAGAGTCAAGAATATTTAGTTACCGAGGATTGAAAATTGTCAAAAATCATGTTACTTACTGCGGTATGTTACTTTTGGTATAAAACTTTCAATATCAGGGTCTTATATGTCGGTACTAGGAGTTTTACACGATGGCCAAATTGTAGTAGTTGTAAATTTTTTTGACTAAATTTAATAATAGACATACATACATATATAGCGTACAGCTGAAGCTCATAGATATGTATAACTGTATACGGATTGTGTATAAACTACAGAATAAATTCGTTAGATCTCAAACCATAAAATATGATTTAGAAAATTTCTTTTATAGGTTTTCAATTATATATATTCTGCATTTTATTTAAGGTATGGTGTTACTAGTGGCCTAGTATTACGTTATCGATATATTTTTTAATATATTTGCTCAGGTCTATTTGTAGTGCCGAATTCATTATATGTATGTACAGATTTATTGAATAAAAGCCATAAAACTCGGGACTAAATCAGGTAGCGAAATATAAACAGACAAACATCTTGGTCAACTGTAAAGTGCCAGCGGCTGTATGCTGTAAAATATTTTAGACATGAGTATAAAGACATTAGGTAGTAATAATATCTTCCGCAATAGCATGCACTGGAAATACACCTACAAATAGCATTATCATTCTGTCCGCTGTAATATTTATCAATATATGTGTTAGCCGTCGTATACACATAATTTGCGATATATAAAATACTACTCGATCCTTAATTATACTAATAGATGGATATTTACTTCTTAGAAGGGTTTCTAAGAGTTTTATCATCTTCAACATTTTCGTGAAATATTATGTTAAGTAGAATTTTTAGTTAATTATTGGAAAATTAAAAAAAATATAAAACTTCCGCTTTTGATGAAACTGTAGACACAATCTCTAAATAAATAGTCACAAAGGTGGCGGTTGAGTCTACAGTTTCATCAAAAGCGGAAGTTTTAATTTTCCAAGTATTTAACGTAATTGTCACCGACAAGTAATGTGTGTTGAGATGTCCTCTAGGCAGACAAACTGAAAATTTGAGAAAAAGCTCCATTATTTTCGTAAATTTTAAGTTTGAGTGAGTGTAATTAGTGAACTTAGTGAAAAAAACAAAAAAACACTATGTCGAAAACTGGCGCCTTTTGGATAAGGGAAATTGGGCTGTATGTATTGCAAATGATCTTTACTAACACACTGTAAAGTAAAAAGTTACCAGTCACCCTGTATACTGATTTGCAGTAAATCTTTACCGTTTATTACTGTTCTAAGTTTAACTACAATATTCAAAAAACAATAGACAGAAAATGTCTTTTTGAATTATTAAGAGGGCCGACTACCGTTTGACAGTTGCCACAATTAAATTTTTTCAGAATATAATGTTTTTATAATTTATTTAAACCGTATTTTAAAATTGAGCTTCATACACACATGTGTAGACGTATTTTGCATGCTCATAGCAAATTTCAATAATTAAATCTAAAAATTAATTGAATAATCTCTATTTCCCTATCCAGGTAAACGATAATAGAGATTGTGAAGTTAATATCGAATATTAATGTAAATATAATATAATAAAATAAAAATAAATAATAAATAATTGATTAAATTGTATATAATAATATAAAATATGTATATATAAAATAATATGAAATATTTGTAGAAATGTGTGTATGAAACCCAATTTTCAAATTATATTGAAATAAAATCAAGGAAACAATATATAGAATTACGTAGATATGGCACCGCTGTAAAATAATCAGCTTGGTAAACGACCCTCTTAAGTATTGCAAACTACTTCATCATGTATTTTGTTGTCGTAGATAAATAATCATTTTTCAGATAAAATTGTTTCTATTGTTTTTTCATAGTATTTTATTTGACTTCGTCCCTTTTCACGCACAGCAAATTACTTTATATGATATAATGATACTATATACCTACGTATTGTATGTATATCAGGAAATATGGATTGACTTATTAAATAAAAATTAATTTAATTATTAATAATAATAATTAATTTTAAATATGTATACTAATTGTGCAAATGCAAGAGGGTTGTAAGTGATACGTTAAGACTTAAGAGTATATATATTTAAATATATGTATGTATGCTGATATAAACTGTAGCGTATTTTATACATAAATATGCAAAGCCGTATACCTGAGACATACAGTTTACCAAACAAATAGTAAATCAGAGATTAAATCGCTATCGGCACCCCGCAAAATAGGTGATTCAATTCTTATGTCTGCGATGGTACCTATAACACAGGACCTAACGCTGACAGTTTGAAAGATACAGTCGTTTGAATTTGGTGTATTATCACAATGTTACAATGAAACAGTTATTACAGCAGACATTAATATGATATAAGTAACATCAGTCAAAAATTAGCTAATGCATGTATTTCAAACAAATATTTAGATAACTTTAAATGACTGTACCATATAGGCATATTTTCGAATTCGGCATTTCACATCGTATCCAGAAATAAACAAATATATGGGGTGTTTTGTTTAAAAATATATCGATGACGTCATACCCGACCATTATCGACATAATAACTTAAATAAAATACAGAATAATAATATTATTATTATTATATATAATATACAGGGTGTTTCCTAACGACGGTACGTAACTTGAGAGGGTGATCCGTTAGGTCGTTTTAAGAAAAGAAGTTCCTATGAACATATGTCCAGAGTTGCTTCGTTTATGAGATACAGGGCTTTGAAGTGAAAAATAAATAAACATTTTTGGTGTTTTATTTTGGCGAAAGCAATACCTTTCTAGCTAGGAATGTAAAAATAACAATTTCTACCTTACAGTAAATGAGCACAATGACCACCTTCCGATAAAATACACGACTGCAATCGATTTGTCATTGATTGTCTGGCACGTTCAAAAATACCTGGAGCAATTGTCAATTATCCGATTCCTCAAGTCATTCACATCTATTACAGGAGTTTTGTAGACAAGAGCCTTCAGATGACCCAATAAATATAAATCTATGGAATTCATATCAAGACTGCGAGCTGGCCAATTTTGAGGTCCTGCACGGCCAATCCAGCGATTAGGGTAAGCAATGTCGAGATGCTGACGAGCAAAAACACTAAAATGAGCTGAAGCCCCGTCGTGCATAAACCACATGGAGGCTCTTACAAGTAGGAGTAGTTCGTCTAATAAAATGGGTAAATGATGTCACAAAAAGTCTGTGTAGGTTTCACCTGTTAATCTTGTTGGTAAAAAAAATGGCTAATTAAATAGTCACCAATAAATCCTGCCCAAACGTTCAGCGAAAATTGTTGCTGAAAATGACTTTCTCTAATAACGTGGGGATTTTCGTCGGCCCAAAAATGGTCATTGTGAAAGTTCACAATAGCATCTTATCTGAAAAATTTGCCTCGTCCGTAAATAAAATATTTCGTAAAAAATTATTATTGTGCGCCATCATATGCATAAACTACCTGCAAAACATTAATCTTGGGTGAAAATCCTGAGGCAGTAGAGCTTGAACCCGCTGTATGTGATATGGGTAAAGGAGGTTTCTTTTTAGAACTTTCCAAACGGTTGTTGGGCTGACTACAAGCTGTAGTGCAATCTTCCTGGTACTAAGTGAAGGATTTTCTTCTATCTCATCAAGAATAGCTTCTTCTAGTTCAGGTGTGTCTACAGTTGCTGGTCTTCCACTCCCTTTTCTTTTATTTAAACTCCCAGTTTCACACAATCTTGCATGTAGCGTTCTAAACGTTTTAGCACATGGAATTACTCTGTTAGGATATCTGTCCTGGTAAATTCTCCGTGCTTCTTCTACATTTCCATTTGCTAATCCATAAATGAAGTGCATGTTAGCCATTTCGGTGTTAGTAAAATTATTCATGCTGAAATCACTGCTAATTGATAACTCTTGACAACTATTGACATTTTCGGATTTTGTTTAAACTTCAACGTGCTCTGTCTCAGAAACGAAGCAACTCCGGATATTTGTTCATAGGAACTTTTTTCGTAAAACGACCTAACGGATCACCCTCTGAAGTTACGTACCGTCGTTAGGAAACACCCTGTATATATATATAATGTACAATTGAAAAAAAAAAGTCGACCTGGAAAAGAAATTTTCTAAATATTTTGTGGTTTGAAAAATAACGAATTTATTCCATACATACATACATAGTATAAAGTTCTGTTAATATAAAATAGACAACTTCATTAGTTATGATCGTCTCTTTTGGTTGTGAATATAAATATATACCTTGTGTCATTATTATATAATCTAATGTCTAATGACTAACAGAATGTTAAAGTTTCTTTAAATAATAATCCCATGTCTGAATGAGTCATATGAGACTTTGAGTTGGAATTGATTTTCTTACCATGTCTTCTAACTTTGCAGTCTCGTGGAGTCTAGTGGAGGCAATTTTCGTTTCTAGCTTGTTCTACCCTAGGCTACTTGCTACGGTTTTGCCGTTTTCACCTGGAACGAGTTTTAACTGCCTGCGCTACTAGAAGCTTAAAATTTTGCCTACCATGTTATCGTGCAAACCATAACGTCGCAGCGTAGGATATTATTGTACCTACTGAACTACTTCGAGCTATGGATAATGTCGTTTTTTTCTTACGGCTAGTGTTTATTCGCCGTCATTGCCAGTGTAAACGGTTGGTTATGTCCACTCCTTGTGTTCTCGACTTGTCGTAAAGCAATGTATTGAAGAGCTAAGGAAGTGATACTTGAGAGATGCTAGAACCGAAACGTTTTGAATTCGAAAGATTTTGGCCCATCTTTAATATACTGTGTTGTGAGTAAGTTATCAGTTAATGAACAAAGCTGGGTACGCATCCGTCCTGTCCCCCTAAAACAGGAGATCTTTAGGCTAAGTTGTATTGAATGTTTTTTTACGTCTATGAAGACTGACGCTGTGGTTTTTCTGCAATTAAATTCTGCCTGCATTACTATTGATATGGGAAATGTCTGCGAGCATCATAAGCAACATGCAACCTTCCACCCAATGTTATTAGGAACAGATAAAAATTTAGGTCATAGAATCGTGTACAGGAAATTATAATAGAGTCGTGGTGATAATAAAACAATAAAGATAATGACAGCAGTAACAACAGAGACTTGAACAACAGCAGTTACAAGGCATTGAAGGGATTGACTATGGGCCACTTTTAGGTTTAGACAAGGATGCTTCTGTGCAAAGGAGAGTTAGAATTATAGCATTGACGCAGAAGAAAATATTTTGGAGATGCAAAGTTATTAGTTGTATCAGATACAGTGATAGACTTACATAAGCTAATATATTCCGGAAAATCAAAACCTACTTCCTGAACTGCTAATATTCTATTGTTCTAGCATTGATTTTCCTATTTGGTGAGCAATTTTTTTTCTCAGACTTTTCTCTACCTCTCATTGTTGGACATTTTTTCTTTCATTTTCATTTTTGGAAATGCCAAAGAGAAGTTTCGATTCAATGAAATGCATACTGGTTCTCGGTTTTGTCCGTTTACCTACCTTAACATTTCCTTTAGCTCAGGAGTGCTCTGGAACCCATTTAAGGGATACCCTGCTATTTGTGACCAACTGCGTAACATTTTCTTGACATTCCCATATCAGTTTAAACTCAAAGCTACATGAAGTCAGCACTCTTAGAGTGGCGTAACTTTTGGTGCAGATACATATGGTTGCTCCTTTGTTCAAGCATTCTCGGACGCAGAGATTGTTGACATGGCAAATCTAATGCATTGTGAAGTATCGTCATATTATTGGTTCTAGAATGATTTTTTATGTGTATTCTGCGAGTGTAGCGACTGAAACAACAGGTGCAAACTGAATCTTTGGTTTACAATAGCTATACTACGGAACGGCTCGACAGCTGAAGTACTTTAGGAGCTACCCAGAGATGTGAGGAATCCGTGGTTCAATTCTCCAAGGGACTAGTGGACTATTTTCTCGGAGAATTGTATCCTGATCGATTTACCACTTGCTATTGAAGGAAAATGATAAACGGCGAGATAGTGCTATAACAAGTACACTGAATGCATTTACACAAACAGAAATTACGCAGCAAGAGTTGCGCGGTAGTCAGACAAGCAATACAGCTCAAGAAACTACTGAAACTAACTACGCAAAGGTACAAGGTAACAAAAAAGAAGATATAACTTGTGTCGGTGAGATTTACAATTTGTATTCCTCTGTAATAAGGATATACAGCCCTCAAAATGTGCTCACTACTGTGGAAGTGGTGGAGGCAGCGCGTAGTTGGAATCGGCAAATCTCAGTGTGTTTTCATAATGCAGAGTTTGTATCTGTTACATCATACATATGTAAAGTAGGATCAATAAAGCTACCTAAGCTAGTTTAAACGGAGCAAAGCTTAGCTGATTAGGCGCATTGGGGGCGTGGCCTGTGCAGCGACTCATAATTAGTATAAATACGAAGTTTTATTGTTATTAGACAGTTAGTCTTTGAGCTATCGTCAACCAAGTAACTTAATCAGGAGTGAAAAGTGAAATATGGAAAAAATCGAATATCGTGCCGTTATAAAGTTCCTTACCAGGCAAGGAAAATCAGTCGCGACCATAATGAATGAGATGTCATTGGTTTACGGCGACTCTTGTCCAGGAAAAACCATGGTGTACAAGTGGCATAGTTGATTTAAACAAGGAAGGGAATCCCTTGAAGACGACCCGAGGCCGGGCAGGAGCATTGAGGTGACCACGCCAGCAAATTGTACTCGAAGATGCTCGACTAAAGAAGAAACAGCTCGCAGAAATGGTTGGAGTATCCGATACAACAATTTTTAAAATCCTACACGATCATCTCGGCATGTCTAAGGTCAGCGCAAGATGGGTGCCGAGAATGCTCACGCCGCCGTAAATACAACAGCACGTAGAGTGTTCGCGTGCATTTTTGGACCTCTGTAATGAAGACAAGAATGGTGTATTGAGTCGAATTGTTACTGGAGACGAAACTTGGGTTCATCATTATGAACCTGAGTCCAAAGAAGACTCCATGCAGTGGCATAAAAAGGGCACAGCACCTCCCAAGAAATTTAAAGTGTCACAATCAGCTGGGAAACTCATGGCAACGGTATTTTGGGACTCGGAAGGAATATTGTTGATTGATTATAAAGATAAAGGTGTTTCTCTAACCGGAGAATATTACGCTTCAATATTAGAGAGACTAAAAGAAGCCATTAAAGAGAAAAGACGGGGAAAATTGACGAAAGGTGTGCTGCTTTTGCACGACAACGCGCCCGTCCACAAGAGCCGCGTTGCGTTAGCTGCCCTGCATAAGGTGGGCTTCGAAATTGTGAATCACCCACCCTACAGCCCAGACCTGACCCTGAGTGATTATTACCTGTTTCCGAAAATGGAAAAAGAGCTGCGGGGTAAAAAATTTACTGCCGATGATGAAGTCAAGGAGGCAGTTTCGGCATATTTTGCAGGTAAAGAGAAATCATTTTTTTATGAGGGTATAAATAAATTAATTGAAAGATGTGAAAAATGTATCCGTCTTGCAGGTGAATACATTGAAAAAGAAAAATAATTTGGTTTTTTTATTTCCACCCCTTATCCCCCATTCCGCGAATATAAAAACGCTCCCTCGTAAGATAGCGCGGCATATGGAGCGATTATTGCGGTATTTAGTGGGCATGGTAAGAGTGGAAGAACGAAATATGAAGAAATGCAGGGAAGCTCCCGCATAACTACAGAGTGTGAGAATCGCTCCTGGTTCATACTGCGACAGGGTGCCATACTTCGTCTTCTCAGTAAATGGTGCAGGTATGGTCTGCGGGTAGGTAGGGAGTACGAACGCGAATTATAAGATGGTATTTGGTGGATAGTGGGTACTAGAAGGTCGACAAATTATATGAACACTGGAATACCATTGTGTATGTAGTGAGAGGTGCAGTGCTAAGTAACGTTAGCATGTTGAATGGATGCCAATCTTGTTTTTTGACGAATGGTTAACGCCGGATGCGGGCGACGCGTGAGTTTTGACCAGCGGTATGGAGTGCTGCTGCATATGGCGGATATTTAGTCTGTCTAGAACCATGACTGGTCCCCGTGATGCAAACTACTCAAACTACTGAGTTTTCTCATACTCCTCACATTCAGCAAACCATAAGTCTAGTTTACCTGTATGCCAAAGTACAAGGGTGCTTTCCTGGCCAACTCGTTTTCCGTATCTCAATACAACTGAACATGTATGGGACATACAACGTCTCCATGCCCAGTCGTGTTGTTGTGAGACAGGTGGCTTGAAGAAGATACTTTTGATCATAATGTATCCTCACCGAACAATGCTACGTCACCTGTTTGGACAATATAAGATACTGGTAAGAGTACAACTCCTATATCAATTTTCATTCGGTATGCTCCTGCATGCGTATTATACAGAGTGTGCTTGCGAATTATGTCCAACAGTGTAGAACTAGTAGAGCTCTCGCCTAAGATGATCTGGACGAACATGTTGTTTGATAAACTGTAATATATTTACAGTTCTGGACGATTTACAATACATCCAAAGGGTTCTAAACATAATCTGATTTAACTATTTTTATTAGATCTGGAACTATTAGATTATCTTTTGCTGTAAAATATTTTTTGAGTAGAATATGTTTATCGTGGACTGTGCTGTTAAAAAATAATGTAATTTTTTAAGTATGGTAGCGATTTAAATATATCGTTTATAAGTAATGAGTTGATGACTAACTAGGTACTTAAATTAAAGAAAGAATTAAAGTTATTAAACTAAAGTTTTGGACAAGAAATGCGACAATAAATCTTCATTAGCTGTATCATAATTATGGATAATTAGATTGAATTTTTTTAATAATCTATTTTCTTCGATAATTATACTATTTTTAGTTATCGAGATATTTTTAAAACAAAAATGTATATATCCACGCTCGAGAAAGTTAAGTTATTTATATACTCTCATCACTGATATAAGTGGTGTCTTTTCGTTAATGAAATGCTATAAACAAGTAGCCAATTATTACAAAATTAAGTTTATCTATAACTGATAGAAGAGGTTATGACACTGTTCAAAATAAAGCCACTTTGTATATTTATATACATGGTACACAATAATATACAGAGCTCACATAGAAGAAGTCGAAGCGTTGAGAAGGGGAACTATACATATGGGTGTATTTACAGCAGACAGTCAGTTCTGCTACATGTTACAAACTGCTAAAAGCTAAAAGTTAGATTCAGTTCACATTTCTGTTGAGTTTTAATATCACACAAACGCAACGTTAACTTAAGTTCCTGTGTAAGAATTATAATAGGATTACTGCATATACCGTACCCTCATCTTTTATAGGACTATCCATTTATTATTTGTAAGTCATTGATATTTACATTTTATTTTTATTTGTAATAAAAATTATCTTCCGGCGCGGTTAAAATTTATTTTTCGATTCAAGCGCGTTACCTCTCCGATATTTTTTATATTAGCACAGACAAGATTACAATAATCTTTCCTAGACGGCGGTGTTGATAAATATTAGTGTCAACATGAAGTAGGTATGTGAGAAGTTGCTTGTATAACGCGCATAGAAGCCACGTGTCTCAAACTCTTGCCACTAAAGATGTAAGACGCTCCCTTAGTGGTAACGACACGCTGCTAGAGAGAATTATACCTAGTACACCTTAAAAGGTTACACGGCATCAAATTATATGAATGGCACTGTAAAGTACCGCGTGGTACTGTTGCAGTTAAATATCTTATTGCAATGCTTAAGTACAAGAACCTGTCTATGCCAGCGCATATGTTATTACAATTCAAAAAAAATCAAATTCTCTTACTGGTATGTACATTAAAATGCATAATATGATAATATACACTCAGAAATAGTTCCGTAATATTCATTGTACTAATAAATATTATCTATTAAAATTTGTAAGAGTAAATAAATAAACATGTGAAATATAGCGCGTATCGTATATATGTACATGAGTTCATATTTATCAGGAATGAAAGTAAAATTATAAGATACTTACATCTGTACAGAACCTATTTATACACTATAATGTTACACTTTTCAACATAGTAAGTTAAATTAGTAGTATAAGAAAGATTGCTTATTTAATGTGTTTATATAAATAATTTTGTTTAAACAGGTATATAAACGAATAATTTTAAAATGCACATAATATATTTATCAATCAAACTTATTATTGATTCAATTAATAATTATGTTATATATATATATACACATATAAACATTTTAGAAGCAATCGGTATGTACCTATATATATATATATATATAAATTGATTACATAATAATTGGCAAACATATGCATGGATCATAATTTATGGTTTTGCATGATTGGGTTACATTTTCAATTTACAGCAATTCTAAATTATATAAAAAGTAGCGTCGTACAGTGATTAAGTTATCAGAAGCTAAAAGAACCGATGCTATACATATGTATGTATTATCAAAATTAAGAAAGTAATTTTTCTCGAAACATTACACGAGAATTAATTTAGCTTGGTTTGCTTTTATCAGTGGTGTAGACGTAATTTTATTAAGTAAATACGTGTAAGTATGTATATCTTTATCTTAAAATCTCTTAGAATGATTCACTATTAACGTATTTGCGAATGACGCCAGATATTATGTATGTACAGTTCGCGCAGAAGAAATTCTAAATCACTTATATTATTGTCTTGTAATTTAAACTATCAACAGCATAACATTAGCTTTCAAATATCCCTTACGTCTTACACATGATGACGCATTTTATGAAGCACTTACATGTGATTGACAATACTATAAAGATCACGTAACTATTCGATGCAAAATGCATAAGATCGATCTTGTTATATCACTTGTTCCGATTTATATGGTGTCGACTGTACATTTGAAATAAAACTTTCTGGTAGGATCAACATTTTTAGTAACGGAGATTAATCATTTCCGCTTACACCAATTTTGTTTGCAGGTAAGTATGTAATAATTAATTTTTACAAATTGTGGCGCTTTTGACTGGGTTTATAATCCTATAAATACTATATTTATCGATTTTAATTTTGTTACGAACTAATTTTAATCAAAAAGCTATTCTACATATTCGCTAGATTTATGTTTTAAGCTACATCATCAGTATTTGTTTAGACTGTTAATACAGCGAGTAGATATGACGTTTATCATACGTAGCCTCTTAAATGACGTAATCTTTTCTATATTTCTTAGAATGGCATCAATGGTCTTAAACATATTCCGCCAGTAACATCACATCATAAAGACATACCAGGACGTACTGTTTTTTCATGAGTAGATGTGAGGTGCACACACTGAAAACATTTAGAATTAAATGAGGCAATATTTCTGAAATTATTTGTTTTTAAGATTAACGTAGTTTTAGATAATGATATGTGGTATCTTCATTTTAAGGTGTCGTGTTTATAGAGATAAACCTATGATTACGAAAAGAAATCATAAGAGGAAAGTTGTAATACACATAGAGCAAAATCTTTGCAATAACATAACATAGATTACAATTTCGAACTAATGCGCGTAAACCATTCTAATATTTTTATTTCATTGCTTTTAATTCCTTATGCAAATCGTTGTCAGGGGAATGCAGGAAGTAGATAACATGGTTTTAGATCAAATGCCATATGTGTACCTATATACATATACTATATGTGATAGATGCGATAACAATATTAAATCGACCAATATAGGAGCCTTTCCGTAATTACTGGTATATGGTATATCATTTGTATGTATTAAAAATAAATGCATTTACTTTTTTAGATATAAATGAAGTAATAAATAGCACAGTTTTCTTGAAGTTAAATTATAGTTGTTTGTGTCTGTGACGTATTTCTAGCTATACAAGTCAAGTGTGCTACTCTTGTATACTGGTGTCTGGAAATAAAATATTTATTATTATTATTATTATATGTAACTATTGTCTGGTATGCAATTATTTACTTATTAAAGGTCACGTTGATAACTCCATTTGTTTCCTTATCCATTTTCTAAAGCGCTGACTAGCTCAGGGGAGTTTATTAGGTCTCCCTACACCCTTAGGGAACCGAGTTGCAGTGGGTGTACGTGACTTCTGAAGTTATGTTATCGTGTCCATTCGGCCCCAGATGCGAACAATTCTAACCGACGCGTACAAATGAAGCATAAATATACTCAGTCAGTCGGTCATTCATACCTAGTACACCTTAAAAGGTTACACGGCATCAAATTATATAAATGGCACTGTGAACTACCGCGTGGTACTGTTGCAGTTAAATATCTCATTGCAATGCTTAAGTACAAGAACCTGCGTATGCCAGCGCATATGTTATTACAATTCAAAAAAAATCAAATTCTCTTACTGGTATGTAAATGCATAATATGATAATATACACTCAGAAATAATTCCGTAATATTCATTGCACTAATAAATATTATCTATTAAAATTTGTAAGAGTAAATAAATAAACATGTGAAATATAAATAGCATTCATGCGATTTTCTTGTAATTATTGTGTTTGTACATATATTTGAATACATATTCTGGAAGGTTCTACAAAAAACTTCTGTCTCCAGAAGCAGTTCTAGAATATATGTAAATATGTAAAAACGAATATATTTAATCTTTCATCATTAATTTCTTTTATGTAATGACGTATTTTTAATAGAATTTATAAACAACATAGGCAATATGTTTCAATTTTTTTGGTAAAAAAATGCAGTACAAATATTTATCTTTCACTGTACGGTATTTCATCATTTATTTCGCAGAAAGTCGAGTACAAGTTCCGCATGTAACTATAAGATGTGTTGCAACAGAAAATTGTAAGAAATGCCGTCCCTGTACTAATTATATGATTCGGTGTAATTGGATCTACGTTCGCACAGTTAACGTTTTTAGTCTGCTTCCGGTGGTCTATTATCGTGGTTTTTATAATGGTGACCTTCTCGTATTCAGGTGTTCTCCTTCCTGGCAAATTTGACGTCAAACCAACTACTTTTCCTCTTGTAAATTTGCAAAGTTACACTATAATTACCAAAAAAATTCACAGGCATAATAATAATACACTGCTGCTTATGAGCGCATAAATGTGTTTGGATTCAAATATGTTGTATGTGCTCAGGAAAAAGTTTTATTGCATTTTTCTGTAAATTACATACTAATATATTATTAGTACAGTTTTACACAATTTTTCTTTTTTAATAATTATGTAGTGATTATAGAGATATTTGTATTTATTCAAAACCCGTCTTTGAAATGTTACATAACACAATGTGACACTTCTATATATGTAAAACTGAAAATGTCAATTTATCAATTAAAACTCGGGAAAGTAATCGTTATGATAAAAATATGTGGTAGTCTTGCGGTAGGTATGTAAAGTAGCGCTGTATTTGTAACCATATATTTACATTATTTTGTGGCATGTACCGAAAGAAAGCGGTTGATTAAGTTGTTTTGCTTATAAATCCCAGTGAAAACATTGTACACTATACCGTTGCCCTTGGAAGATTTAGCGATTATTTGTAACATTGGTATGAATTTTTTAAATGTCAATATTGATTTGGGAGTGCTATGCTATTATATTTGATATTCCTGCTTGATGATTTACATACAAAAATAATTAATTTGAGTCTAAAGGTGGAAACAGACTATTGTCACCTCACGAGAGTTGCAGTGATAGCCAGACAAGTGATACAGCTTACGGAGTCACTGCAACTAAGCACCCACCACACATAAAAAAAATATATATGGATCTTTGGTATGAAACGTGTTCGAGATAGAAACGTTTTGAAAATGAAAATTGATTTGATTTAGATCTAGTTTGCACTCTAGATCAAGTTTTTCCGGTGAACTGACATAATTGCATTAAGCCCTAAAATGCATAGGTTCCAATAAGTGCTTTTCATTCATTCATTCTTGATTCATTGTTTTTGTTGATCGTTTGCTTTACATGCGATCTTTGGATCTGTCTAGCTGCATCTATCGACACATTGGTGGTTTTTTAATTTACCATCGCTAGTTTGCGTAAAACATCACAGTATATGTCAAATTGATTCTAATCAAATCAGTTCACGTATTTTATCTGCTCCATCTAGGAGGCATTAGAGTTTTATCAATAACTTATATCTTATATATCAATACTTCTATCATTTCAACAACATAGTGCGTCATGATGTAGTTAAACAAATTGCTATAGTGTTTGAAATTATCAGATTTTATAGGATTTTTTTGGGAAGTATATTGTACAGGGTGGTCAGATAAGAATGCAAAGTGTTGTATCTCTGAAACTATTCGTCGTAGAGACTTGCGGTAAAAAATTTTATTACTAAAGTGGGCAAAAGAAGACCGTGAAAAATATTTTCAGATTTCCAAGATGGTCGCCAGGGGCGTAACCGGCATCTTAAACCTTTAAAGTGATTTTTCACTGAAATCTACCCAGTAAATGTTACCAAAAATATATGATTTTTAAAGCTAAGCTTTACTCGAGTAATTTTTGTTTAACACTTTTTGACGTATACCGTCTCTACAGGTCCGTGAAGTTGGCACCACAAAGTGGTCAAAAGTCGACAAAAATGCTAGAAAGGATTGACCATTTATTGACCACTATTGACCATCAGCGATTTCGATTGACCACCTTTTGTTTAGGCTACAGCCGCTATACGCATATTTTGGGGTCTAATGGCGACAATGCTAAAATTAGCCAATATAGACATTTTGTTCATCGGATACGATTGACCATCGTTTGACCATGTTTGACCACCCTTCACATTTTCAAAATTTTCAAAAAAAATTTTTTTTCGAATTTTTTTTACTGCAAACTATAAAATTTTGTTGCAGTATAGGATTGACCAACGTTTGACCATGATTGACCACCAAATAATTTTTTTGAAAACTAAAAAATATTCGAAAAAAACGAAAACCTTGAAACTGTTATGCGTAACTTTAAGATCGGATAAAATTTAACCGGAGGGTGGTCAAACGATAATTATCAGTTTTATGTGGTCTAGAGGCACGAGACAATAAGTTCTATTAATTTCAGCGTTTGACCACCTCTCAAAATTTGTAAAAAATGCGAAAAACTTTGAAACTGTTATACGTAACTTTAAGATCGGATAAAATTTAACCGGAGGGTGGTCAAACGATAATTTTCAGTTTTATGTGGTCTAGAGGCACGAGACATTAAGTTCTATTATTTTCAGCGTTTGACCACCTCTCAAAACTTGTGAAAAATGCGACGCAAGAGGTTATGACATTATCTGGGTTTGATGTCACTTCATTGGAGATATGAACTTGTTTTTTTCGAATATTTTTAAGTTAAAAAAAAATTATTTGGTGGTCAATCATGGTCAAACGTTGGTCAATCGTATCCCATCAACAAAATGTCTATATTTGCTAATTTTAGCATTGTCGCCATTAGACCCCAAAATATGGTCAATCGAAATCGCTGATGGTCAATAGTGGTCAATAAATGGTCAATCCTTTCTAGCATTTTTGTCGATTTTTGACCACTTTGTGGTGCCAACTTCGCAGACCTCGTCTCTACGGCGAATAGTTTCAGAGATACAATACTTCTCTACATTCTTATCTGACCATCCTGTACAGTCCAATTCTACCACTAAAAAATATGAATTATTCTTGCATCAAAGTACTTTTTCAGGCTGTAAAGTGTTGTTGAAATCACAATTTGCAGGTTGCCGGTGTTCGCTTATTAGTTGTTTCCATCCATTTCATCAAATTTCTTTGTCATTCTAATTAATTGTACAAAAATGAGATGCAACGGTATGGTATTGAATCAGCAAAGCGAATAACAAAAGCTTGTTATTTTTTGGAAACAATCATAACTGCTTCTAAAAATAGCTTGAGCTTTAGTTTTGCTTTTTATAAAACCAGTATAGTGTCGAATTCACTAAATAAATTTGAATATATGTTACATACATATAGGCGTTAGCATGTGATGTCAATCGGTCAAAAATGCTTACTAGCCATGCTATGTATTATGAATTATTCAACGTTATTTAATGAATTGAATACCGGTGTATTGTTATTGTAGTGTTACAATAGAACAGTGATAATAATAGAAATAGAATGAAATACTTTGAGTTTTCAAATTTTAAATGCTTATATACATACAGGAGGCAGCAGAATCTTATATATTTTTAATCTCGAATGATGTATACAACGTGAAACTGGAACGACGTCAAAGCAAATGAATCATTGAAATTGCTTAATAAGGTATTCCTCAAGGTTCTATTGTCTGTGTAGCATGAAATGACGCGGACGATATCACTTTTAAAAGTACTATAGAGTATAAATGTATGTGGATTCAATATATGGAACCGGTCGACCGTTATACAATTACGAAAGTATTGATGTGGAATAAATAGATGGGTTTCTATACGATTCGTGTTCTATTGGAATTATTATCAAGTTTAACAGCAATTTCATCGATCAAAGTGCTTAATAAATTGTATATAATTATTTTAAGTTTTTGTTGAAACGTCTTTAGTAAATTAAACAAATAATAATTACTGACCAAACAATACTTTGCCCTAAATCAAGTATCTTTAGTTTCCTTTTTGACTTCAATTACATACACGGCAAAAGTTCGTTAAATTAAATAAAACAAAATCTTTAAACTAGAAATAATAATGATTGTAACAATTAGCTTGTCCCATAAAAATTACGCTCCGATATCATTGTCAAAATGAAACCTTAGGAAATATGCGTCTCCCTTGATTACGTGGATCCTAGTTTACCCAAATAACACCGTTATCTTTCTGATAATATGTATTTATGAATTGAAGTATTTCATGGAACAGCAGTACATGATTACCTCTTCTGTTAGGTCAATTATCAGAATATATTGAACATTTGTGAATGCAGATAACAAACGCTATCTAAAGTTACCCCCACTGGTTTTTTTTTACAATGTAATGCTGTAGTTTTTGTAATATTACGTTATTACTTAAACTTTAGCTTAAAAAATTTGTGCACTTTCTGCAATATATTAACTATTTTATCGAATAGAATAGGATTTTATAAAAAGAACTTGCACTAACTAGAAAATACAATGAATTCCTGTCTAATTAATAATCTAACCAAGATTTTTATTTACATTAATTGCAAAATAATTTAATTGGTAATTTACAAATTACGTACGCTGGTACTAATTAGTTTGCTTCACCTTCATAAAATGCAAGTATAATATTTATTGTTGATGTATGTATTAATAATTGCTGTTAGAGCCAGCTGAAAATTCTTACACCAGCAGCTTCTTGATTAAATTGGGTAGAACATTTGCTCCGCTCTAACTAAATTTGGAAAAGTACTGTTTGTTGTAATGACTAATGTAATTGTTACGTTGCAAGTTCCTCAATAAAAAGTAAATTAAACTTTTACAGAATACGTTACTTACACTGCTTGCTAAGATGAGTCACTCTTTATCCGTTTATATGAAGCACGATTCAATTTCGACAAATTACTTTATTAGAGTGAAATATCTAAGGTTAAATCTAGTTCGAGTTTTTAGGTGTCAATTGTACAGTGGCAAAATTAGTTACCATGAATGAATGAATCGATGTCGAAGATGTTGGCGCTTATTCAAATAGTACAAACCGCGAAAGTTACAATTTTGTTTTTAAATTCATTTGCCAAAAATATTTCGCAAACTTTAAAAAAATACGTACAAATTGTAAACTACATTTCTATGCACGGATATTAAAAGCCAGGAGGTAAATGTTTTATTTTGAAATAGTAAGATACATATATACGACTTGTAAACTGAATTAGAAAGACTTTATATGCAAGGTTAAATATCTGTAATAACCAGGTTAATAGGTAAATATAAATACGTGATACTTTGTTATTTACATTCATTGCTTTGAATAAAAAGTGTGGATGCTAATTGGGCATGTGCTTTTGCTTGCATTTGAATTACAAAGGTGTATCATTCATTAAGTGGCTGGTGATGAATACTTTATTTGCATGAATCAAGACATTCACTTATTATCCAGGATGTTCTTTCCGTTCTAACATAAAACTGAAGGTGTATCTATGTATGTATTGTGAATGGTAGGCAGGTATCTCTCCTTTTTGTAGTAATGGTTCTTATACTTTCTCGCTGTTCACTTATAGAAAATGTTTACTATAGTGAAGTAAATTGAATTTAATCAACGCCAGTGTTAAAGACCCCTTCATTTTTATTTGCAATAAAGTAAAACAATAGGATATTATTTTCTGGCACATTATACACTATCGTGCAAAAGAATATGACACAAATACAGGTTACATACATATATGCATAGAAAATGTATATTATTTTATTATTATAAGTAGCTACGCACGTGTCTAGTACATTGATTATTGAATCTTTTTAAACTTTACATCACTATCAATTTAATCTAATTATGATATTTAATATTACAGATACTGTAATGTTAAGTTTATACTCTGAAGTACTTTTATAACGTGTGGAAACGTACATGGATAGCTGCCTTAAAAAGAACTATTTTTGCCAGATATGATTATAGAGTCACTATGGATTTTTTTGTGTATTAAAAAGTTACTGTCTTAACCAAATCACATCCAAAATATGGACGCTCCAACCAAATTCTGCTGAAAGTGTATACATTTCAGCACAATTTGGTGGTTCTCTTTTTATATGGGCGGCTTACTTTGACTTGAAGCCCAAGATTTCAATAAGGAGTGCAGAATAGAATGAAATGTAAATAAATCTATTTTAGTTCTTAAAAATATTGTTATGAATATTTCCATTCATTTTATATTCGGGTGTTATTATTGATAAGAAACGTCAGAGGTGCGAAAGAGTTTATATTTTACTAGTATGTTTGGAATTGTAGTTTTGGTAAAATATAAAATTTTCACCTAAAAGTTGTTGTTCAGATTTTGTTCCAGATTTCAAACAATTTTTCATATCTTTCTGTTAATTGTCAGAGTTTTCCATCAATTTTTATATAACAGAGCTCTATCCTATTTATCCACTGGTCTGGCAATATATTGTTTTCCATCAATTTTTATATAGCAGATTTCTATCCTATCTATCCACTGGTCTGGCAACATATTGCCTTTGTTAGCATCGAATTGTATCCATCTTTTCACAACAGTTGGTACCATGTATTTGCTTTCCAAGTTTCAAATTTCCTTCTTTTTAGTTCATTCTAATAAAGTATTTTTAGCATTCACACCAAATGTTCTCAAAGACTTTTTTATTTCCAAAGTATGTGATATAAGTAAACTTGGCCAATTCGCTAAAGTTCACGTTTCCTTATTTTTTTTCCGTTAACTGCTACGTAAAAGTGAACTTTAACGAGAGTTTCTATGTCATCATTGAACTTGGCAAATTTGCTACACATTCCAGCGGCTTACACATGCAATGTTGCATTTCATTTAAATTATAAGAAAACATTTACGCACTGCATTCACCATTGGTCGGTTAAATGAGCTCACCGATCCTGGCAATCTAATATACGACACGACGGCGTACTAATTTGCAATTCAAGGTTGTTATTCTTCGGCTATACGCAAACGCGATAACGTTCGAAATACCTCCTGCATTGGATGTGGTAAGTATAGGCCATGTTTAGATATAAGTTAAGAGAATGTTGAACGCTCATCGTTTAACGCTCGCAATCTATTGCATTCATTCGCATGGTGAATTACAACAATATACCATGAGCACCTTAGACTTTTTTTTTGTTTTTATATTGTGTGATTTCTCGACGTTTTTCATATGTTACGTCATGGTAAGCCGTATATGGAATTCACCATTGACTGCTTAGCAGATCAAGACATCTAGCGGGAATCACAATCCATGAATTGTGCGAGCTAGATCAGTATCTGCTCTACCGACTTGTGTTGTGTAGTACCTTGCAGTGTACTATTTTCCACCCTGCCCACTAGAGGGCGTTGGGTTGGAATTAGTCCATTGTCGAAGGTATTATACAGTTAAAGTTGTGATGTGAAGGGCGATGAAATTAGATCTTGCATTCTTAGTTGCACTGACGAGACCGAGAAGGTCGAAACCACGTGGTTTGGTTTTAGTGCTTGATCTATTTTCATTGCATTCATTCGCAGGATGAATTCCAACAATATACCACGAGCGCCTATTATAGGCATTGTTGTAGGTGATCTATAACTAAGAGGGAATATGATGAAAGGATAAGTACAAGTGTAAAAGTAGCAACAAATTCATGACCATAAAAATATTAAAAGAACGAGTTTGACACTTCACACGATCTTGTTGCATAGGTTTAAAACTGCGAAGGTTCTAGATGTGCTGATTTATATAAAATCGTGTATGCTTCAATTTTACATCTATAAGTAAACACGTCAATCTGGTTCAATTATCGCATGCATAATATTAACATTAATGCTAACAAATAGATGACTTTCACAAAATTCGTCCGTGAAAATGGTGCCTTCACGCTGAAATTGAGAATTAACTACTACAGAATGACAGCTTTACTAATTTAATAACTTACAAGATAAAATCGGCAAAAATTGATTTCTATTCTCTGAACTTATAACTGAAAAATTCTACCTAAAGAATTTTAATGTCATTTTATGTGTTACTAATGCATGTGTCGATAGAATTTTAGTCCATAAATAGAATTTAATCCTTATATTCCCGAATTGAGAATTATAGAATAAGATCGCATTAAAGTGTTCGAATACTTAAATTTTTGACATACATCAAAGGATTACATACATGTTTACAATGTATACTAATATAAATGCCTGAAATTTTGGAAAGTGATAATGTAAAATAAACTTTGAGATTAACTTCGAAAATTCAAAACCGGATTACAGCATTTAACCAGATTATTATCGGGAATTACAAAGCGTACATTCTAAATAGATAAGCAGAAATATTTTAACGAAACTAGAAAAAACCCGATCCGTTACTATTTTACATAAATAATCTAGTAAGTGACGTGATTATCGAGTTCCATGTAGTAATTATGAAGTATGCTAGATAGATTAGACATAGGCGTAGCTATGTATGTATGTATATACCTGTATACCGCCACAATTGTGTTTGCGTTGAGAAAACTATTAGAGTGTATTACCTAGAACATGTAAGAGACGTAGACTAGCATCTGTATGCATAATGTAAGCCGTAAAAATATGAAAACCATGGGTGTGCATGGCAGGCAACCTTGTTCACGGTCGTCTGAGATAGCCACATTCAACTAGCTGCTATTAACTTGTTTTGTTAAAGCGAATACAGAAACTAATAGGTACATATGTTAATTATTCCTGGAGATTTAAGTAATATATAAAAGTATTGCTAAACAAATTCTCTAATAGGTAAACGGACATATTTAAGGTAATAATCGCAGCTTACTAACTAAAAATAGATGTTAACGTCCGAAGTAATTTTACCGTTGTTTGCTTTATTAAACAAATCGTATATCGATGGTATACTTGATTTTTAACAAAAAAATCGTGCAAGAAAACCAACACTTCATCAAATTCGTAGCATTTTATTCATAGCACTGCTCTCGTATTAGTTCTCGTATGGACGAGAAATACATAGGCATTAGAAATTCTTGCGGGGGTGTCAAATATTCTAAAAAGTTATTGCTGGTCCAATAAACGCTTGTAGCTTCGGTATATGCTTTGATAATAAGAACTTTTAACAAATGCGTATTACTTTAAATTATATCGAAACTAAACTTCTTTACTAAGTAAGATGGAGTGATAAATCAAAAAGACAAAAATATTAAATCATGAGACGATAATACATGGTAACAAATATTTTGATGATAATGACTGCATATGGAGCTGTATCTTATTGAAAGATAGCAAACAATTTGCAGAGAAGTATAGTCTCAATACTATTTAATCTTTAAATAGTTTATTACACGATAAAATGATTCTTTGTATCTTCATCGTCACATTCTAAGTATGTTATATCTAATATGTTCCTAAAATTGCAGTCTGATCCAGGTCTTCTTGTGTAAGTGTGAGTTTCTTGATATATAAGAATGGTTTGATGAACAGTTGAGTAGACTGCATGCAAAACCCTTGCAGAGTGTATTAAATGGATCCGCAAGATATAACCTTGGCAACATCTTGACTATTCAACGACAGAATTCAATGCAAATATTCTAAACAATTTTAGTAAAAATTGACAATTGCAACACTAATAGTTAAAAACAACCATAATACGTAATTTTATCGGTATTTTTCAATAATGTACTAATAATGAGAAGAAAGACAAAATATAGGGCCTCGAAGCACCACAAAGTGGACAAAATCGACAAAAATGATACCATGGATTGACCATTTATTGACATCAGCGATTTAGATTGACCACTTTTGGTTTAGCCTACAGCCACCACACCCATATTTTGCAGTCTAATGGGCGAAAATGCAAACAATTGGAAATACAGAAATTTTGTTCATCGGATACGGTTGACCATTGTTTGACTATTTTTGATCACCAAATAATTTTTTTGCAAACTTAACAATAGTCGAAAAAAATGAAAAAACAAATTAATATTATCTAGCAAAGCTCAAATCATCGTTTGATCATTCACCGATTAAATTTCACTCGACCTTGTAGATAACGGAGTTTTTAAAGTTTATCACACTTTTCACAAACTTTGAAACACGGTTAAATGCTGAAAATTGTGTGGCTTATTGACCTGTGACTTTAGACCATATACAATTGAAAGTCATCGTTTGACCCCCTACCGGTTAATTTTTATCCGACCTCGAAGTTACATATGAGAGTTTGAAAGTTTATCGCGCGTTTCACAAACTTTGACAGGCGGTCAAACGCTGAAAATGATACGACTTATTGTTTCATGTCTCTAGACTACAGAAAATTGAAAATCATCGTTTTGCAACCCACTGGTTGATTTTTATACGATTTTAAAATTACATATAAGAGTTTCAAAGATCATCCCACTTTTCCCAAATTTTTTGTGGTCAAACTCCACAGGACAATAAGTTCCATCATTTTCAGCGTTTGACCACGTTTCAAAGTGTGGCAAAAGTGCGATAAAGTTTGAAGAGTCTCTTGCATATATATTTCCAATGTCGGGTAAAATTTAACCGGTGGGTGGTTAAATGATGATGAGTGGTTTGCTATGATTAAGCAGCATGAAGAAAATACCTCATTTCATTAAAGATATTAATTTGTTATTTTCATTTACTTCGACTATTGTTAAGTTGAAAAAAGTTATCAAATGTTGGTCAATCCTATCCGATGAACAAAATTTCTCTATTTGCAATTTTTAGTATTTTCGCCATTAGACTTCAAAGTATGGGTATGGAGGCTGCAGCCTAAGCAAATGTGCTCAATCGAAATCGTTGATGATCAATAAATGGTAAATGCTTTTTATGATTTTTACCGATTTTTGATCACTTTGTCGTGCCAACTGCGCGGACCCGCAAAATATCAGTTAATTATCACTGTGCATATTTCTCTTCGTAGCTGTTTGTTAATATAAAAAGTTGGCACCAGGATCGGAAAAATTATTTAAATGTTTATTTCCTAAAGTATGAAGATAAGTAAGAAAGCCCCATTATTTCATATCTTATGATGTAATAACAAAAATCCGAAAATTATTGTCATATATTAAATTATTAGAATAAGTATGTCACTGAATTTCAGACCAATCACCAATAGTTTAGTACGTATTTGTATGTATTATACACACATAGGTCAACAGGTTAGCATCCTAAGTTGTTTTTAAATGTTTGTATTATGCTTTAATGTTTGCAAACCGCCTTCAATTACAGTGTAACTAAATTGTATATATAACCGAGGCCTTAAATTAATCAATCTGTCAAGCCTAATTCACTTACTGACTCATTTCTATGCAGACATATTAAAGACGATCAGAGTAAAGTATTCTTGAAGTGGTTTGTTGTGACTGCTCTCTGTGTATGCACAATAAACGTTTTCAGGAACTTGTTGAGTTATAATTTAGTTGATCTTTTTCGTAATCAATCGTAAATAACAGTATTTTAAAGAGTGTTAATATAAGGTAACTTGATAACTTTTATTTTCGTATTGTTTTTTTTTACTGTTAAATTCGTGATATTTGTGTGACTCTTTGAAGAGATCGTAATACGTTCTTAAAGTTTTAGTTGCAAATATTTTATTTATAACAAAACGACTATATAAGTACTTGTACATACACCTTAACGAAAGCGCTAAAGACTTTTATGTGAAATAGATAAAAGCAGAGATGCCTTGTTAAAAATTGAAATTAGTAGCACTAGAGAGTAATACTATAACTGTATAACAGTACAGGGGATCTATTTTTGCGGGATTAAAAAGAAACCGATGTGTTGAGTTATTAATGCTTTTAGATCTTTACTTTTCCGCTTTGTTATTTTCTTCCCAGTCTTAAACGAAAGTGATACAACAGCTTATTTCTACACCAGTAAATTAGCGGGTATTAGTCTTATTTAGATATTTTCGGGAAGATCGTGAAACATTATATTCTGTATTTAAATTAGATTTAAAATATATGAACAAAAAATTAAAATACATTGTTTGCCGTGCATCGTAAATGTGCCATAATAGAAAAGTAATGTTATACGATACCAATCATAGAGATTTAATTTATACCGTATATAAAAATTTGGTTCGTTGGTTAATACATCCGGCGTCCATAACGGAAATGGAGAAGTGTTATCGATAATGAATGTCGCCAAGAGGAAACTCTAGTTCCAAAATATAGGTATACATAATATTACGAAAATATGTACATATGTACCATCTTTGGCAAATTAAATGCGATTTTTTTATCGGAGAATGTTGATTTTGTAAATAACGGCTATGCTTTAAAGTGAATTTAATTACTCTAAAGAAGTTCATCAAAGCAGTACTCTCTTTTACGGAAATTAGATTTGCTTCAAAGTATAGCCTTTATTTAGTAAATTGAAATTCCTCGCTGAAAAATTCGCATTTAATTTGCCAAAGATGGTACATACATATTTATAATAATACATATGCCTTACAAAGAAGCAGTATTTGTATGTTGATATTTAGTTCTTAGACATTTAAAATAAACATTTTAAATAAAATTCATTATTATTAACAAAACTACTGAATTGCTAACTATGCAAGGATATTGAAACTATTCATCCGTCATAATTTTGAATTTACTGCTATAATTTCCTTCTACTGCACTAAAATCGTTTTTCCGTTTGGGTTTCTTTTTTGAAGTTAGTTTTGGCAATGAATGTGCTACTTGCAGTTGAGTTATGATTCTATCATTTCAGAAGTACGTAATATATAGCGCACTATACGTAATTTACATGTGTTTGTAAGAGTCACTGGCATAATTTATTTTTATGTCGTAAAATATAGAATGTAGCCTAAAATTCATATTGCAGACGATGCAAGTTTTAAATCCTATTTTAAATAAATGTAGTCTCAGTTTCACATTGAAAACTACTAACACGTTTAAAATTTTTTATTAGTCATCGCTGCTTACAACTAATCTATTTTTAAAAAGATTAGTACATATAATACACACACACGCAAAGTTTGCGCCCGTAAATTAAAAAACTAATTACAGAGAACGTGAGTACCTACTCGTGCGTTTTTTCTTTTGATCTTTTAACTACTCTCTACATTCATACAGTATACAATAATGCTAAGTTTTTCTTTACAACCACATTATTTTTCAACTTTTTATTATAAACACTGCATAGCTGGAATTATTTAGAGTTAAGTTAAAATTGGAGTTTCAAGAGACTTGAGATTTTCCTTATATTTCCACATACATAAATAGTCATTAATACAACATTAAATCAATGAAAAAAGTTGAAAATTCCAGACTTTTGAACAAAGAGTTAGAAATTATGGGAATTTGTTTACTTAGAGTTGCGCTCATGATTAGTAGAGTATAATAGTACCGACAAAAAAATTTAATCTTGTAATGAAAACAAAATATAAGCCTTTTAAAATACCAGCATCAAACTAACTATGTAAATTATGAATCTAAAGCTATCTTAGCAGGTTTCCCAGTAAAGCAAATCACACATGATTAAGTTTATAGTTGTGCTGTCTTTGAAAATAAATGTGTTTATTTGTTCAAACATTATATATAACTACAGTTGAGAATAAGATTATTAAGGGGACGATTAATATAATAAGTGCTCTACTGGTAAAAAAAATTGTGAGGAATAACTAGTAAATCTTTTATTAATTATTCATTTAAAGCCCGACATTTTGACTAATTGAATGGGTTCAAACATGAAAGAACGACAAAGCTAAAAATTGTTAAAAACTCACAAGAAATTACTAAATTAGAGTGAGACAGATTATGAATGAATACAGATTAATATAGATTCAGCACAGGTAATAAATTATTCTAGAATAATAATGATTGGTTCTAGGTAGATTTTTGTCCTGTTATAATCTATGGTAGTGTGTTCTTTCTGTTAGTACATATGTATGTATATTGATTGTGTACTGTGTATTGATTAGTGCCATTTTGCTCTTTAATCACGTACTGAATTTTGTTTAATGTAAGATTTTCCCTACCGAGTCTGCAGTTGATATCTTTAGGTACTATGTCCGTTTTTGAAGAAATAAATTGGTTAACTTGTCTTATTTTGATACTCTTCCCTTTTAATATTTTTCATTTTATTTTTTATTCACGCAATGTATGGAGAGTTGGTTTAGATATTCGGTTGTTTTTGTTTTTCTGTTCTTTTAGACTTATTCCATTCTTGTGTCTTATTTTGCTATGCTTATATTATATATGTTTGATGTGTTGAATTTCCACGGATATGCTAGTTATATCATTTATATCACCACCTCAGCTTCTTTTATATCTGTGGTGGGTGCTAGTTGTAACAGTCTCTTAAATCATTTGTATGACTACCGCAAGTCTTGCTGTGTAGTTTGCATGACAGAGAATGGTAGATCGATCGGACTCTTTCTAAAAGTGTAGCTGTTATTGATCCCTTCTGATGTGGATAGTGGAGTAACTGCTGTATACTCTGGGTAAATTGCCACGACTTTTGATTGATTTTAAAGGATGTTGGTTTTAAATATATAACATTTTTCTATAGCTTGTGGTCGGATGACAAATGCGTCGTGCACCAGCATTCTGGTTATGTATATGTTCCTATAGTTTCTTCTTCAACGATATCTGGAAGGTTGCGTATGCTATTGACAATAGGAATCCCATAGCTACTAGTATTTCGTAGAATGTAAGTTGAGGTTCCAGATTATACCATTAAAAGTCTTCTTGCAATACTCGTTAATTGCTTTTATCAATTCTAGGGTTTCCAAGCTTACTCAGATGTTAGTATGTTTGTTACAATGTCTTGTTGCAGCATTTTGGTGAAATGCTCGGAGTTCTTTAGATAGTTTTCTTCTCAGTGTCACATTTTGTTGTAGCTTGTTGGTATAATGAAAAGTATTTATTTCTTTTCATTGTTGCTTCTTCCATTGCACAGTAGTCTTTTTATTAGCTCTTTGTATAATCATGATCTTATTATTATGAATTTTGTTCGTGTATTGTAAGAAAGAAGGACAGATTCAGACTCGATAGCAATAAAGATAAATATTTTCAATGAAAGTAATTTATTATCTGTAAATCACAATACTCAAAAACGTAATTATTTTACCATGTAAATGGAAGCAAGATGTCAACATAATTTCAGAAGATAATCACATACACTATCTAAAACTATGATTCAAAATTGTGAATTTAAAATATGATTTTGCAATTTGCTACGAACAGATAGATAAGCGTAGGAACAAAATACATAAGTTTATTTTGGAATTGTGGTTACGATAAAATAGGGGCTTCCTTTTTAACCACATTTGTTTGGCTCAGAAAACGCTAAATTTATCAACGAGTGCGGTTCTGTTAACCACATAGAATATCCACGTGAAAAATTTAAATGTCGGTTACATATAATTTACATACAATATATAATTTAAAAGTTGTATATAAAAATGTTGTTGAATATACATATGTATGTGTATTGTATATAGAAGCATCTACGTTTTAAAATAAGTAATAATTCGATATTAGATAAAAAATGGATTATATTATCAGTATTTAGCGGCATTCACTTAAACCGTTAATATATTAAACAAAATACTTTTTAAGTTTGTAAAAGTTAGTCGTGCCTTCGGTTGTATAACATTGATATTCTAAGTGCTTAAATATGAATGAGTAAGTCTTTTATTTACTATGCTCTATATTTTTTAAAGCTTTATGTTAAATTATAGTTATAAAATAAATACTATAAACTAATTTAATTTCCAATGTTTTAGTAGTTACTATTAAACTGGCAAGTTTATAGTCTTTTGAGGTTAATTATCAATTATATAATGTTTACTTCGAAAGATAAATACATACTAAGTAAAAAATGATTAAATAACGTAATTATTTACAAATGCAAGTTTGCAAATATGTATGCAATAAACTCTTAAACATGTATTCGTTGTCTTAAAACTGATGTGGTTTATTACTTCATAATATCTAATCACAAATTGTTTGTGAATTATCATTGCAATAAAGTTTCCTGGCGTTGTTGAAGGTGCGATGCAATAATGAACAGATTGCGGTAAACCATATTTCTTTTTCTGGATAGCTGTTTTCTTCTGCTAAACTTAACATCAATATTCAAACTTTTCCTATACATGCAGATATCGATTAATTATGACGAGAAAATGGTTAATGTCAAACCAAGAAGGATGCCATTACTTTTAAATTAATGTTATTTGTTGCGCACTAATCAAGCAGCATAATTCTCAATTATCTAAACCAACGTCAGTTTTGTGGATAACTTGGGATTTACACGAATTTTCAAAATGCAAAATATATAACGAATTGTCAACAAAAATGTTAAAATCAGGTTTTGTATACCATTTAAGTACCACACTTAAACTGATTTACATATTGATGTAAATAGATAGATAGATAGATACTTTAGATAGATACTTTATTGGTCCTTTAGGCTATTACAAAATAGATAGGACAAGTTTCACATTAATATGTTTTATTCTCAAGTATAGTCTGTTTGAAAAAAAATTAATACGTCATACGTCATGATGGGATATAATGGGATTTCATTTTTCTGTAAACGCGATGAATAAATAATCTATTAGTTCGAACTATCTTTGTTTATATAAAGTCAATTTTTTGTTTAAATTTTGAATTCTTTTGTATATTATCTGATATATATTTAAAATCGAACATGAACTCGTCTATTTTAATGGCCAAGTTTATCGACTTTGAAATATACACCATAAAAAAATGGGTCCAAATGTATGAAGAAACTTTTCTACATACTTATTTTTTAGGATAATCTTAACCTATTCCTTGATAAAATACCTTAGAAAAAGCAGGTAAAATCACATAACGCCAGAAGATGACATCATGCCTTGTCATATTTACGAGTAAAAGGTATGAAACGCTTATTCCACTGTTTTTTTAGTAAAATTTATAAATTTCTAAAAATCTCTAATAGCGGAGAGTTAGAAATATTGCTGAATCAATGCTATTTCTTGAAAATAGAACGCTGGGTTTGACTTTGCATAACAGAGTAAGTATGTCTGCTTGCCCAAATAAGGAAATTCGCTCCGATCGATGGAAATGTATATGTGATCATTTTACACTTTTCGTCAAGCGTTTTCTCTCGTATTTGTTGATTTTTAATTTAGTTTTAATTTCTCGGGTATTCTTAGAAAGTATGTTCGACACTATGACGTTCCATTTTCTTGTTGCGTACTATTTCTTATAAATGGCTTAATCGTGTTGTTGCTCTTGTTTAAAGGGCTTTATTTTCACATTTATTTTTCAAATGAGGACCTACATATGCGTGAGATAATATAATTTGCTATTATTTTGCAATATTGCACTATATAAATAGTCTTTTACAAACAGTGGTCAAAGTGAACTTCATAACATACTTTTTCCGATTAATGGTTTTCTTATGCTAATCATTATGTATTATTTCTTGTTGCAGTTCTGGAAAGATGTCCCCACCAAATGGCGTTTTGCCGCACAATGATACACCATATAAGTTAGTTCCATCCATACCCAAAGATGATTTAGTGCTGACTGAAATGGCGGAGGAGGATGAGGAACAGGAGACGAACGACATTTTGCCACCGACTGAGACCGAACAATCAGACGATTCCTCGTCCGGCGATCCAGAGATAGTGGTGCCTCCGGACGGTGGATGGGGCTGGGTCGTGGTGGCCGCTTCCTTCGCCTGTAACATGGTAGTAGATGGCATAATATTTTCTTTCGGAACGTTTCTGCCATATATACAACAGTCATTTGACGCTTCCAAAGCACACGTGGCACTAATCGGTTCACTAATGTCAGGATTCTATTTAATGGCTGGTCCTTTCGCCAGCGCCATAGCCAACCGTTACGGTTTTCGAATTGTAGCCATAAGTGGTAGCATTTTGGGCGCACTCGCCTTTGTTTTGTCCTATTTTGCGAATAGTGTGCAATTTTTGTGCATTTCGTATGGACTTATAGGAGGTTAGTATTTACAGAGGAGCTTTCATTGAGATGACAAAAGTTGTGTGGCTTATTAATGCAATGAGCAGAGAGAACACAGAAACTAAACAAAACGTTTCGGAGTCCTTAGCACACATATTGCAGTGCCCTGCTACATTTGCAAAAGCATTCTTTGGAAATGTGCATGGAAGGAAATTACCAGCTTGACAATTGTTTTCTTTTTGTACAGTTTTTTCGTTTTGTTAATAGTTTTAATGTGGAAACCAATTTGACATTGACAAATCTGTAGTTTTGGTAATGGATCACCTAGCAAAGTGCAAGTGAAGATATCAGTACAACAAAATTATCGAAGTCTTGTGCCCAGTTTCTGCTATGTCAGAAAGTGGACGAATAGACAATTCGATCAGTAATTTGGATGTTAACATAATTATTTTGATAATGTTACTTTTTTGAAATTTTCTAATTTTTCGGCAATAAAATTATTATTATTCACACCATCTCTTTTTTTATAAATACATTATCCCTTATTATGTATATGCTGATATTTTAATTTGATATGATGTGTGTAAAATTTTATAAACTAAAATTTGTATTATACATAAGCCTATCTTTTATTCTCTATTGTCTTTCCATTTGTAGATCAATAAAACAAGAATCACTACAAATCAATCATTCCCTAACATATTGACACTCATTTGAATGTCAGTTTTACGAAAACATAATTATTGTGTTCTGGAATAAATTTAGTTTTAGTTGAATCTTGTTTTATAGATCTATAAGTGTTAATATATCAGGGAATAAAAGATAAGTATTTAAAGGTCGAAAACATTAATTATATATAATAGTAATAATAAAGTTTATCATGTTAAAAGAAATTTTATACAAGTGATCCATCATATTAGTAACTTTGCAATAAAGCCACAATTTATATACCTACCTTGCGAAGGCACGAATTACCGAACCCCGTTACTACTTATCTTTTTTTTTTTGAGAGAAACAATATTAATTTCGTAATAACAAAAAAGTCTTTGCAGAACAATCTATTGACGTTATTTTTTATCAACATAGTAAAGGAAATGTAAAATCAGGATTAATTGAATTGCGAAGTTTTAAGCTAAATATTGTGTTGACAATGTAAAATATAAAAAGTAAATTTCAAAATATATAAAATAGTAATTGACAACACTGTTTCGATTCAAAACGTTTTCAGTCATATTTTTTTAGATTTGCGAGTAGACGGAAGTTTGAGGGAGCCAAATCAGGTGAATGACATAGATACCGCAATAATAGTATGACGTAGATCCCGTGCTTTGAATCTCTGGTTCACATTTATAAATGGCAAAGCTGGCAAGTACATCGTCTGCATAAACGATCTAGGTTTTTATTATGATTTTTTTGTATAGATGGTTCAGAAGACTTGCATAGTATAATCCTCCTGAGTAATTGCTTTACTCTTTTTGGCTTAATAAATAGAAAAATATTTATCTAATATTATCTCTCAAAAAAAATACTGGCCATGATCATATCTGCAAATGAATTTGTCTCCGTCTTTGGTTTGTTTTTAGGGTGTTGGTGCGATGGACCTGATGCTTGTTCGTAGTGATCAGTTGACTCAGCTTCTTCTTCCGACAGTCCAAACATGGTTGAGATCTTTGATTTTTCATTTTGATCAGGTTTTAGAAATACTGCAGCCATGTAATTATTTCTTTTTCTTAATTCTATTGAAATAGCAATTTGTCTAATACCGATAGCACGACTTCTAAACGTTTTCATCTATGGTTGGAGTTTTTGGTTGTGCTTTTCGGAGATCATCTTAAAAAATGTACAACTATGTTGAAATTCAGTAGTGGTTTCTCTGTTGTTAAAAAGGAAAGAGCAGACTCCTTATGAAACTTTACCAACTTCGGATAAATTTTCGTTAGTATTAAACCGTCTAAAACGAAGTTTTATTTATTTCAACAAAACACGTGAAACACGCTTACCACAGAAAGCCATATCAAGAAAACTATTCTATGGATTCAGTTGAAACTTGGCGTTCGCTGTGAGTAGTATATCATAACGAAAGCATAAATAACATTCCCCATATGTGTGTTAGTTTAAGAAGAGTTCTATCTTGCTTTGTGTGTTAGTATCTTTTTAATAGTATTGTTTCGTTTAATGTACCTACCAAAGCTGTCCACCTTGTATGCTTAATAATAATAACACGAAGAGAAATATGGAGTGCATCTAGAGTCACTCTACCACATAGATGTACGTTTTACTACAAATTATGCGTTGGCGTAAGAATTTCTTATGATAAAAATTTGATCTTAGTTTAATACCTCCGCTATGTTGGGGTTTATGTGGATAATCCAATTATTTTGTATATTTCCTAACGACAAGTGCATCTCAATTTCTTAATCGAGAAGAATCGAAGATTTCTTAAAAACCGATCAAATTTTGCCATGTCAACTTTAAAGTAATAACAAAAGTAACAAATTGCTTCTAAATTTTAATAGTTAATAATATAATAAAATTTTAGAGAATATAAAAATTGTGATTTGATTACTATTTTTGGTCAACAATTTAATTTATTGTCTATTTATATCACTATAACTAATTATTTAGTTAAATAACAAATTATTATTATTGAGTATCAAATAAGTAACACGTGCACATGGTAGTATTAAATCTATTTACGTGTCAGAAATTGATTTATGATCAATTGATTAACCCATTCATAAATACATGTTATTGTGTCTAGAAGAATTTCAGTAACCATTACTTAAAAAATAGCAATTCTCTCTTAAAATGTGCTTTTAGATAGACACATATTTTCGATGTTGATAAGTTAAACTTTTAGTAGGAAATGTAAGTGTAAAAATATTTAACTTTCGGAAAATAGTATGCAAAAATAAATAAATATCTTGCATAAGAAACGTGAAATATACTTTGTATTTATTTGGCGATTATCCTAAACATAAATGTCGTACGCGGATTGTAGAATTCATCCATCACCCACGAAAACATTTACTTAAATTAATTTTTGTTTCTTGGCAAGTGGTTTTGCAAAATTAAGTTATATCAGTTGTAAAACGCCCTAATTGTCATTATTTTTAGGAAATTAAATAAAGGTTTGATTAATTGATTCACATTCACTACTAAATCTAGCACGGAATAAATACTTTTACATCAGATTGATTGCAAACATTTTGCAGGAAAACGAATTCGAAATACATATTTCGCTGTATTCATAACATTTAAAATAAAATGTAAAAATTATTGTGTAATATATAACTGATTACATTAAATGTGTTGCCATTATAATTTCCCAATTTAGAATATAACATTTAGAATTATCAAAGACGCGAATAAATTTTTTATTTTTGGTTTTTTTGCTTCTGAAAAGATAGTACACATCAAATATTACTTTCAAATTGTTTAATTGCATGTTCTGGCATTGGAAATCATTTAGTATGTAAGTGATACCTTATTTTGTTCTACAGAGTTTCTTACTGCAAAAGTACAGTCTCTCAGAAACTAGGAAAGTAATTCATCCAGTCTTGATAAAGTGTGAGATGACCATAATTATGGGGTGAATTGTAAACTAAAATCTCATCACAAGTAACCGTATACTTCACATATTCTTTTATTTTGCTTCTACCATCTTCTTCAATATCTAATCACTTACATTGTTCAACCAGTAAGTGTGAAATCCAATTTTGAACCATTTATCAACCAATATAAGAAATTCCTCAACGACTTAATTATTGTTCCCTGTAATGCTTAACATCTGTCATTATCTTTTTTTTGTTTGTTAATGTGGTGGGTGCTTAGTTGCAGTGACTCCGTAAGCTGTATCGCTTGTCTGGCTATCACTACAACTCTCGCGGTGTAGTTTTGTGTGTGTATATTGTGTTCAATTGGCTTTGTGACAGCATCATATCGCCTTTTATGATGTTAATCACTTTGCTCCCAACAGCGAATGGCAAGTCGATCCGGGATTAAACTCTCTGAAAAAAATGTCACCGTCCCTCCAGAGAATTGAACCCCGGCGCTTATCGTCCTCTCACAACGATAGTCAGCCGCCTAACCACTGCGGCCATCGACTCGTTTCCTATTCTATTTATCTTATTGCCGAATGTTACATTTACTTTCTCTGAATCTGAAGTTACAATCAGAAAGGATTACCTCTTCTTACTTAAAATTTCTTCTATGCGAAGCCTGATCTTACTTATGTTAAAACATATGCTCCATGTCAAATAATACGCGTAGTAGTGAATAAATTATTGTTTTTAAAGTATGAAAGTTAACAACACAGGAATACAACAAAAACATTGCAGACGACTATTATTAAATTCGCAAGCATAGTTTAACTTTTTTTTGAACAATACTATTTAAATTGTAAAATTACTATTATAATATTCTATTTAAAATATATTGTTGTTTTAACATTTTAATGCTAATATCTTTAAACGTATTTATTATACACAATGGCATATTTATGCGCTGCTATAATCTAGGAAGATTCATGCACTGTTTCCAAGATTAAAAATATTAAAAACCAGAATTTATTTTAAGAGCTATAAAATATATCGTATTACTCTAGGGAGCAGGTGAACAAATCAGTAACGACACTGACATAAAAATACTAGTGTAACTGACGGACGTTGATAGATTGAATAAAAAGTAGGTCACTAGCTCCTTTCCCTCCAAAAATATGCGTAATATTGCGTCTAAGGAATTTGAAAATATCACATAGAAATAGTTTTTTATGGAGCATGAAAACGGATTTGAATAACAGCAAAAAGGAAACTAATCGAGCGTTAACACATAATTCTGATAAAATTAGTATCAAGTTTGTTTAAGAAAAATATAGACAGGATGTTAATATAGAACGATGCAATCTACATATGATTTATACGTTAGGATTTTTTTTTAATTTAACTATGATTTTCATGATGATTTTCATTATAAACAAATGTGTAATTGTATATATTGTAGTATTCAAGATAATTATCTACGATTTTCGCGGTTAATTTTGCCATTAATAATAGTTAATATAATATGTATATATAATTACAGTATTAATTAAACTTTAATTCAGAATTATGTCAATGTTAATTCGGCCTTCTACATACTCATCTTACTATACTTGTACCCAACCAAGCAGAGAACAAAAGATGCAAATGATTTCCCGTTGTGTTACAGGTATTGGTTTCGGATTAATCTACGTTCCAGCTGTAATCACCGTTGGTTTCTATTTCGAGCGATGGAGGGCTTTAGCAACAGGCATTGGCGTTTGCGGTTCTGGAATCGGAACATTTCTTTTTGCTCCCTTAAATGCATACCTGATTAATAAGTACAGTTGGCAAATTACTCTCTTAATACAGTCGGTTATAGTATTAAGTTGTACAATATTCGGTGCATTATTTAGGTAAGATTCTTAATGCTGCTAACAAGTCATTTCCTCATATTTAATATTATTATGTCATTGCAGACCTTTGAAACCGACAAAAGTTAAAGATATTAAGAATGAGAAACCTGAATTAATCATGGACTGCAGCAAATTGCCTCTAGAAACAAGAAGGAAGATGGAGAGAGTATTGCAGCATATGAAAGGCAACACAATTCATTACAGCCACAGTACAATTACACGCATCATGGGTGCTAACAATAATTCCGATTATCCAACACTAGCCGATGTTTATCACACAATTAGTATTCCACAGCATGATAGAGGAAAGAGGCATGATAAGCGATTAAGTATTCCATTTATGCACGACGAAAACAACAAGCACCAACAAACCAAAGACGGTGCTTTATTGTTAGAGAAAACTACTATGCCTATGATAATGAATGGTAGAAGACCTAGTGAAAGACGTCAACGAACAAACTCAGAAAGTAGCCATACAAGGAGTAGGAAAAATACTATAAGTGAAGTTAATCGACCTCTATATCGTGATGACATTTTCTTTGGTGCAAGCTTAAAGAAATTACCACAATACACATCCAGAACATCAATAGAGTACAATTTAGCAGTCACTAGAATGCCAACTAAACAGGATATAGAAGAGGAAAAGAAACAAGGTTGTAAATTTTGTCCAGAAGCTGTGCGAAGAACGTTGGCTACTATGTTGGATATCAGTTTATTAAAGTCACCATCGTTTGTTTTGTTATCGATCAGTGGAGCTTTCACGATGATGGGTTTCTATGTGCCATTTATGTATTTAACTGAAAGAGCAGAGTATAGACATATGCACCCATCATTTTCTATGTGGTTAGTCTCAACTATTGGAATTGCTAACACAATTGGAAGAGTTATATGCGGAGTTTTGAGTTCTGTCCCTAAAGTAAATACTCTTGCTGTGAACAATGTCGCTATGACAATTGGTGGCATTGCAACGATGGCAAGTGGATTGTCATCAAGTGATTGGTATCAGTTTTCGTATGCTGTCGTTTTCGGGTTGGCAATATGTAAGTATAAATATTCACTAGTACTAAAAAATCTTTTTGTGTAATTTTTTCAACTGAATGCCAGCGCCAGTTTGATGTTGCTGAAGAAACAGCTTCTTGTATTACGTGAAAAATTACGTGATACACTTGGATTGTAAACTATTGCGAAACAAGGTTAATGGTGCTTATTACTGATATCTTCTGCAGATAGCACAATCCATTACAGAAATGATTGTATTCCTTTTTGACTTTGGAAAGATATGGTGAATGTTTTATCAAATTTTCTTTATTTTTATTAGATTCACAGAATTATTATTATTATGATTAAACAAGGAAAGAAGTAACCTAGTGCTTTGTAAGTATAAGACCGATTTGCGCTTGAAAAAACTCTCTTAGACAATATATAGGCAGAAATAAAGATGGACAACGCCTTATATATTATTTCTTTATTACAAAATACCAAATTTTTGCCCAAAATATGTAGGCTTCATCAGGGTACAGTAAAGTGAAGCTTATGATATTTCAATATCAATAAAGAAATAATATATAAGGCGTTTTCCATCTTTATTCCTGCCTACATATTGTCTGAGGGAGTTTTTTCAAGCGCAAATCGGTCTTATATTATTATTATTTGCATATTTATTTAGTAAAACTTGCTTTAAAACTCATGTACAATATCAATAGCTTAAAACTTTTTACTGAAGCGTTTTCCTATAAAAATCACACAAATAAAACAAAAGCTGTTTACTATGTAACGGGGGTTGTTTAGATTTTTTGCTTCGGAAACTTTTGTGATAATCCACCTTCAT
Source organism: Holotrichia oblita (assembly GCA_023690525.1). Classification (NCBI taxonomy): domain Eukaryota; kingdom Metazoa; phylum Arthropoda; class Insecta; order Coleoptera; family Scarabaeidae; genus Holotrichia; species Holotrichia oblita. The sequence goes on from CM043021.1 coordinate 57,022,264, forward strand.
GAATACATCTAAACATAACCACGAAGACAAAGTTGCTTTTAAACGGTGAATCGCTTGCTTCTGTAGTTTGAGTAATAACGATGCATAGAACTATCCAAAGCAAAAAAATACGTAAAAAGTTATACTCCTCCAAAAAATATCATTCATCATCATAATTTCTTTTAACATTTGAACTGATCATGATTATGGTTAACCACTTTTAACCACTCACAAATATGTAGTTAGTCTGCATCATCAGATTAGTCTGGTGTATTGGCAGAAAGCATTCCAGAAGACATTCCACATGCAGTTAACTTAATGTATGCAATAACAAAACTAACATAATGAACATATCGATATTGAAAAACGCACAGTCCGAAAATATAAAAATGGTCTATCATACGGTATATATTTTTTTCTAGCTTGCTTTGCCTCACTAAGATCCATATTGGTAGTCGATTTAGTTGGCCTGGACAAGCTTACAAACGCGTTTGGTTTATTATTGCTCTTCCAAGGAGTCGCAGCGGCAATTGGATCGCCAGTAGCTGGCGCCTTCATGGAAGCCACTAACAGCTACGATGCATCATTTTATCTATCTGGCAGTTTGTTATTACTTTCGGCAATCATGTGCTACCCACTTAACGCAATCAACAGATGGGAGGTAAGGCGACGAAAGGAACAAAAACCGGTTCCAGTTTGATTGTTGCTATAAAACGGCTAAAATCAGAATCCGATTTTCGTGTACATAGCCTATAATCGTTTTGCGTTCCTAATTTTACTTTTAAGGCTTTGTTATTGAATTTTTGTGTTGAAATATTGAATTAGCAATCTAGCAATGAGTTCGGTTACTTCGTTTTAGTGTACGTACATACACATATAAGTGGAATCAATATTGAGAATAACCTGAAATAGGTCAAATAAATAGACTAACTCGATTTATATTGTATATCAGAAGAAGTTCAGTTAACGATCAGCATTTAGTTCCTTTTTTATTTTTATTGCGGTTATCCTCAATATTCAACTTATTTTAGCATCTTAATTAATACTTGCAATACATATATAACTTATATATTAAATTTTTGCAGTAACGGACGTAAATATTGGTGAATAATCATACTTTTGGTTATTAAACGTTATAAAATGGTTTGATACATATGGTTTACATTTACTGTAATTTTTTGTTGACGTAATAAAGCAAAAATTTGGTATATTATCAATTTTAAATGACCGAATGTTAAGTTACGTAATTTATATTTTTATGGCATAGTAGGTTTTAGACCTAATTTTAATCAAAGTTTATTATAAATATATTTATTATATGTAAAAGGTTTTGTATTTTCTCTTTTTATATTCTTTTATACACCGATGTATATTTTTTGAATCAGCCATCGATGTGTTTCAATTTTTTGAAACGTTATATGGAGTCCTCGACATTGTAATTTTAGAGTTGGATAATTTTAAAATTTGATTGGGATAAATTTACAACTATCAAATAATTATGTTTCTTTTTATATAATGTAGCGGATAAAATATTGCATTAATTTTTAAATACTCAAGATTTTTCTTTATTGTTTGTAGCAACTAATGACATTAGTTTTAAATTAGAGTTAAGAAGTGTTAGATATGTGCTGCATTAGGGTATTGCTACAAATTTGGATTCTTCTATATTAATTAATGAATTTTCATACGGAACGATAATGACACAGACTGAGCTTGTAATAAAAGACAATTTTTATAATGACTTCTGCATACATAAATACTTTTTTGAATCTATTCTAATTTCTTATGTTATCTGACACACGTTTTACTAATGTAAGTATATATATTTTTTGGACAACATAACTGAATATAACCGTTCCTATGATAAAAAATTAAGCAGCGTATAGCATTACCCTGTATACTAGTCAGGTTTAAAATAATACTGTTTAACTTTGATTTAATGCTAGAACTTTTATTTTTATTGTTGTGTCAATTGTTACTTACATATATGAATTTGTTTTTGTTTGAAAAATATGAAAAAAAGTAGAGTTAATAAGATCATCTTAATAGGTATTTCTAAAAAATTGTTATGCTTATTTCATTATTATTGTACGAACAAGTATAATTCTGAAGAAAATATTTTGGGAATTCTCGAATTAATTCAGTAGAAAAAAAAAACAAACTGTCATTAACATTACATTTTCACCTTCGTATTTTTATATTTGTGAAATTCATATAGCTTCGTCTTTTTGGTTTTAAATTACAAATTATTTGTCTAATTCATTTCGTAATATGTTTTGTTTCGATTACGTAAAATACCAAGTGATATATAGAAGCTATCTACCTCGCTAAAAATATGTTACTGATTGTATGTTACATTACTATTAATAATTTATTTTTCCTTGCGTAACGATTAAAATGAAATCTCTATGAAAAGTCGGTGTTCATAAATTACATACTTTGTTTTTACTGCATATACTACATATGTATATCATTATATGTATACAATATTCAAGTTTGTAATATCTCTCTTCCATTCTAATTATAATGATAAACAAGACTGATCTTAGATATAAATAGCATTACAGAATATTGACTACTAAATATTATTATTACATAATTATATTTTAGGTTATCTAAAAAAATAATGCCGCTAGTTACATTCCGTACTACGTTTATTCATGTGCATGTAGACAGAATGTCATTTTAACATGATTTTGTTATAATTTCATTTGACATCAGTGTATGTAGCTTGACCAAACTCGTATGTAGTGCTTAAGTGCAATTTATTAAGTATGTTACATATAATGTTTTGTGTTATTTTTTTTGTAACCTTGAAATAAAAAAAAGTATTTACGTAAGTGAGTTTTGTTTTTATAGTATCCTATCTGCAACATGCAGAGTCTCCCAAAATATGGAAATAAACTACCAGTTCATCAACTTTGACTGCTACAAGAAAATGATATAAATAATAATTGTTAACTGATTTAATACACATTGATAGAGCATCTGATGTCATACATGCATTTTTCTTGGTAAATTGTCAACAACAAAATATTTGCACAGGTATTGTGTGCTGAGTTATGCAATTACATAAGGGTATGTATTACCAAGAACCAAAGATGATTTGTTACTGCATGACATGTAAGTACAACGGTAAGAGGTCTGATTCTTATCGAGTGATAGCAGATAAACAACAGGGAAGCAACTTACAATCATTTTTATTATTTATAAATGAGTTACCGCAAGTAGTTAAACATTAAATAAGTAATTCGCATTGTATGCGACGCCAATCAACTGCAATTGGACATAGAAGACATCGCGCAATGGAGTCTTATTTTTATAAGTTACGTTTTAGTATATAGAGACGTTCGGTACTTATATTTACTCGAAAGAAAGAATTTGCATTCACAGAATGCTGTATTACCATGGAAACAATCAATTTTGGACTTGTGCATGTAGTTTATCAATACATTTAACATGTCTAATGATAGTCTTAGAAATTAAGTTTATAAGAACTTATGTTTTATTAAACGAAGTACTGTAGCTTTCACTAATGTTTGTGCTATAATAATGCATTAGCAAACACAATGCATTAGCAAAATCTAGTTTGGAATACGGTTTGCCAATTTCTGCAAATAAAAAAACTGAGAAAGCGCATTAGCATTTCTTCAAATATAATAATAATAACCCTCTTTTGCAATCATCGGACCATATAAGATGGGTGTTTTTAATGGTATAGTTGCGTGATAAAAGATACTGATAGGATACTATTGTAATTATATCATTGAAAATATGTAACAACTTTATAGATAATCCTTATCTATTTTCACCTTTTTGTTTCGCGTGCACTACATCCTAGCATCAGAACTGTACTATAACATCAAGTCTGATTTAATGTCATATAATGAGCAAAATCTGTAAGTTGTATAACATTTACATAACAAGGTGATTTCAATCCTTTTATTTATCCATTCCCTTCAACCTTTATTGCAACATAGTAGGCTTATATTCGATGCTTCTTTCCCCTGACAGCTACAATGTTTACAATTATGAAACTGTAATTAAAATTAGCTGTTGTAGTTCCAAATAAATAACTAAAAAATATTTTTACATTGCGAAGATATAATACTAAAATAAGTGCAATTTCTTTTAATATATTGTATTGAAGTAAATAATAAGGTATTCACTTAAAAGAAAGAGAAAGTATTTAGTTAAAAAATGTTTCCAATCAGGAGCAACAAAGCAAATACATTTCTTTGCAAAATATTCAGATACTAAAATAAAGAGGAACAAGAATTGTACGAGTACGAGATAAAACACGTTGTATATATTTTTATATACAGGTGTCTCACGGTGACTGTTTGTCAGAATTTTGTTGAGTTTCACCTTGCGCAATTATTGAAAACTGGGAATTAAATGCTCTCTTTACACCTAAATTATTTTGTGTCGTGATTTAAATGCTTGTCAAACTGACACTCGTCGCTATGTAACAAGCATTCGGGAAATTATCGATAAATTCAAAGCTCTTATAGTATCACAGTATGTCACAGTATAAGTATATCCAGTAGAGACACTTAGAAAATGATCTAGTCCGCATGCGCGTCAAAATACAGCCAGCAAAATGGCGATTAACCGACATTGAACGTACACTCGGTACGACTTAGTCTTCGAACGATTTTAGTGTGTTACCTTATTAAAATCGTTCGAAGACTAAGTCGTACCGAGTGTACAATACATTAGAGAGAAATGTCAATATGACATATGTGTCGATTCATACTGACATCACAGTATAAGTATAAGCAGTAGACGACATCTCATAAGAGCAATGGTAACACATTGCATGACCTAGCGCCATGTTGGTGGCTGTATTTATGGCGCGTAATTTAAACTATTAGGCAAAGAGGAATAATTAGTGAAAATGGGGTAAAAGAAGAAAAATGCAATATATAATATAATGTATTTAAATAATAAACAATATTTAATAAAAGCTTATAGTATATGATTTCAAAATATTACTTTTTACTTCACACTGTACCTACAAACGTTATAGATTTTCAACCAGATAACCAAAACGATGACCAAAACTAAATACATACCTTACGTCATGAGTAATGTCAGTATGTCATCTTGACATTTCTCTCTAATGTATTGTACGTTAAATGTCGGCTAAACGCCATTTTGCTGGCTGTATTTTGACGCGCATGCGCACAAGATCATTTTCTAAGTGTCGCTACTGGATATATAGTTGTAATCACGAAAGATGATCCCTGCGTCACTTTTACATATAACTCAATCAACGACATTCAAAGAATAATTTTCGGTAAACCTGCAGAATCCAGCTCCCATTTAAATTTCCCGCTACGAATATAGTAAACAACCTGCAACGTTGCCAAATTTTAGTTTTTTTGTGGCTTGGCTTGTGTTGTCATTATATTGTGACATTTAATTAATTTCATTTAATTAATTTCAGTTAAGTTATTTCTTTCTTAATTTGTTGAAATGGCAGGTAGAGGAGGAATTGCGAGACATTGGATTGTTGAAGAGGAGGAAATATTAGGAATAAATCACATCCGTGAAGAAAAGGTCACGTTTAGAAATATTATTTTCCCTGACAAAATTAATATTATCATGTGGTTAGCTAAACATAGCTTAATAAAACATTCAAATAACTGTGTAGAATGCAAAGTGCCTATGTCATTCATAAAAAAGAGTGACCTTAGTGATTGTTATCGGTGGCCATGTAAAATATGTCGTAAAGCTTTAAGTATTCGATCCTGGCGAGCACACAAAGGTATCGAGGATATGGATGGTGGTGCGTATGAACATTGTGTTGTTGTGCATCAACGGAATTTTGTTGATCCCGATGATCGCACTGTTCATACACAGAACGTGGAGAACATGTGGATGCGTACCAAGAGGAAGCTTCGTCCGCAGTTTAGAACTTCTGAAGACCTCTTCGAGTCCTACTTACATGAATTTATATGGCATAATCAATTTAATCATAGTTCAATTTTTTCAGAATTTATTATAGCTCTTCGTGAACAGTATCCATTGTAATTTATAATTTTAACTGCTGCTGTGTTTGTTTTATATAGTTGATATTCTATTTTATTAATTGATATATGGTTCGTCTTGGTACAAAATCACTTATATTGACAAATATTCACACAGTCCGGAACCCACAATCCCATATACCCATGTTTTCCTAGTTATTTTTGTTGATAGGCATGATATTTACAAAATAAATTAGTTTAATTGTATATATCGTTTGATTAACCTATAAATATAAAAATAAATATAAAATAACCTATAAATTAGCCTATATCAGCATTCTTTCTGTCAGTATGCGTTTGGCAACGTTACGCGTATATTGATTGGTTATGCGCATGCGTAAATGCGTTCATTATGTCAGTTTAAATGGGAGCTGGATTCTGCAGGTTTACCTAATTTTCATATCCAAATATCTATTTGTATGACAAGAACAGCCTGGGTGACAGTTTGTATTTTGAAACTTCGCCTAGTACAGACGTACGGCTCGTGCAATTCACTTGTATAAGACAAAGACGAGATTAGTTCGTTGTCTGCGCTTAAGCTATATATTTCCGCTTCTTCACTTGAAAATTTGACATACATTTGACAATGTATCTCCGTAGACATTTTATGGAACTGTCATTGATTTCGTCCTTACAAATACGTATTGGTTTAACAATTTTTTGGTCATTTATTTTTTAACTATAATGACAATACATAGTAGAACATTACGGTAGGTACAATTGCAACAACTTGTTTTAAATTTTTAAGGCCTGTCAATAAATCCCCACGCACTTAACCAAAAATGAAAAATGTCATAGCTGCCATATTCATTTTGATATTTACAAGTATTTAACATGACGCCGAAATACTGATTTAATTCATACAAATGTAATTGATGACGTAGGGATCATCTGTGATTACAACTTTACTTATACTGTGCTGACATTACTCATGACGTAAGGTATGTATTTAGTTTTGGTCATCGTTTTGCTTATCTGGTTGAAAATCTATAACGTTTGTAGGTGCAGTGTGAAGCAAAATAGTATATTCTTCAACGAGCGTATAATGACGGCTATTATTAGCAACGCGAGCCAAAGGCGAGCGTTGTAACCACCCGAGTTAATAATAGCCAAATTATAGGCGATTTAAAGACTATACTTTCTCTACGGCTGCAGGATTAACTTAAAAAGAGAATGGATAGGTACATGACAGGTAGTCAGAAATTAATGCTGTGAGCCCGCGTTTTTTACATAAGTGTCATTACAATTAATTGTGTCAAAACCGCGAGCTGACGTTTTAAATTCTGAGCACAATTATGAGTTGTTTAGCGATTGCTAGGTAACGCACACTATATACGTCTATACCGTATCATTTCTGTCTGCTAACCGTTGAAGAATGAAAATACGAGTGATGTGATTGGTCTATAGCCCGTGTGTAATAATTCATTACACACGGGGTGAAGAATTGATGCCATTATACAATTGGATAAAAAGGCAGAATGTATATATTATTCAACAGCCGTAGAGAAAGTAATATTTTGAAATCATATACTGTAAACTTTTATTAAATATTGTTTATTATTTAAATACATTATATTATATATTGCATTTTTCTTTTTTTACCCCATTTTCACTAATTCTTGTTTGCCTAATAGTTTAAATTACGCGCCATAAATACAGCCACCAACATGGCGCTAGGTCATTCCATGTGTTACCATTGCTCTTATGAGAAGTGTCGCTACTGCTTATGCTTATACTGTGGTATTACTACAGAGTATATCATTCATGGTTGCCATGGATAACCACGTTATTTGCGAACTGTCAGTTTGTTAATGTTTGAGATTTAGGCTATGTCCGAATTGCCTCGTATGTATGCGAAGTATACTTGTGACGTCACGTAAACTTGCCCCACCAAGTATACACATATTCGAAAGTAATTCGGACGCGTTTACTTGATGTATACTTGAAGGTAGATTCCGTGTGGAGCCGATAGAGGTCTGTTTAAGGCATAACAAATATGACAGTAAATAAAAAAAAATTTTCAACGTCTTTAGACAGAAAAAAACAGTAATTACCAGAACAGCTGCTTCAAACGAATGAGAATAAAACCCGTCAAAACAGTGAAAAACTTATTATTGCGAAGTTGGTAGAACTGCACACATTCTAGCTTACATTTTCGTTTACTTACTTCTCGTTAACATTTACATTCTATATAATTCATATGCGTTCGGAGAGGCGTGGCTTACTAAAGAAAAATGCAAATTCGGAGACAGCCTTAAACTATAGTTACCGTCGAAACGCAGAATTTTACAGTTTAGGAATTAAAGTCAAAAATTATGAAATATACATATATACCTACTTATGTTTTTTCTGTAATACCATTGCGTTAGCAATTTAAACATGCGTAGCATAGTAACAAAGTAGGCAAGGCATAAAAAAAAATTATAAGTCAAACCAAACAATCAAATTTCTAAGTAAATTATCTTGAAAATGGAAGCGGTGCAAAATGTTCACGGGCGCAATGACAGAAATCAGTACGAAGGCATAGGACACTCTCGCGATCGAGCCTAGTGAAATCAAACCTAAAGAAGCTATAGGTCCTCCAAAACAAGGTCGTCAGGATGCTGGTTGAAGCCCCCTGGTTTGTTAGGAACGAACAACTACGAACGGATTTGAATATTCCATCCCTTACGGATCACTTGTCAACTCTAGCCAGTAAGACGCTCCACCACAGCAGCCAATCCTCTGGTTACGCATCTGGCGAAACTCTACCCAAATCGACCACTGATCCATAGTGGGCCTACAGTGGTGAGGACCACGACAACTTTGAGATCTTGAACTCTGGGACGGACAGACCCCACCCACTCACTTACCATCAATGGCTAGAAGGGCCCATCGGGGAGATTATGGGACTTAAAAACTTTGTGTTCAACGCTGGAAAGGAGAAGTAGGACCATCCGGGAGATTATGGGACTTAAGAACTTCGTTTTCAACGCTGGAAAGGAGAAGTAGGACCACTGGTTAGTAATTTAAACATGCGTAACCTAGTAACAAAGTAGCCAAGGCATTTATTAAAAAAAATATAAGTCAAACCGAAAACAGAACATCTCACAATATAAGCAAATTTCTAAGTAAATTATCTTGAAAATGGAAGCGGTGCAAAATGTGCACGTGCGCAATGACAGGAATCAGTACAGAACGAAGGCATGGTCGAATTTTGAAAATGTGGCGATCACAAAACGTTAAAACTGTTTTTTAATTTCTGATTTATTTCCACTTGTAGGTCAATAAAACAATAAATAATTAAATACCAATTTATTCCATAAAAACTGTTACATTTAAAAAATTCATGTGGAGACAAGCAAATTTAAAAGTCTAAAATTTAGAAAACAAAATCAAAAAAGTGCTCTTAATGACTTAGCTCAACATAAAATGACGACATAGTCAATTTTTTTAATGGAAAGTGAGGCGGCTTAAATGTATGAATTCTAAAAAGGGTGTATGACTTGATTATGCGCCTGGCCAGTTAAAATGCGGGGGGAGTTGCCAAACCATATGCACGTATACAATCAGATACGTATAGACAGCGATTGGAATAGCTGTTGTTCAAAGCGGTCATGCTTATTTACACCGCTGGCAGCTAGTAGCACTGGTCAATATTCTACTGTGCTTTATTTATTTATTTTTAATTACTTTTCTAAACTTCTATTTTTAAATTTGCATCAGAGATATTTTCAATAAAAAGCGTTTAAGTGATATGCCCGCCCACACATACTATATGCGTGTTTGTGTCATTTAATTTTGTCAATGCTAATATAGAAATTTGAAATGCTGTTGTATGTCATACGTGTCATGTTGACAAATTAACATTTAGCAAAATGGCAAAAGACTTAAAACCGAAGAAGAAAGATGAAGTCAAGCCGCAATACAGTAAAACCTATGTAGTTGTACCACCAGATGGTGGTTGGGGTTGGGTGATTGTTGCGGCAGCGTTTGCTTGTAATTTTGTAGCAGAAGGCACCATGTACTCCTATGGTTTATTTTTAGAGGATATTGCAAAAAATTTAAACACACGCACGACCAACGTCTCATTAGCCAATTCCTTAATGACAGGTTTTTATTTTTTCTTTGGTATTTTTCTACATGCTAGAAATAATGTTTACTTTTTCATGTACATATGTTTGTAGGTCCTCTTATTTGTGCTATGATAAACAGATGGGGATATAGAATCGTAGCCTTTACCGGTGGTGTATTAGCTGCATTGGCGTTTATCGCATCTTCATTTGCTCCAAATATTGGTATTCTTATTTTGACATATGGATTATTGGGAGGTATTGGTTTTGGGATGCTATATATGCCATCTGTTATAGCAATAGGGTTTTACTTTGAGAAATGGCGTGGAGTTGCTAATTCCGTATCGTTATGTGGAAGTGCTGTTGGGTCTATAACTATTCCTATAATCATTAGTGTGTCTATGAAGGAACTTATTTGGAGAAATAAGTTTAGATGTTTTTCGGGTTTCACATTATTTTGTGCGATGTGTACGCTTCTATATAAACCATTGCAGCCTCTAGAAATACGAATTGATCAACCACCGGAGAACGTCAGTGATGATGAAAGCGATGATGATATTTTTCCATATAAATCGGTGAAGAATAAACTTAATAATCAAACATTTCAAAAGATGTCTACTCAAGCTTCCATTTACTCAATAAGAAGAGCGGGGAGTCCAAATGCAATGTCAGCTTTCTCCTTTAAAAGCTACGCTAGCACAACGAGGTCAGTCTTCAAAGGATCACGAATGTCTCACGATTCAGAAGAAGGATGGTTTGCTACTTGCTGTAATTGTGAAAACTTTAAACATACGTTTAAGTTATTATGTTGCTGTTGCCAGCGATGTGGGGCTAACCCTGCTAGACCTATGTATAGAGACGATATATTGTATGCTGGATCAGTAGCAAATCTGAAGGAGTATAATGATAAATCTATTATGGATGTAAGTAGTGAGTTATTTAAACAGCAACAATATTTTTGTCTAATCAAAGTTAGTTTGATAAATAGATACTAGCGATTGTAATTTTTTGCAAAAAATTAAAACCTGTGCAACTTAAACAAACTACAACCTGTATTACTAACGCACTACCGACACTGTTGATGAGTTGACACTGTTAGCGATTACATTATGGTGCATTACACAAAAGCCATTTTGAGTTTTGTTAGTATATATCTTACTCGTTTAAAAACGTGATATACATATATTGCATGAATGGATCAGATTTCAACAATTTGAAAGCATCATTTGTTTCAGAATTAATAATCAAAATCACTTCATTTCACAGTAAACAAAGAGCACAAAAAGATATAAAGAATGACCAGAACAAGTTTAAATGTTTTTGTATTAGTAATGAGAGACAGTATTTGTAGTTCAAAATTTAATTTAGCTTTCAAGGAAGAAACAGGTACCTCTACTGAAGTCCGTTATATCGTATAAGATTAACGGTTGTCGAACTGTAATAGTTTTACTCTAAGTTTTACGTTCCTAAAGCAAATATATACCTTTGTTTAGACTATGTAATCATGTTATAATGCTGTTATGAAAATATAAGTTACACATTAAAGCCAGGAAAAATTATAGAATGATCTAGATTTTGATATACTACTTGTAATCTCTTACGAATTCTATAGAATAATGTTCTTTTGTTTTATTACAGCCAATAGATTTTCACATGTCAATGACAAGGATAGCATCTGAGAAGGATTTGCAGCAAGACATGAAATGCTGTACATTTTGTCCAATTGCCATTAGAAGACCTTTGGCCACCATGTTAGACTTTGGACTGTTCAAATCAGCTGCCTTTACATTAGTAGCAATTAGTGGGTTTTTAACAATGCTAGGTTTCTTTATACCCTTAATGTATATTACCGCAAAAAATGTAGAGTATGGAATGCATAAAGTAACCGCGGCTTACCTACTGTCCTGTTTTGGTTTTGCTCATCTTCTAGGACGAATTGCATGTGCTATTATTAACTTTTTTCCGTCTATCAAATCCTTACCCGTAACCACTACTTTCATATTATCTGCAGGCTCAGGCGTTGTTGTATCTGCTTTGTTTCTCGAACCACATGTGCAATTTGGATTTTGTGCAATTTATGGCTTTTCGTTTGGTAAGTTACAAAATATTATGTTTGTAATGGAGGATAGTGTTAATAGTATTGTATAAAAATTCATTTAAGATATAAGAATATTTTATCTTTGAATTTCTTTTAAGAAATTTAAGAAAAATACTTCTACCTGTAAAACTTATAAAGTATAATAAATATAAATAGGGGCTAACAATACGAGGGACAAGCTGAAATTATTGAGGACAAAAATATTTTCTAGGATTTCATTTTAAATGTGCTCAAAGTACTTCCCTTCAGCAATGATACTCTTGATCCTTCTTTTTTTCCACTGTTTAAAAGCTCTTAGCCAATTTTCTTTCGGAATACCTTCGAAAAAAATTGCGTTTAAGCTCAATACCTAAGTACTTCAAAGTTATACATTGCTAAATTAGGTGAGTACGGAGGATGTTCTGTTACTCTTATATTTTTTGAGTTAAAAGCTAGCGAGTTAAAACTGGTGGTGAAGCATAGTTCCCTTTTCTGGAACTCTACTGAGCACTTCAGGCAAACATTTTTCAATTTCAATGTACTACTTAGTTGTAACTGTCTTTTGTCTATCTAGCTTAATTGCATTTACTAAGGCCATACTTCCGAAGAATACCGCACACATAACATTTTTATACCTCACTGCTTCTTGGTCATTGTAGGAGGAATCCATACACAACTCGCTTAGTGGGCAGGAAAGTCGAAATAAGTCATTATCATTATTTTGAAAAAAAATTGGTGCCCGCCAAGTTTCATGGCAAATTCTTACACGTTCTGCAGTAAGAAAGATAATACAGCCCAAAGCAACTTACTACTTTCTTAAAACGCAGGTGATTGTATGTGATTTTTTCGACAGCTGAGGATCCGATCAGTCGTTGGACGACGTCCTGCTCTTTTTGTTATACTGAATAGAATTCCTTTTGCGTTCAAATTCTTGATACCATCGGTAAATTGCAGCCAAGGAAGGTGCTTGTTACCTAAAAACTGGATATAAACTTTTTTCTGCTTTCTGCATTTGATCGTTTTTTTTATCATAATAAATCATGATCAGAAAGTGCTCTCTGGTTAATTCCATTTTCTATTTCTTAAAAAAAAAGTACCTGAGTTAGAAGGAACGTATTCTGCGAACTGGAAACTGAAACAGCCGAACACATACTTTGCCAGTGCGAAGTATTAAGCCGCCAAAGGTTTCAGCATCGAGGACAGGCGACCTTAGCACCTGAAGAGATCAAAGTCTTGGCACCTGAACTAGTCCTGAGGTTCGTCAAGAGCATTGGAATAGAAGGGTACTGATAGGATAGGGTAATCAAAATAAATCAATAGGTCACCGTGAGGAGAGGTGCTTGGAACATTAACGACCTTTCTGCAATACAATACAATACAATAGAACGAACATATAACTTCAACAACTAAATATCGAATGACAGATAAAGGTTACACTAAATAAAAGTGCATGATTGTTTTCCACGGTCTACTAAATTTTCTTATTCTCAATAAATTCAGCTTATCTCTCGTATTGCACATTGAGGTTAACATCGATCTCGTTCCATCACTGATCTAACCGGAAGTGATAGTAATTTTATTTTTCAAATTCTATGATAAGTGTACAACTTGTGTACAGTAACAATGATATCTGAGGTAGCGAACTTGTTGTTGTATTTACCTAACATAAATTAAAAGCATAACCCATTTAAATAATAAATTACCCATCTTTTCTTATGAGGCAAGCATACTTATACCATAATTCGTTTTACTGTAAAATTAATTAATTTAAAAACTTAATTCGTATGTTGTTCAGAAGATCAGAATGGAGTGAATGGAAAAGGTGGTCACGTACATGAACACAAATTTTATCGACGCGTTTGATGAACTGAGCGTAATAAATGTGGACATAAATTCCGATTTATTGTTAAGAACGTTGTTTTCCAGCTAATTTCAAATACTTTCGCACGGTACCGGCGAAAGAGATACTATGAATTGAAATCGTGGAAGAAAGTAACGCGAGAATAAACGATTATTACACTTACAGAAAATATGTAAATGGAAAGAAACAGAAACGAAAAATCGACCGAAAACCGTTTTTAAATTTAAATTTAATTGTCATAAGTACGATGTTGTCGGACATAAAGCTGCAGAATGCGTAAACAAGCCCGATAATGCATGTTTGGAAAAATGTTAAGAAGAATATAGAAACTGGCTTTGGCCAATGAATATTTCTAAAGAGAAGCATTTTGTGTGACAAAATCGAAGAATATTACCGTGTGGTGTGTTGACAGTGGCGCAACCTCTTATCTAAGTAATTCGATTGCAAGTTTCGTCAAAATCGGGGACAGCAGTAACATGCCGCACAATGTATCAGATAATAGCTCAACTGATGTTCTAGCCAAAGGATATTCTTGGTTGGAATTAAAAAACTTTCGTTTGGAAAACACACTATATGTTCCAGAATCCACACTCACTTATTGTCTGTCTAAAAGTTTATTATGTTTTGAAATAAATTGATTTTTAATTCAGTCCTCCTAGAAGCAAACATTTTTTGAACGATTTACGAACTCTAACGAAACTCTGCCCTTGAAATTATACATGTTAATTGTTTGTTACAGCTATGATTCTCTCATTAAGACCGATTATGGTTGTCGAACTTTTTGGATTAGAGAAACTTTCAAATTCATTTGGCATCATGATGATGTTCTATGGATTGGCTTGTTTATTGGGAATTCCAATTGCCGGATTACTTCGTGATATGACGCAAGACTATCTTGTACCATTCCTCTTCGCTGGTGGTTCTATTATATTGAGTGGATTCTTACTATTGCTAGTCCCATCAATTCTGACAAGAGAGAAAAGGAGAGCTGCTAGACGACGTAGAAGACTACATCAATTAAAGCATCAAACTGCTCATGGTTCCAAGTCGTAGTGAAACATCAGCACCTATATAGAAAAAAAAACGGAGAAATAATTGTTAATGCTTTAAATACTAATTCATATACATTTCGCTTAATAAGAGAAATGTACATATTTAGCATGTTTAGTTAGGTTTTGATATAAATGCATACTTTATAGGAATAATCGTGCGTATACATACACATGTGTATTAGTGAAAGTTACTAAACAATTTAGTAATTAGAAATTTGTTGTTGATTCTCTTGCTTTAGATTGATGTTGATTAAATGTATTTGTCCGAAACTATTTGAGATATTTATGTATTCATGATAATTTTTTTTGCGTCTGCACAGGCGGGACAAACGTAAAGGCAAACTCGACCATAAGAGAGACCTATTGTGCCCCCGTGCCGTTTTAATCCTCTTAGCCAGGTTGCACCCGGACAAAGAAGTCCGCAACCTGGTCGAGAATTAATTTATTTACTCCGGGATCATCTAAACGATCGACCCCAAAGTGTATCCGCCTTTCCCTGTCCACTGTTGAGCAGTCGGCAAGGAGATGGACTAAAGATTCCTTCGCACTCCCACAGTTTCTACACAGGGGAAAGTTTACAATGCCCATACGAAGGCATGTGTTTATTCAGCGCGCATAGGTTACGTGAGTAACCTCAGCCTGTCTCTCAGTCTCTCTAGACTTTATTCTATAACATAGACTAGGTGCCATAATTTGTCAGGCCGTCTAAGGGGTTGAAAAAATTCTTAATTGGGTGACAATACGAAATACGTTAGTTGTTATTGCGTTCACTTGTGATTATTAGTGGTCCAATTTGAATACTTTGTTGTCCTAGGATTAAGAATATTTTTGTTGCTTAGATACCACTTTTCTGGATCAGTATGGAAAATGACAACCGTAGGTACTCCTGACAGTCAAAATATGTCACACTTTTTTTACGGTTGGAGAAAAATGTAATTTCTCTACCTCTGAACTAATAGCAGATGAATAATAATGGGCTCATTATTAACCTAGGTTAATAACACAAAAACAAATAACACGCATGCTGCAATCATGCAATCTCCGTAGGATATCAACCGAATAGAATAAGGTCTAGTATATCATAGTTTCATGTGGTAGTTAGTGCACACGACCTATTTGAGCAAGTACAAAATTTTCTTTTCTTTATGGTATACATTTCGTATTGTCACCCAAATAAGAATTTTTTCAACGGCTTAGACGGCCTGACAAATTATGGAACAACGAGTATTTAAAATGTGTATTTGTGTAAGTTAACAGCAGTATTAAATAGACAAGGTTTAATTTAAAAAGATGCTTTTTTTATTAATAATTTTATGAACTGATCTAACTATAATAAATATTAATATTTAGTTGCTCCACCATTTGCCTCTATCATGGCATGCAATCTCGCTGGCATCGAATGAATTATAGTTTGTATATAATCCTGCTCATTAAATAATTATATTGTTCCCACATATTTTCAATGGTCTCCCACAGCTCTTCTTTATTCCTAAATCGTACTCTGTTTCGTTGCATACGTTTCACCATCCGACCCAAGACGTTCTCTATTGGACTTACATCTGTCCCTTTATGCCTTTAATCACCCAAGGAATTATGTCAATGTTGTTATTTTGTAACCAATTTGCAATTACGTGTGCTGTATGGATCGGACTGTTATCGTGTTGAAAGATAAAGTTAGTTTCAGGGTACAACAGGGTTGAACATATGGTAGGGGAGAGTAGGGCAGAACCGGGTAGCTAAGGTTTGGTGGCTTCTGGAAACTGTAATTTACTACTAAAAGATATGAAAAGTTGCACACAAAACCTTTAAATATCTGTGCATACATACACAAACTTTAAAATGCCATAAGTATTTAACTTTTTTTTTAATTAATTTGTAAATTAAAAAAAGTGAAATCACCCAGTTCTGCCCTACCGGTAGGGTAAAACCGGGTACACATGATAACCTTATGGAAAGATGAAGATTGTCAAACTTTTCTAAAAAACAATTACTTTATTTTTGTAATTGGGCTTTAAACATTGTTTAATAAAAAGTTGAAGCAATTACAACAATATTACATGAAAAAATGTTAAGTGTCTCGGCAGATATCGCAGGTGAAGAAATCGTCTTCTTCCTCTGCTCCACAGCAATCTTCATGCGCCCATCCTCGGCATTCGATGCATTGTGTCCACCCTTCTCCGCCTTTGGAATCTGTGTATAACTCATCGCAGAAAATGCAGGCAGCACCGGAACCCGGTCCTGCCCTACTCTTAATACCCGGATTGACCCCGCGCGTAGTAGTAATTGATAACATGGCGTTAGCGAGGAATGCAAAATGCTAGGTGCAATAACTTTGTACCAAAATAAAGCTAATTAAGTGCTGTATTGAACATGGTAATTACCTGATTTCTCTCTAAGTTTGGTGTTACAAAAAATGAGCAGTAGAATACGATAAACGTCGTAGGAAAAACTGTCTAAAACAATAAAAATTCATTGCCGCGAAACGTAGGTAATCAACGAACTAGTGTAATGGCCACTGCGTCTACTTAATTAGTAGTTCGTAATTCGACTGTCGCCAGCGCAGTAGTGCATCTTGTACCAGCGAACATGCGGTACCCGATTTGACCCGCGTACCCGGTTTTGCCCTACTCTTCCCTATCTACGTATTATATTATATTTTTGTACTATATTTTCTAATGTTTTTATAGCTTATGGCAGTAAAGTGTCCTTCAATTCTCCAACATACCCTTGCTCCTCTCCAAGAAATCCATGCCCAAACAGCTATTGAAAAGTGTCCCGATTTGTCATTGAAATTAATATACCTTTCATTAAATTTCGATTTGGGAGGTCGATATACGCGAATTTTGCCGTTATTGCTAGATTGAAAAGTTTTTCATCAGTAAAAATTACATTTTGACAAAATTCTAAGCCATAATTAATGTGAGAGTGACTTCAAGGACTGTAGGACTGTGCTCGTAATAACAATATCCAGCATTTGAAATTTATTATCTTAATTTGACGTATTAGATAAGTAGTGGTAGTACGTACTTATATCGTTTATGCACTTACCTTTTAATGCATACTTATTCTTTGTAGTTTGAAATTATTTTAATTCCATTAAAAATTGTTAAACAAACAATGCGGTAGTAAGCTTTATATTTGTAATAATTCACAAAATAAGAAATATTTACATACCTACGTAGATGCTACGCAAGAGCACAAATATGATTATTTTCTTAGTATGTCCAGTGAACTGAGGCTTATACGCTTGCTTCTATATGATGATTATAGAGTTGCGTATCTAAGATCGCTTATGATGATCACTTAAGTAAGGTTTATTTGCAGTGAAACAATTTTTTATATCCGTTTTCTTGATTGTACGGCATGCTGTCGACATCGAAGCAGCGAAATTCATGTTGATTACAGCATTCCGAGTTGTATCAAAAGGATTGTCTCTCAAATACTGTATTAAAGTATAATCTTCCTCAACTGTAGTTTTTAAACGTCTTCTGGTACTTTTCTTCGATTTAATAGTTCCTTCATTTTGCCAGCGCTTTTTAACACATAACACGGTATTTTTATTTAAAGGCATTTCGTTTGCAATTTGTCTTATAGAGCGACCTTTTTCCATTAAATGAATTATATTTATGTTCTCAATTTCTGTTAATATCTGCTTCATGGTGGATAACACACAACTTTGATGACTTTGACGTTTTAAATCAAATTGACAACGTCTAAATGACTTCAGTGCAGTTTACAATGGAAAATACATATTGTCCTAGATCATTATGAAATCAATAGTACTTAATTTGACAAACACGCCACTTAACACGGTCGGCAACTACATAGTTATCCATACCGGCTTGTTTTAATTTTCTTGTTATGTTGTATGTCGGTTCACATAAGGCTTGTTCGTTTGCTGTGGTTATGTTCTGGACACATGCAGTTATTTGACTTTTCCCTAGTTTGACAAATCCCTGAAATTCTATGTTGGTTTTTCCAGGTTATAAATTTACTGAATCTGATAAGAAGCGTTTCTATCTAAGTAAATTGGTGCAATCAACTGGTATATGACTCACTAACTGATAAAAATACATAGGTGTAATTTTCGTAAATGCCTGTATAGCTCAATGCTACTTTATGCTTGATCCGCCATATTGAAGATAATACAGAAACATCCAGAAGTGCATAGAATCCTAATGTACGTAAAAGTCATATTGACAAATTATCACGTCACAAAGTGGCAAAAGGCGTAAAATTCACGAAAAACGATGCTAACAAGGAGCAACATGGCGTAACATACGTAGTTGTAGGGCCAGATGGTGGTTGGGGTTGGGTTATTGTTGCTGCATCGTTTGTTTGCAATTTTGTAGCAGAAGGTACTATGTATTCCTATGGCTTATTTTTAGAAGATATTGCAGACAGTTTTAAGACACATACAATCAACGTTTCTTTAGCAAATTCCTTTATGACAGGATTTTATTATTTCTTTGGTATTTTTTGTATTCCATAGACGCTATTCTATACTTTATTTATATAAAATATATTTTTAGGTCCTATTATTTGTGCTATGATAAATAGATGGGGATATAGAATCGTAGGGTTCAGTGGTGGTGTATTAGCTGCGATAGCGTTTATAGCATCTTCATTTGCTCCAAATATTGGTATTCTTATTGCGACATATGGATTATTGGGAGGTATTGGTTTCGGGATGTTATATATGCCATCCATTATAGCGATAGGATTCTACTTTGAAAAATGGCGTGGAATTGCTACATCCATATCGTTTTGTGGAATTGCTTCCGGGTCCATAGTTATTCCTATACTCATTAATGTGTCTATGAAAAACTTCATTTGGAGAAATAAGTTTAGGTTCATTTCGTGTATCGCGCTTTTTTGTGCCTTATGTACGCTTTTATACAAACCATTACAACCTATAGAAGTAATTGAAATTGATCCACCTCCACACAGGCTGAGTGAGGAGGAGCATGACCATAAGATTTTCCGACATCGAACGACTACTAATAAATATCACAACCAAGGATATCGAAAGATGTCCCGTCAGCTTTCTATTTATTCAAGAACATCGGACAGTTTAACGGCAACGTCATTTTTCTCCCATAGAAGCTACTTAAGCCCAAGGAGGTCATCGTTCTCACGATCATCTGATCATTCAGAGCAGTGCTGTAATACTGAGAATTGTAAACATACGTGTGAGTTACTGTGTTGTTGCTGCAACAAATGTGGAGCTAATCGTGCAAGACCTATGTACAGAGATGACATACTTTATTCTGGTTCACTTTCAAATCTCCCGGAGTATAAATCTAAAGCTAATATAGATGTAAGTAATATCATTTTGTTTCTGTAAATCTTGAGCAATTTAAGTAATAACATTAGTGTTCCTTCGTAAAAGTTAATTTGGTATTAGATTACATTATATTGCTAAACTCGATTTTGAGTTTAATAGATTTTGTGTTTTTTGTGCTTTTATTTTTACTTTATTTTATTTTGTTTTTTGGTTTATTTTTGAATTATATACAGGATGTCCAGCTTAAGATGCAACGGTCCATAGCCGATTTATTATTAATTTTTTGAAAAAGTGTTTCAAATAAATGTTGCCTCGAATCAAATTCTACACATTTAAAAATTAGTATCAGTAGTGGCGGACTTCCGGCTCTACTGTAAGTACGAGGGAGCGTTTTTATATTCGCGGAATGGGGGATAAGGGGTGGAAATAAAAATTAAAATTATTTTTCTTTTTCAATATATTCACCTGCAAGACGCATACATTTTTCACATCTTTCAATTAATTTATTTATACCCTCATAAAAAAATGATTTCTCTTTATCTGCAAAATACGCCGAAACTGCCTCCTTGACTTCATCATCGGCAGTAAATTTTTTACCCCGCAGCTCTTTTTTCATTTTCGGAAACAGGTAATAATCACTCGGGGCCAGGTCTGGGCTGTACGGTGGGTGATTCACAATTTCGAAGCCCACCTTATGCAGGGCAGCTAACGCAACGCGGCTCTTGTGGACGGGCGCGTTGTCGTGCAAAAGCAGCACACCTTTCGTCAATTTTCCCCGTCTTTTCTCTTTAATGGCTTCTGTTAGTCGCTCTAATATTGAAGCGTAATATTCTCCGGTTATAGAAACACCTTTATCTTTATAATCAATCAACAATATTTCTTCCGAGTCCCAAAATACCGTTGCCATGAGTTTCCAGCTGATTGTGACATTTTAAATTTCTTGGGAGGTGCTGTGCACTTTTTATGCCACTGCATGGAGTCTTGTTTGGACTCAGGTTCATAATGATGAACCCAAGTTTCGTCTCCAGTAACAATTCGACTCAATACACCATCCTTGTCTTCATTACAGAGGTCCAAAAGTGCACGCGAACACGCGATTTTTTCCATATTTCACTTTTCACTCCTGATTATGTTACTTGGTTGACGATAGCTCAAAGACTAACTGTCTAATAACAATGAAACTTCGTATTTATATTAATTATGAGTCGCTGCACAGGCCACGCCCCCAATGCGCCTAATCACCCCCCTACAACCCGCTCATTCCGCGAATATAAAAACGCTCTCCCTCGTAGATACTAACTTTATTATTTTAAATGGAATACCCTATATATTATTGCACTTTTTGATTCCTTATTAAATTTAAAAGGCACTTTGTTAAGCTTACGTTGAGTCTAAGTTGTACCGTTTCCGAATTACGTGACGTTTTTCGAAAAAAATGACATCTGCAGCGTCTTCGGTGTTTGCAAATATCTCCGTAACTGCGAAAGTTAGAAACATGCGGTTTTGACTTTTTGCTTAATCATGAAAGAAGGCACGTCTTTTATTAGAAAATTGTTGCATTTATGTTACAGGGTGATTAAATAGGGATCTGTAATTTCCCAACTGTAAAATCATAAATAACTTGATTTTTTTAAATAGAATGGTATAGCTTTTACACAAATGGATGTAAAATTTGATCTTCCGTTTTTATACGGATATTATTCTGTCTATTTCCAACGGTTTTGGAGATATATCCGATTTTTCAGTTTTTCACCATCCGTATAAAAACGGAAGAAAATCAAATTGCACAATTGTTAGAAAACATCAGAAGCGAAAAGGTTATCATGTGTTTCATAATCTCAAGGGATAAATGTTCGTTCAAAATAAAAAGATTATTAAAAAAATAATATCTAATTTTTCAATGTAAATGAATGTAATTCTATATTTCAGCGTAGTTTTTAGTTCTGATCATTACATTTCCTTATAACAATTTTTAATATTGTCAAATATAAAGCTACTTTACTCTTAAGTAAATTTTTTTTTGACAAATCGCGTAGGTATACGACCTAAGAAAATTAATATCTGATGACCGTATTTTATATTTTAGAACATGCAGAACTTTTTATAAAGAATAACTTTTTTCTCTAAAATTAATAATAAAAAAGTTTTCTATACGGTTCCAACTTAGTGAGACATACTGTATATATATCACACTACTATAATGCGATCAAAACCCAGAAGCTCTCATAATACACAATTAAAAATTACATACTTCTTGTTTTGTTGATGTTGGTCGTTTTCGTATGTATAGTGCAGCTTTTAATTCGAATCAGTCAATAAAACTTCAGAAATTGCTTTAATTAATTCACTTAATGTTGAAGTTTCAATGAGACTTTTCCTCTTTTAACCGGGTTGTCTTTGCTATGTTATGTTATATATAATTAATTGTTAAATGTTACCTGCACGTTCCATGAAAATTTTTGTATAAAATGAACATTATTTGCTTTACAGTTTTATAATCTAAGAAATTTTTATTTTATTTTATTGCAGCCAATGGATTATCACATATCAATGACCAGAGTAGCATCTGAGAAGGATTTGCGAGAGGATTTGAAATGTTGTACCATTTGCCCTACTACCGTTAGAAGACCTTTAGCCACTATGTTAGATTTTGGATTATTCAAATCCACTGCATTTACTTTACTAGCCATTAGTGGGTTTCTGTCAATGCTAGGATTTTTTATACCATTAATGTATATTACCGCAAAAAATATAGATCATGGAATGGATAAAGTAACAGCGGCTTATCTACTGTCCTGTTTTGGATTTGCTAATCTTGTTGGACGAATTGCTTGTGCTATTATTAATTTCTTCCCATCCATCAAATCATTACCCCTAACAGTTGCCTTCGTGTTATTCGCAGGCTCTAGTGTTGTTGCATCTGTTTTCTTCATCCAGGTACCTGCACAATTTGCATTTTGTGCAGTTTATGGTGTTTCGTTTGGTAAGTTCTTACGTGTGTATATCGGAATAAAAGCGCGATAACAGAATTGCACTCAAGTTCACAATTGCAACACGTTAACTTGTTTGCCAATTAATACACAAAAGTCAATTACAAATAGTTCAGAAAAAATTAAATTTGTAAAACATGAAATGACAAACATAATATCAGTACGAAAATCGCAGAAACAATCATGACGACACAAAGTAAACAGTATTGATCAACGAATCCAACGATACCATATTTGCCTTATACTCTTATTTGCAAATTCTTCGAACAAAACGATTTTTTACCTTTTTACACAAGTTTTTCGTATTATTTGATAAAAGTTTCGAAAAATGTACAACACACCTGGAACGATCTGAAACAACTTTCAAAATTTCGAACGGCGGAAGGAGCGGGAGAGGCATACGCCACTGTCTAAAAACGAACTGGTTTATCTTTAGTCTCATTAGTTTTTATAGACGCATATTTTCATAATATATAAATTAAGGTACTCTCAAGTGTGATATTATTGAATTAAAATTGTCTTAAATATGTATATTAAAATATATAAGATATTGTATTCAACATAAGACAGTTGACGTCACTGTGAAACTGATAATATATTTTGATATGCAGATATACCAAAATGTAAATACAGTAAAAAATAGAAACAACCATACTTTGCCCTATAGTGTTACGTCATTTCGTTCAAAACTTAAGGACCGCATTGTGTAATATATTAAATTTATAAAATTTTTATGGAAGAGAGTGCTTATTAATTTTGAACAAAATACATTTAAATAGTTGGTAAATTGTTGATTTATCTTTGGATTTGACTTAAGAAGTTTAAGAAGGATGTTTTACAATTGAAATCTAACTTTCTATTATTTTGAAACAACTACTTATTCTGAACCAAAACATTTATTTTCACACACTTAAAATCAAAATTAATAGTGTTGTTAGTTGCAAAAGCAATGCGGATAATATACTATGAAGGGAAGGATACACGGAAAAAAAAACTCGTAGTATCACATATTCCAACAAAATTTGTAGTACTTTATTTCAAAAATATGCGGCTAGAAACTGTAGAGAAATTTTCTTAAGTGTAAGCTATAATAAAGGTGACACATTTCCATTTTTTCATGCATTTTCTCTACAATAGAATCGTTAGATTTGCAATGCAAATTTTCCTGATATTTTGGAGCTCGTCTGTGTCCATCTATTTACATCGATAAACAAGATTCCTTAAATATTCCCGAAAAAAGTAATCCGTTTAAAATAAATATCGAAATTAATTGCTGCATTCGAGCTTAACCAACGAGCTTCATTGTGTCAACATTTATTGGTATTGGTAATAAACTCATTATATGCAACACCTCTATTTACTTCTTCTTAGGGAGGGTTTATCAATGTAATGATAAAAGTGTTAGTTAAGTAATTGGCAGATATTGCTAACTGGCAGATAAAATTTATATAGCAACTACAATGCTCTATCTTGCAGATAACTTCTATTTAACACTCAATAAACGTTTCATTGTAATAATCTTACAAATAAAATCTTATCTGCAAGTTAATTTATTTATCCTTACATTGATAACCCACCCTTAGACGCATAAAATTACATCTCTCTTATGCCACGTAAAATTATCTATTTGGAATGACTGCTTACTGCGTTGGTTTCGGGCATAGTGTTACATTTTGAATAATCAGAGTTATACCAAATAGTGTATTGTATACATTTTACTTTTCTACATTTTCAACATCTCTAGCCTCATTTTTACATCCGGTTATGAACGTAGCAAATATTGCATAAATAGATATTTTCATTATTTATTTTTCACTTTTCAAAATGCTGAGAATTATTTTACTTCACACATACGACATATAGATCTAAAGGTAGTTTGTAAAATAATTGTGGGATTTTCTTTTTTTTTTTCTTAAAAGTATAACTCCTAAAACGAAGTTTATTTCGCCGTCTTATTTGCCGGTAAAAATATTTTTAACAGTTCTGCTTTCCTTAAAAATGTCTTCTTCTAAACATATAGTATATATAAAAAATAATGTACAAGCATGACCTCTTTATGCATTTGAATTGGGAAATATATCCCTTCCATACTCTTCAAACGTGTTTTTGCTTCAAACATATATCTGCTACAAACACTAGTTGTTAAATGATAGCTCTGAATTTTGTCGCATAGATAAGTTTTCACCTATTTTACCGATCATGCTATCAGTTTCTTCACAAGGTTTCTAAAAACGACTTCTTCGCTTCGATAATTTGTGACTGACAATTCGCTTAGGAGCTCGATATCTGTAGCAGTTGTGATTACATTAGAGCTACGTTCTAGTTATTCAATTAATGGCTCTTTATAAGCGCTCTCATTGCGGTTCCTAGGTTTTTGTAGTCGGAATATTTCGTAAAAATCATGCGATGCTTTATCGCGTCTTCATTTTTCTTGCAGTTGAGATAGCAAGCCTAAGATTATTTCAGTCATTTCCGTATCACAACAGCCACATAGTATGTACGTTACTGGTATCATTTTTGTCATAATATATTTGAACTAATACAAAAATACACTATATTTTTTATTGGCATCTCTAGCTTTTATTTCAAATAAAACATATTTATTGTTAAACTATCCTCTTGTAGTGATGATACTGTATTCGATGATTAGATATTGAGTTTGTTGCAACAGATCGCGCACTAAGCACAGTAGCATACAGATATTAATTTCTGACTTCGAAAGAAAGTTTTCTTGTCTTTCGAAGTCATACATGTCAATTATTTGTTACAGCAATGATTTTCTCATTAAAACCGATCCTGATCGTGGAACTTTTTGGGATAGAGAAACTTTCTAACTCATTTGGCATCCTGATGATGTTCTATGGAATGGCTTGTTTGTTAGGAATTCCAATTGGTGGACTAATGCATGATATGACCAACAGCTACATTGTATCATTCCTCTTCGCTGGTGTTTCCATTATATTGAGTGGGCTGTTACTATCATCAGTACCATCCATTCTACATAAGGAAAAAAAAAGAGCCCACAGACGACGTAGGAAGTTAGAACAACTGAAATCTCAAGCTGCCCATAGTTCCAAACACGCTGCTGATGCATCAACAGCACCTACACAAACAAACTGAAAATAAAAAATAGTTTATTTTCTTAAATAGTAATTTCAAACATTTTTCCCTTGATAAAACGAATGTAGATATTTGATATACATATGTTTGGTTAGGTTTCGATATAAATGCATTTTATATTTTATAGAAACAATTATGCATATATGTATTAGGAAAATATTAATTAATTAATAAACAATTTAGTAATTAGACATTTTTCTTGATTCTGCTGCTTTTGAATTTTGAAAAGTATGACATACTGCTATTAATTAACAAGTAGCAAGTTTATTCTCACTCGATTAATTAAAATATATAAATCTATTCCTTTTGACGTTGATATATCAGGTTATGGTGTTACGTTGATTAATCGTACTGGTCAGAAACTGCGGTCGAAATTATTAAAGTTAAATAAATTTCTATCTATCTAAAAACTACAAGATTCTTGTTTAGATTATACTATATCGGTAAATGAATTTCAGATAGTGGATACATATTTACTTTTTTGCATTATCAATTTTCTTAGAAATACCTATAATAAAATGTTGAATTTTGGATGGAGCTTGTTACTAAAGGTTAGTTATGATAATAAACGTCGTTGATTTTTACGTTTAATATTAGTTATTGTTATGTCACAACGTGTTTATTTAATACTATACATATATATCTTCTCGGGCGATTCTATTATTACAATTAGGTTCATTCGTGTTCTTTAAAACCCATAAAAGCAAGTTGAGAAGTATCCATTTATTTAAATATTGGGTGCGTCGGTATGTTTTAATCGTACAGAATCAAAAGTTTATTGCATTAAATTGTGACAAGCCGACATTTGAATTTAAAGGTAAAATTGCTTTTGTGGCAAATTTCTCTCTTATGGGGTCCTTCTTACTGAATCGAAGTCCTGACATATGGTATATTGAAAACTTCCATGACACGAGTTTATATTATGAGGGCTCCCAAGTTTTGATTGTGTCATGGTTGTGTACTCTATATATGCAGTACATTATTAGTGTAATTGGGTTCCTGGGGCAGAGGATGCCAGAAGGTAAGTCGATGTGTCAATCATGCTAGAAGCAAAAATCTTCTGGTAGGTAACGGTTGTCAGAAAGTGAGAAGATCTTAACCATGCTAAAGAGCAAACCTTCTGATCTGTTACTGTATTTTATTTTTAGTTTACTTTTGTAGCTATATATTATACAATCACAACATGGTCAAAACTTGGAAGCCCTCACAATACGAAGTTTTAATCGTTGAATTCCATGAATTGTGTCTTCGACCGCGGATTTGGCCAAATATCCACGTAAACTCAAACTTCCTCTGAACTATCGATAGAATAGAAATTACTATTGTTGTTGCTAATTTTGTTCACAACAAATTGATGGTAATTGGTGTCATTTAATTCTTTTAGGAAAAATTTTTTGGTTAGTTCCTTTCATTTCATCATTAGTTTATTTCATTAACTTCACCATAATTTTTTCTTACACATCTTTGTTCCAATAAGATTGAGAATCAAATATATAGCACTAGTTTCCAAACTTACAGATGATAGCATCGTAGATATTAGGATAATAAGGAATTTAAAGCATCAAATGCTTTAGTGAAAGGAAGTACATAGTTAGTTGGAGAAATAGATTACTCCACTTTAAAACCGGGCTAGAAGTCTGTACTGAGGTAAAATGTAAACAATACATAATGGTTACGTACATTGCAGAATATACATATGTATGACAAGACAGTCTACACACAAGGAAATAGCTTAACCCGCATTTTTGAGCTAGGTATTTGTATTTGGTAAATAAAGTGTTTGCATTCAAGACAATTAATAATAATATCTGTTAATGGACGATATTTCCTTAAATAACCTATCTAGGAGAAAATAATCATCATATAATAAGCAGATATATCATGTTTACCATTTCTAAGAAACAGATTTTCGACATAACAAGTATACATATTGTTTGAAATCATTTATTTCCTACTAAATTCTCGAAAAACTGTAAGAAATACAATGATGATTGAATTGGCCAATATTGCGTATTAAAACGTTAGACAATAACTAAAAAAGAAATTTGATCTAGTGGGTTTAGTTTCGGTTAGTTATATTCTAAAATCGAAGAAATTGTTCAACCTCGGTTTTGGTTAAAACTTTCACCTTGTTTTGAAATATAACGTTCATTTATATGTAAATGCAATTATCAATAAAAAACAAACCCTTCAAACTTTAAAAGTTTCTTTGGTTTCTAAGCTATTTCTTAGTATAGACCGTTTTGTCTGTAATGTATTATGACTGAATCTAGAAGATAGTTGATTCATATAAACCGATTTGTTGGTATATATGAATCACTCCTTTTTTTTCTGCCAGTTGTTGAAGTGGCTATTTTTACATTCGGACCCTTTGTTAGTATAAAATACAGAGTAATTCATTTTAAAAGATGAGAGAATGATGCATTTGTGTCTTGAATCGCCCTGTACACAGTTTTCACAATATTGGTAAAATATCACTTTGCTATGAAACTGTAATAATGCAAAAAAGTTATTCCAGTAAAAAACAATTTTAAGCTAACATGTTTAAGCTCATGTGAAATACACAGGATGTTGAACACGTAATTGTTTTTAGACAAAATTGACCATAACTTCTAAAATATTCTGTATATTTCGATGAAATCCTATATCGAAAGGATGAGGAAGATGGGCTTTCTCTAAATTTGAAATAATATATAGGTGCCCCGATTTCGTAGGGACAACATCGGTAACTTTTGAATTTGAAGACATAGAGAGACGGTTAAATTAGCAAAAAAATGTAGACTTAAAAGCTCACTAAAAATCCGTTTTCAAATTTTACTTGTCATGCTTCATTTGTGTAATCTTGAAGAAAAACTGAAATCTCCCAATTTCTTTTATTCGCCGTAACTTTTTAGTTACTTGAGATATTAAGACGGCCTTTGAAGTTATTCACATTGTAATCTAAATAATTTTATTGACGCTTAATAAAACATATTTATTTTGTGAACATTTTTAGTAATCTCACCTAACCTTAAACTTTTAAATTGGAACCCTGCAATTTTTGTGGCTCTTTTAAAAGGAGATTTTTTCTGAATATAATAATGATTTTCGTACATAACGGTTTTTGATATCTTTAATATTTTTTGTGTGGTGGGTACTTAGTTACAGTGACTACGTAAGCTGTATCGCTTGTATGGCTATCACTACAACTCTCGCGGTGTAGTTTTGTATGTGTAAATTGTGTTTAAATGGGTTTGTGACAGCATCATACTGCCTTTTGTAATGTCGAGCTGTTAATTACTTTGCTCCAGCGAATGGTAAATCGATACGGATTTCAACTCTCTGAAAAAGTGTCACTGTCCCTCCAAAGAATTGAAAATCGGCTTCTATCATCCTACGACAACGATAGTCAGCCGCCTAACCACTGCGGCTACCGACCTGTTAATGGATATATTGAGCTTTGATCCACTAATGATAGTGTTTTTTTTGTAAACTTTGTGGCAGATCCAACTAGTAAAACAATTTTAAAAAATAATGTTTTGGAAAAAAAAACAGATATATAAAATTTTATTTAACGTCTTAAACACTCACAAAGAGCTTTTTTGAACGATTTTGGAATAATTTAACCCAATATGTTAATTAAAATTCGCGCCTATTATTTCAGTGGATGTGGAGCGTGGTTTTTCTACATACAAAAGCACATTAAGTAATAAGAGATAATCTTCTAAAGTAGTAATTTACAAAAACATTTAATAATAGGTTACAATAAATAATAGTGGAAATGTAAATATTGCAAGTGTATACAGGATTATTCACGGAATTGGTTTGTTAGAACTTTTTGATGTTCCTGAAGTCCTACAATTCTGAAAACTTGTGGTTAGGGATAATGGCATCTGGTCTCAGTGGCAAAATTATTTATGCTTTTGCACCACTTCCAGCTTACCGGAAGTTCTAAAGAACTAGTTCCATGAATAACCCAGTATACTTCGTTAGTATAATTCGTTTGAAAATAAAATAAGGTGTATTGTAAGAACCGACAACAGGCAACTCTTTAAATATTATGTGGCGGCAATAATTCTTGATACATTTACAGTTTATAAGAATGCATACCAAGATCACGTTTAAGAATATTTCGACAGGTTCCATAACTAACATCCAACTGTTGTGCTAGTCATCTTAGAGATGTTATGTGTATGTGTCTAATTGTATTTGGTGCATTGTCAATAATTTATAACTAAGTCTTTCTCTTCCTCGTCTCTTTTTACGGGCCCCAGTAATTCGATAGTTATTCACTATGCTCACTACCTCAAGAGGAAAATTTTTATTTACATATAAGAATATGAGGAAAAGTTTGTATAAATTCTTTCCGACATAATTCACTTGAATAAAGCCATGCGTCGTTTGGTAGACATTGGCGATTACGAAAATAAGATTCTAAAATAAATACCTTTTGTTCTTGAATAAGGATTTTAATAATTAACGCTGACATATTTGGTAGGTCGATATGCTTTTAAAAGTCATATCGCTGTCATATGGACTAATTGCAATAAAAATGTTGCGAAATACGCTTTAGAAGCCACAGCCACCAACTATCGCAAACGTTCTTGCTTGCATTCTATTGCGATATCATAAAGTTTCTAGGTCCAAGATGGCATTGAAATAGAAAATATGTGTTTGAACTTAATCCATATTAGGATATAGCATACTCGTAAGATAACCATTAGATGCGTCAGATAACGTATGTCAATCATAACCAAGTTTTGCGCCATCTAGTGAGTGTCAAATCTGTCACAAAGTCACCTCATTCTACGGTACCTGACTTAAGTTCAGACATACTATATACTATATACTATAGATATATATATTTCAATGCCATCTTGGTCCTAGAAACTTCATGATATCGCGGTATGTAGGCACATATAAACAAGCATCAAGAATTTCCATAAAAAACACAAGTTGTATTAATGATATAAATTATAAATAAACACCTAAAAATAATATCGATCTTCATGCTTGATTTTTATGTATGTTGTAGATATCAGTACATTATTAACAAAATAAGGCACCGGTTTACAGACGCAAATCACCATAAAGCATCTGTCCTTTATATAATGCAATCGAACATTTTCGGCAATTTTTCTAACTTTCACATGTAATGTTTTGTTTTAATTTGTCAACAAGAATTAAAGTATAAAATAAAACATTTTCTATTGTTCTGAATTTTTCCATTTCATAAATTAATCAATACCTTTTCTATACTTTCTCATGTATATACGTAATTGACAACGCCGACTTTATGAAAACGACGAGGACTATTAAAAAGCGATTTTGCGTATGGAAATCATGAATGAAATGCAGCCTCCTCAATCTTCTTGATAGAGGGCCCTACTGTAGTTATCAACGTCGTAATAATCTCTTAAAGCGCCACTGCGTCGAGCGTCCTGACCAGACGCTATTGATCGTCCGTGAAAAGAGGAGCAAGTGCTGATCGATTGTGTGAACTGAGTGTATTCGGCAACGGTGAAGGGTTTTATCGGTGAGCATGGATTACGAGACGAATCCACAAATTCCACCCGGCACAAGGCCTATGGTGGATCCAGATGCCGAAGGAGAAGTGGATCCATCCAGGTAGACTTAATTATTACTGAAAATCACTGCATACGCTATGTATGCTTAAATATGCTTCGCATTGATTTCGTAGACATTAATTTTTATCACTTGTTATGACTATACGATAACAATTCATTGAATTTTGAGAATAGTTTGAAACTGAGTGTGACATATTTTCTTGCTAGAAAGTCAATGAAATCATAGCCATACCTGTAGTATAAAAAGATACCATCAAATGCAAGATTTGAATATATACTTTAAATGCTAACAGAGTATTCCACTTTGAGAGAGACGATTTAATTATCGTAACTATTAAATGTCACGGGAAGTATTTCTAAAGATTAACTTCTGAAATATACTTATATGGCTTCAGTTTACCATATTTATTTATATACAAATAGGACGGTTATCCTTCACATAAATTCTTTATATAATTATTCTGCTAAAGTTTTAAAGCAAGGTGCACTTGTTGCACTTATTATTACTACAATTATGAATTACATTTTACATAAAAAAGGATTTAGACTTTAGCTTTCCTAGATGCTGGCAGATTTTTGAATGCACAATGATTTTAAATTAGCTTGAGCATATTTTCTTATTTATACAAGTTATATATTTCTATACTTTGATCTAGCTGTCTGTGATAAACTAAAAGAAATACAACTGATTCTAATATGGCTCCCATTTTCCCATATTTTCTTTGCAGTCTGCAGAGTCCTACTCTTTCACTAAATTGATTTATGAAGATATTGGTTATCTATTGTTTATGTTTAGCTGTTAGGTACACTCTACATCTCCAGGTATCTTAATCTCTCTAATACATATTATTCTGTCATTTATTTATAAAACTAATTTTTAGTTTTTTTGCGATGTGACATTAGAAATTAAAAAACACGCTTTAATAATATTTTTATCTTTATTTTACAAGGAAAATAATTAATTTCAAAATTGTTGTTGCCACGGAACACAGTAATGTAGTAGAGCTACATTTTAATTTAATGATAATTTGTTTCTCAAAATGCAAGATATAGGAATACTTAAGACTTAAAAATATATGTGTATGTAAATATATGTACAAAGAAAAACAACAAACAAAGTTAGTGAGCGAACAAAGTTAGTGGTACAAAAGAATCTTTAGACCTTTTTTGTTCGCAAAATCTCTAGCAATAACATTCACGTTCAATCGACATTATGGCCATGCTCTATGTATGAGAAATTTCTGACACATGTTACGTCTTAAATAATGTTTTTCGCATTTTCATTGAAAATCGTTTATTAAAGGGACACTTTACTGCATAGATATGTCACTGTTAATAAAACATAGTTTGAGAGAAAAATGTTTGCTCAAATTTGAAAACTTAACAATACCAAATTTATTCAGTTTTATTTGTTCTTCCTGAAAACTATTATAATTCTTCGTTTCCATGCGTGAATGACCTTGAGATGCCCCTAGTTCTTGCTGATGAAATATGTTTCTTGAAATTCTGAACTTATTAGCAATGCTTGCCTCGACATACTTTTTAGCTACAGTAGTTGACTTCCATCCTCCATGGCTTTTAAATGTTTGAAAGTCAATTCCACTGTTAGCGAGGAAGGTAGTAGACGTCTTCCTCACAAAATATATACATAAATATGATTTCATATATGTATTTACTTATCTTGCCTTATAAAAGTTATGCATTGACCAATGCACTTCCTACAGGATTCAGAAGATTCGGAACTCATGCTTACGACTTATGTTGCATCTTTAGCGCCACATTATGCATGCCTTGCATAGGATGCTGGTGAGTTGCTGAATCGCTGCTGATATTTGCGATTAAGTCGTAGAACGCCTTAGAGGCGAACTTTGCTTCATACCTATTTAGGTATGAACTTGATGATGATCTCTAAATCTTATAAGTCGTTTCCTTTTTGGGGCGTAACCTTATAGTCCAGTCTCGAAACTCTTCGCTGTATCTATAAGCACTACTAGTAGTAATGTAAACATTATACCGTCCCACTTCGTTATTGCGCGAATTAAGTGCATATACACAGACCAAGCCTAAGATTGCTTATAATCTATTCCTATATCTACTATTTGTATCTGTTTAACTACAGTTTTCGCTTATAGATCTCTTTTCTAAATTCTTTATTCGTAAGACATTATTATTACTTTTAATATTGTTTGTAAGTTTGTTGATATTCAAAACGCATAACTGAGGACGTTGATATCCTTATGAGGGTCTTAAGGTGGCTTTAAAACCAAAGTAACATACTGTACGCGACTTGCGTTCTGAAATAAGGTAACATCGCTGCATCGTGCAACATGCTATATCTACAGAATGACTAACGATTCAACATATCTTTCGTGCAACCTATTGAGAAATACTCATGCCTTTATGCCCTCACAATCGAGATTCGCGGGATGTGTCTGGATCTCGATAGCTTCCCTTATTTTTCATGGAAAATTGCGTTAAGACTTGCTTACAACAGATATCTGATCATGCCCGTATCGAGAGTGTTCGGCTAAGGCTGAGCGTGTTCAAGAACGTGACTTAACGTACCGTTGGTGTTCTTTGATTCTAGTTTGAATTCAACGTCCAGTTTCGCCAATGTACACTGAACCACAGTTACAGGGAATTTTATTAATGCTTTTATGGGAGAGGGCATGGCGAGTGTCCTTGGGCGAAGGAAGAATTGGGAGATTTTGTTTAAAGGTTAAAAGATGGATTGGATGTTTTGTTTGCGAAGAATTCTACCGATGTCATCAGTAACGCGATGAATGTAGGGGAGAACGATGATACTCAGCAGATTACTAGATTCTGGTGTTATCGTGGATGAATGTACGTATTTATAACCCTTTGTATGTTGCTGGAACTATAGCTATTCTCCAGAATGGCTACAGCCATTCTCCAGAAATGTCGCTATATTGGCAAAATATCGCTTTGCTATAAAACTGTAACAATATAAAAAAGTTATTTTAGTACGAAAACAATTTCAAATTGTTTCGTGGGGAATACACAGGACGTTGAACATGCAACGATTTTCAGACAGAATTGATCATAACTTTTGAAATATTCGCTATAACTCAATGAAACCTTAGATCGAAGAAATGAGGAAGATACACTTAATATAAATTTGAAATAACATATAGTATGTCCCAATTTAGAAAATGTATGTTGGGTTCACCTTGGCAAACAGCCTGTATATATGAAAATAATTTTAAAATATGTAGCAAGACTATCTATGTCTAAAATGTCTGATGTTGCAGCAATATCACAACAACCTTCTTAATATGAGCGAGAAATCAATAAGAAGAACGCGCTACTTAACTGAATCAAATAATTTAATTCAATCTACTTCGAGGAGTTCTCAATCAATGTAGTGTAGAAAAGACAACTGTAATTAATGAGCAGTAATAAATAATAGTATTAATATCGAGTAGGTTTAATAATTAATTACCTTAGAAATACGTTTGTGAGTGTAGACCTGTGGGTTTTCTTCGCTAGCTAAATCCAACCGGACCTCCTGTACATCTTCTGGCCCTTGTTTTTTCAACGTTGAGAAGGCATTGTAAATTAAGAAAGAAACGTTGCTGGTCGTTATTTTTTATATCTGTTGATTATCATTTGTTATTGTTTATGTTTACGAATCTGATTATTGAGTTGTAATGTTTATAACGATTTTCCACAATTCTAAACGTACACTCGCTTGCAATAAAATCTATAACCTTTTATGATATTTTTAAGTTGATATTTCATTTTAGTTATGAAAGTATTAGTTTCATAACTCATCATAACCTCTATGCCTAACCTATTGAATGTCTCAAACCTAAAGTCAGTTTACATTGGCAAATAGTCTTAAAAAATAAGCTAGCTTGACATTAAAGTATACGATATTTTATTGCAAACCAATGTACGTCAAGAATGCGCATATACACAGTGGCTCAAAAGTCAATATTCGAAATAATACCAATTGTTTGGCGTAATGTCAGAAAATTTTTGGATGAGTATATGTGTCAGATATGCTAAAATGTTACAATTTTTCAATTAATTAACTTACAGCACATTTATGATTGATGAGGGCCCCTAGGTTTTGATCACGTTACAGTAGTATAATATATGTAAATGCAATACAAAACTAAACTGAATAAACCTCCAGAAGGTTTTGGCAACCCTTTTGTGAACTCACCAGAAGGTTTTTGCCTCTAGTACGGCTGACATGTCGAGTTGTCGTAACCTGATATTGTATACCCACTTTTTGCTCCTGAAGCCACTTACATTAACAACGAAATGTCGAGTTAGTAGATTTTTTTGGACTTTTATTTGACTTCGTATTTCGTGTTTAGTTTATTTTTGTATCCTAAACACTTTAACCCACTGAACACCAAACAAGTTTTAACTAAAACACCGACGCGCTTCAACAGCAATGCTGTCATTATCAAGGCGATAATAAAACTAAATTAAAATAAAATTACAAAAACAGGTAACCTAAATGTTATGCACGGTCAATCCGATACGCATCATTAATTTCCGATTAACGAAAACAATGACGAATACGGTATAGGTCCATTGTCACAGTTCATTACACAGGACTTATTTTTATATACTTATACTTTATTATTATAAGTGTAATGGTTTCCAGCCTCAGCATATCTATAAGTTAATTAGGAAGTTTAATTATAAGAAAACTGTGAAAGAATCTACGACTTTTCGAGAAGATGTTAAAGCTTCACCCGTTGTGACCCTCCCTTACGCTCCCTTTATCACTAAAGGTTTGAGTAAAATCTTCAAAGAGCTAGATCTTAGAATAGTTTACAGTTCTGGGACTAGTTTACGAAGTCTCATCGGTAACCCTAAAGATAAAATACAACCTCTAGAAAAGTCAGGCATTTACGAAATCAATTGTAAAGATTGTTATCAAAAATATATTGGGCAAATCAGGAGAGCAGTCTCAACTAGATTCAA
Source organism: Holotrichia oblita (assembly GCA_023690525.1). Lineage (NCBI taxonomy): Eukaryota > Metazoa > Arthropoda > Insecta > Coleoptera > Scarabaeidae > Holotrichia > Holotrichia oblita. The sequence goes on from CM043021.1 coordinate 57,059,252, forward strand.
AGAGCATATGGCTCATCTTAGATTTAATAGAATTGAGAAATCGAGCGTTGGCCAACACATTTTTGAAACAGATCACAACATCGATCATACGAATGTTAAATTAATTAGACAAATAAACAATTGTAAGTTTCTAAATGTTTTCGAAAGTTTAGAAATATATAAAAATAAGTCCTGTGTAATGAACTGTGACAATGGACCTATACCGTATTCGTCATTGTTTTCGTTAATTGGCAATTAATGATGCGTATCGGATTGACCGTGCATAACATTTAGGTTACCTGTTTTTGTAGATTTTATTTTAATTTAGTTTTATTGTCGCCTTGATAATGACACATTGCTGTTGAAACGCGTCGGTGTTTTAGTTAAAACTTGTTTGGTGTTCAGTGGGTTAAAGTGTTTAGTGTTCTACTTCTGCACCAAGAGATCCAGTGAAGAACTATTTTTGTATCGTTTATACATATATTACAGTAGTATGAAAAAATGTTCTGCAGTTAAGAATGAAGCTGGTTCGTTGATTGTTAGGGTTCCTTCGTGCTCGCAGGATAGGAGATTTAGTAACAGTTGATGGCATAATGAGAAAATAAGGTTGCAGATACATAGGTATATGAATTGAATTCATGCACTATAAAGACCACAAACACACATCACAAATGTGTGAGGAGTTTCACAAATTACGAGAGGATTTTAGAGTCATGACTTAGTCTCCAAAACCTGTACGTGTTCATCTAATCGAACTGTTGGAAGACGAACGAAAATATTTCAATCTGAACGGTCTAAAATTAAGAGGAAATCTGTTCATATTAATAAAATTAGTAAATTTAAAATACATACATTATTGCAAAAATAAATTGTTTTTAGTATGGAATTGTCGAAATAAATACTGTTTACAATTTGGAGCAATGAAACAAAGCCATAATATTCTGATGCTACAATAGGAAAGGATAGGAATTTCAAGTACAAGATATAAAACACATTGTTTAAGTAAAAATGACTCTAAATTATTTGGAAATGGGGCCTGTCAATTTTTGGAATGATGTGATACACTGAAATGGTTAACTAAATCATCCTATGAGCGTTTATATTTTACTCCACATTCTCATATTAAGTGTACGAGCATCGACATAAATCGCTGAAAATACGTTATCGGATTTTAAAGAGAGTACTTATGTAAGATGACCTGATTCCGGTTAAAAGAGTTCCAGAAACGTCATTATTTTATTGTCTCACGTCTCACCCGAGAAAAGACGAATTGCCTCTAGTAATGACTGACTAGATATAAAATGTTTGTAAAGAAGCAGGCATACTTCAGTGAGAAGTAAATGAAATAAAATGTAATAGACATAGCAGTATGCTTATACTCGTGCATATGAATTTATTATTCATATTATTTAAAATTTAAATAATCTGTCTTTGTTTTTAGAACAAAAATCGACACTAATTTCTTATTCTTGTTTCAGTTACCCTCAACCTAAGGAGGCAACGCACAAAATCCGTGGTAAATCGGATGTATTCGAAATGCTATTCGGTACAGTGGACCAAGAATTATTAATAGTGAAGTGTTTCTACTTCTGCTTCTATTCGGCTTTCGGTTCCTTGTTTCCGTTGATGGGGGTGTATTTCAAACAGATGGGCATGAATGCTAGTCAGTGCGGTGTACTTATAGGTTCTCGGCCGTTCGTAGAGTTCTTATCGGCTCCGTTTTGGGGAAGTGTAGCTGACAGGTATAGAAAAGGAAAAATACTTCTACTTTTATCTCTCGGTGCTTGGATTATTTTCACTGTACCCTTGGGCTCCATCCAACCTCCAGCAGCGTCATGTATAAAAAGGGGCGATAATAATACACTAACGCTTGCAACGCCTGGTGCAAATCGAATTATTAGCAAAAGATCATTAGAACCAGAAGTTCAAAGGTAAGTATAATATAAGGATAAGACAATGTTAATTTTTGACAGATATATATAATACTATTAGTTTATAGAACTAGTCCTATAAGAAACAAGAAATTAAATTTGGACTTTTAGATTTATTTATAATATACATAATATAATATATGTATATAGTACATTAAGCTTACAATTATGCGCTCTTATATATAAACAATTAGGTGTTGTAATATTTTCAACATTAATCTTATTAGAAGCTTCTTCTAGATGAACGAGTTTGTAATTTCTGGAGATAGTAGTACTCTCTTCCCGGCCTTGTATTTCTTACTCGATTTAATTTTATTCAGAATAGAATTTTCCACATACCCCTCCTCCATAGCACCAGAGTCTGCTAAAAATGTTCTGAAAGTACGTCGAAATCAACAACCAGCGTATTCTTTCAGATTTTGTAATTTCAAACATTCTGCTATTTTTCTTGGCATTTTAGCTAAAGCGTGAATTCCAACTGGTTGGATTGTGATTGTGTGGCGTCGGGACTGGTCATATGGCTATATACATATTTGTGATAACGGTGACTTTATATATGAAAGATATTACAAAATATATATATATATTCTAGTGCCGAGGATTGTTTGGACATGTCTGAACATGTCTTTACCTGTTTCCTACGTCCCAGCGTTTAAGCCACGCCCATTTGTGCTTTGAAGCCAATGAAATTAGCAATTTGTAGATTTCCGTCTATGATTCTATATAAGGAACTACGCACGGCTCGTTAAGTTCAATTTAAGTCTGTTTATGATAGCTGAACGTCTTTTTATTTCATAATGTCTCGCGGGTGTACAAATAATCCCAACAGCTTCTGTTATGTACGTGGAATATTACGCCTTTAATAGAAAATTTAATTTTCACTATTTTGATCTAAAAATTAAATATCAGGACAAAGATTGGGCTCCTCACATATGATGCGCACGGTGTGCCGTTACTCTGAGGGGCTGGCCAAACGGTAAGAACAGCCCTATGCCATGTGCAAGACGTATGATTTGGCGTGAACAAACGATCAATTTGTCCGATTGCTACTTTTGCTGCACAAAAACTTTCTCCAACAAAAATAATAACAAGATTAGTTACGCTTCTGATACTCGCTCAGTAGCTGATTCAGAAGCCTTGCCAGTACCAAGACTTATAGGTGTTTCGAGTAAAGAATATGCCATTACATATACAGAGGAAGAAAATTCCGAATTGTTATCGACCAGCGATGATGAATATTTGTCATTTCTAGAGAATGGACCTCACTTAGTAAATCAGCCACAGCTAAATGACCGTAATCGAGATCTGAACTTGTCAAAAACTCAAGCAGAAATACTAGGATCTAGACTTCAAGGATGGAAGCTATTAGCTCCGGACACACATATTTCTGTGTATCGTAATCGCCAGAAAGAATTGTCACAATATTTTTTAACCGAAGAAGGTTTTTCATTCTGGAATAATGCTTCGCAATTGAGTTTGAAAGCTGTCCTTCTTCACACAGGAAACGTTTATCAATTCATTCCGGTTCGCTACGCAGTCTATGTGAAGGAAACGTATGAAAATATGAATTTTCATTTGGACAAAATTAATTACAAAGTGTACAAATGGCATATCAGCGCTGACCTCAAATTTGTAGCAATTCTACTCGGTTTACAACTGGGGTACACAAAGCACTACTTTATTTCTTTGTAAGTGGGACAGGCGATCGAGAAATTCCCATTACATTGTTAAAGATTGGCCAGTATAGTCCTGTACAAAAGAATATACTTTATAAGGCACTAGTGAAACCTGATAAAATATTTCTACCGCCACTGCACATCAAATTAGGTTGGCTGATTCCAATACCTTCAACAAAAATGTCGCCAATATTTCAAATGCAAAACTTAAAGAGGGAACCTTTTTAGGACCCCAAATTAAACGTCTACAATAAGATGCACAATTTTAAGGGAATTTAAATGGTTTGGAACGTGATGCTTGGAATGCTTTTAGGAGTGTGACCCAAAAGTTCTAGGTAACACAAAATCTGACAATTACATAACAATCGTTGATGAACTTCTTAGGAGTTACCATGAACTGGGCTGTAACATGAGTCTCAAAATACTTTTTTTACCCTCGCACTTTGATTTCTTTCACAACAAGTTTACTTTATTATGTTTGGAAATATCTACGTCTCTTTTCAAATTAAATGTGACTTTCAGCATTGAATGTGGCTGCACAAACTTAATCGTTTACAAATTTTTACTTTTTTTTTTTCCGATCTACATTAGCACTACTACTTCAGTTATTTTTCTCACGTTTTTCGTGTTAAGCCATACTTCAAATTTTCAGAAAACTTTTTCATATACGCTTCACAGTCTAAATTACTTTGATGGCTGATTTCCAGTTAAAAATTTACGAAAACTTGTAAATACGAACATTATTATGACAAATGGGCTGTTTTATGTTGACTAGATGCTAAGGTAATACACATTACTGCAGTGAAAATCGTACGATTGCAAAAAATAATTGTACGCACCACGTCCGGCAAGTGTTTTTACTGGACTCGTAAATTATCAGGGTTTCGTCTACGATTTATCCTGGTATTTGCTTATTCATCAAGTACAATCTTACTTTCTGGACTTGATGCGTAAATAACAATCAAAGATGGAATTTGTTACTAAGATAATGAACCCAGCTATTCAGTAAAGGCTTTAACCAGAATAGAAGTAATATTTCGTAAATCTTTGTGTTTTCTACTATATCTAACTAAATTCTTTAGAAACTAATAACTAACATTATTTTTAGTCACATGAAGGTTACAAGATCGATCGAGCCAGAAGCCATTGCCGGTATATCACCACGAAAAGTGAATTATGCTGACAACTATAAAGCTAGTGACCACCAAAACTGGGTTCAGCCGATCATTTCCTCTATTGTCTATAGAACTCAAGATATCGAAAAGGCATTTTTCCTACTATTATTATTAGTTATAATCGGAGAATTCTTTAGTGCTCCTGCTATAACTTTAGCAGATTCCGCCGTCATAACGATATTGGGCGAAGATGCAGATCGTTATGGACATCAAAGAATGTTCGGTTCTTTAGGTTGGGGACTCGCCATGTTTTTCGTAGGAATCGCTCTGGATCATTCAACAGCATTTCCAAATCATCCATGTGGTCCAGAAAAAAAGAAAAGAACTACACCATTTGTTTTGCTACATTTTCGGTATTGATGGGTGCTGCGTTAATAACTGCTACACAAATTACATTTAAATATGATGATATACCTGAAGAACCGCAGATTGAAAAGACGCCACCGCCTATGACGTATGAAGATCAAATGCAGGCTCAACTAGCTGAGCAATTGCAACTGCCATCCTTAGCTGATACAAGAGCAGCAGCTCCAGTACAAACTCAACCACATGAAAAAGTATGTAGCTTTTAGATGTGTAATTGCATTTCTAGTTTTATTTATTTTCTAGTCCAAGATATTTGCACAAACTACAAGAGAAATTCCAGAGTGGGTCACTGTCTTACAACAGTTCAAAAATTTGAAATGCGCGTCCTTTCTGTTCGTAGCATGGTTTATGGGTTTCGGAATTGGTTTAATCTTTACTTTTCTCTTTTGGCACCTACAAGATTTTGGTGGCTCGCCAACACTTTTTGGTGTTGCTTCTGTTATAAACCACATATCAGAAATATTTGCTTACTTCTTCAGCTTCAGACTAATTAGACAGATGGGCCACGTGAAAGTATTATGTTTGGGATTGGTTGGAAATACTCTAAGGTTTTTATATATATCTTGGCTTTGGGATCCGTGGTGGGTATTACCATTCGAATTTATGCAGGTAAACGATAAAATCTAGATTCATTTTAACTATACGATAACTATGTTTTAATTATTCTGTTATAGGGTATTACTCACGCAGCTGTTTGGGCGGCATGTTGTTCTTACATAGCCCACAATACACCTCAACATCTTCGCTCATCGGCGCAGGGTGTTCTTCAAGGTATTCACCATGGTTTAGGAAGAGGATGTGGAGCAGTGATCGGTGGATTTTTCGTTAATAGTTTTGGTTCCACTGCTACTTTTAGGGGATATGGTTTAATATGTTTAGTAGTTCTTGCAGTGTTCATGTTTATAAACTTTTATCGTGTAGATCAAGGTTTTGTATCTGATTTGCCACAAACTGAAGACCCTAGACAAGTAGCAGAAGAAACCTCACATCTTGCTCCACATGGCGTGCCTAGTAATCCAATCCCAAGGGCACTGTCGAGTACTAAATTACATGAACTTGCTCAAAACGATGGGTACGGAGCCACTTACCAAACTGGAGCAGGAGGTACACTCGACATACCTGGAGGAGGAGCAGTTAACCCATTTATTCAAACAAATGGTAGTAATCAACAAAGATATAGCGGATTCCAGGTAAGAAGTAAGTATGACAGTGCTGGATTGGTGTCGTGATTAAGTGTAAGTTGAACATTAAATGGTTTGAGAGCGATTTCATCCGCATGCCTATCTAAATATTTTTTGCTTTCATTCTATCATCAATTTTGTACTATTAGAAGGTTCAAAATTCTGTGCATGATTTGTCATAACTTCCTATAAAGCTACTGTGCATTAGATCCAGCAATGCAATGGAAAAGTATACATTTTGTTAGATATTCTGATTCTACAAAAGTTATTATTTAATTCCACTAAATAAGTTAACATGTCCTTAAAAAACATTGGTTAGAATTAAGAACGTTTAGCAGTACAGATTCTTTTTATAACATTGTCGTAGACTGGGCTATTTCTATTTGATTTACTTCCTGCAAGAGATTTTTCAAGTTATACATTTTCTAATCTGCGATGGTACAAACTTTAGATGACAAGAAATAAGTTCATTCCTACTTTACAGGCTTTATAAAAAAAATACGAGAATGTTTTAATTTTTCTGCCCGACTTTTAATAGTGTTGATACATTTATTTTAAATATGTATTAATATTTGCATCAATATTGACTTTCTATGGCGGTGAGTTAGAATGCGACAAAAACGAAATGTTTTGTTAGAAATGCAATAAGATACAGTAGCGGATTGGTTGCTTTAAGTAAATCTTCTCTAATTGAACCTGTAGTGTAGGCACTTGAGCTGGATGCTCTTTGTACCATCAGCATTAATAAAACTCCAATTTCCAGTTGAGAAGTTTAATGTCCTCTATAAAGTCCAATAACTTGTCCATTAGAAGCTTGAGTATCCTCGAAGGCTCCAGTAGATCATTTCCGAAATGTTTCTGCCTGAGCACCTTCAATTCCTCACATGTGCAAATTACATGTAAACTTGTTTTCTCCTATAACTCGCATCTTCTGCACCAGGGTTCGCTCACCCGACCCGTGTTGTATAAATGCTTCCTTTAGGGACAGTGTCCATTTATCTCCCCAATAACGGTCTTAACTTGTTTTTTATTGTTTCTAATAAGATTTTCAGAGAACTTAGCATCCCCGTCCCCTATTAGCCCTTTAGGTGGAGGTGACCTTCAGTCGATCTTCATTTCCTGACATTTTCTTTGTCTAACCAAGACCAAATCTCCCTTCTAGTAGAGTCCCTGGCGATTCCACATACGGGCTCTGGTCCTATGAAGTGTTTCTTAGAACCGTCCTTGGCTAGTTTATCGGCTATTATATTGCCCCTAATATCCTCATGTCCGGCCACCTAAATCAAAGACATCTTGTGGTCTTGTACTTACAAGTGGGACAAACGATTTCAAGAGACCCGTGAAGACTTTGAAGATGAAGAAAATCCTGGATGCTCCAATGGATCGGTAATATTGTTGAAAAAAATAAGAAAGTTACAGTTGCTAAACTACTGCCATATCACGGAAAGCAATGTTGGATGTTTTGGGGATGAGGCGTGAGGTAACGAAACTGTTCAATTTCGACCAAACGCACTATTGTGAAAAGGAATGCTATACGAAGAGAATAAAAATAGAACACCGTTATGTTGCCTCAGTCTTTGTATTTGAGGAGCAAGCCGAGTTACAATGTCTTTTTATTCGAATATTATAGAAATACTATAACAGAACGACGTTTTATCAACGTTAAGGAGATGGAGATTTGCTGAAGGAAGTTAAAGTACCACCTAAAAGATGGTCTTCCTAAACTACTTCAAAGAAAGCGCATTCACATATTTATCACATCTACTGAAGATTATCTTGAAGGAAACAAAACTAGTATTGATTATTCAATATCACAAAATAATTTACTCAAGGATTCAATGAGCGTAACTGGCCGGTTCTTTTAATGGATCTAAGAATCGGTAACACCAACACCACAATGTTGAATTAATTAATTCGCGATACATGTTTCGAAACACGTGTCCAAAATTAAGTAATTAAACGTTGTGGTGTTGGTGCTACCGATTTTTTTATCTGTATCTTACGATCCTGGAGTCCTTAAAATCATATTGAATCTATGAATAACGTCTAAGAAGTTGTATCGTGTTGTTGTCCACAGTACATAATTCAACAACGTTCGTCTGGCAATTGTGAAAAATAAAAACATGTACATAGATCCTCCTTAATTTATCCAACAGCATAGCGACATCTTTTTAATAAATTCATAAAAAATCTAGTATACAACAATGGTGGAGAAAGATGCTTTGGAGAAGTTAGTTTTCGAAAGATGCTCAGTGTTAGTGAAAATAATAAATATGAGGATAAAAACGTCTGACAGGAAAAGCGTATAAACTTACTTATAGCAGAAATTGAGAATCTAAAGTTGGACCATTGTGTATCTAATTATGTCTTGATCTTGCACTATTCTTTATTAAACTTAAGCAAAAAAGTTTCCAAAATGTTACATAGTTGAATCACCTGAGTGTTATTGCATGTTTTCAAAATAACTCTAAAGTTATGACATCTACTGCCCCTAATTTTAAACGTACTATACAATAGAACTAAGAAATATATTAGTTGCTATTTGAAAAAAATAAGTTATCTATATGTTATGGATAAAAAGTTCGGATTTTTTTTTTCTCGAGACATAGGTCTTCTTATTTTGTAAAGATTATGATACTGCAGTTGTTGCCACACAGTTTCTAATTTCTTAAAATTATAAATCTATACATGCATTAACTTTTTTTTGTAATAAAACAACCATAACTAATTAAATCATTTAAAAAAGGCCACTTTTGCATGAAATTCATCGTAACATATTCTGTGTATAAATGACAAAGATCAAGGAAAGTATTTTTTTCGCAAAAAATAGTTGCTGTTCGATGTGCATACATACGTCGATACGATTTGTAGTTGATCAACCTCCATCAATGATTTCTATTATTTCAGATTTCTATCGATTTAAATACAATAAATGGTCAAGGCATCATGAAATTTTGTCTTTTTGTGTGGTCTTCAGGCCTAGAATTTGTAAATTGAAATTGCTCGAAAACGCGAATTAACTTTTAGAAAAGGTTGGCACCGTTGGATTCAGCGTATTCATATTAGGTTCGCCCCCAGGTGGCCAGCTTGTTGCAAACAAAATCTCGAAATCGAGTACAATGTATTTTTGTGTCTGTAATGTAGTTGTCTCTTTATACCACTTCATCATCATACTTAATTATTTTTTAACTGATTATTCACTTCTAATTACATGTAAAATACCTACCCAATAACAAAGTCAGTTTAATTAGTAGTAAATAAGTATTGTTATTACATTAACACAATATTTGCAAAAAATATGTACATATTTTTATGATCTAACAAATTATTTTATATAAGGTTTGTTTCTGCAGTTCGTAAAGTTACTTCGTGTTTGAGAGAATACTAAGAGCAATATACTCAATACCCAACAGAACAGAAGCGTTACGTATAATGTATGCTCCTGTATTTTAACCGTTATCGTGCAAGCCTTAAATGTTTTATACTAATCTTGAACAGCTAATGTCCATATTTTATTTTCTAATTTTCAGATGAATAGTACAGCTTTGGATAGATGCGGATTTCTTTCCCCGTTTACGGTTCTAGAAATTCAACAGCCTTTAACAACAGCGTCGTCTAGCTACGATTGGTAAATTTATTAAAATGCATGTTTGTCATGCGCGTGTATGCTTGTTATTTTTTAGTATGAGATTCCAATAATTACAAAAAATAGATATATGATATAATATAATTTACATTGATTTTACGAGAACTAAATCCGAAAAATATAAACTCAACTATTATTATTGCCTATTGTTTTTATTATATAAGCGATTGTCATAGTAAAAGCAATTTGTTTTAATTCTGTTTAAAGAATTTTTAATAGATATGTAGTTTCGGTTATTACTGCGTAATGAATATATGTGATCAAATTGTGTATCGTAATATTTCGATAGACCTTTAAATATTTCTAGTGTCTAAATATATGTAAATTATCTATTATATTTATTGTACGTACTTACTATTTAAGCTTAGATCGCTGCATATTGAATAAGACGTAAGAAGTTTAATTACCCGTATAAATACCTACAAAACAATCAGTCTTAGCTATTACAGTAATACAAATTAATTTTTTAATATCTCTATATAGTACAAGTTGGCAGTCTTTGAGATCTGTAATCTGTCTTTACTGCAACACATCAAATAAGGAATGCCAAAAAATCAATTTAATTAATAATTAAATTCTTACGGTAATGTTATGGACAATATTATCAGAGGTATTAATGTTGCAGGATTTTTTAGTTTTTAGAGGGTATTTAAATAGTACAAGGTATTACCAAAAGCATGGTCAGATGCTTACAGTAAAATTGCGTTCAGACAGTTTTAGATAAAGCAATGTTGAGAAAAGATAAATGAAATTTGAGGGTGTAATAAATACTGGTTAAAAAGCTAAGCCAGTTTGGTTTCGCGGGTTCTTAGCTTAGTGGAAATTATCTAGGCTCGGTTTGTTACGGTTTGGCTATCTATTTAATTCCAAAATAATTGTAGTAAAAATTCCTGGAAATATTTTACAAGGTATTAAGTCCTATACTTTGCTAACTTTCTTATTATCTGCGATGTTGGTTAATCCTCCTGTTGGTAACATTTTTTATTCTGACTGAGCTCGTAAAAAAGAAAAATAATTGAATATTTAATTTCCGAGATATTCATAAAAACACATTGTGAGATTCTTAATAGATTCTCAATGTTGAAGGAAAGATTATTTACTTACATTTACATTACTACTGTAAACCTAAACATAGGCAAATAAAATGTATGCGATAATTGTCAAATAATGTGCAATTAGGCTGACATAATATTGTTCAAGAAATAAACACATACAGATTTTTTCGAATAGGCAAAATAAATTAATTCCATCGCTGCAACAGCAAGGAAGTTAAAACACTTCACAATGAACACTTAATTTTGAACACGATTTCCGAAGTATTGAAGTAAATTATGATATTTTTACCAATAATTAAATTACTAATTTAAGATGTTAAATAGTAGATAACAAGATCAAGATATATGATAATTTATACAAGATATTTAAACTAGCGTTAATTAATTTCTACGTTTGTTTTAAATAAAACATCCAGTCTTTTATTGCACTATTTTATTTAATGTGACTTTTTAATCCGTTCGGTTGGTATTAGCTTAACATCTCCTCTACTTAAAGCTATTAACCGTTTTCAAGATGTTTTGTAATAGTTGAGAAGTGGCTAGAGTTGATATTAGCAAATTAAAAAATGTAGGCCACTGTTGTCATTGTGTTGACAGCTTGTTTGTTTAGACATACATAATTTATCATGTTAATATTTTTGTCATTTTTATTTCAAACCATGAGGCTTTAGTTTTATTTACAAAAAATGCAAAACGGAGAGTATGGTACTTTCAAAACAAAAATTACTAAAAATAAACCTTTATCTACTCCTATTAAATAATGTATTCATTATTCAGTTGCTTTTGAACAAGTAATGGCACCCATAAACAATTAGCGTGATTTATAGCAGTGAGTTATTATAACTCACGCTAAATTCTACAATCTGATTCGTCGAAATGAAACAGTCCACTACCATCTTTGAGGGAAGTAACGTTATTTGTCAACTCAAAATTAGATCACTTGTCAATTTTAACTTGACAGTTTCAATATGCGACACAATTTTTGAAATTAGGTAAAATGTCATTTTGACAGTTTCAATATGCGACACAAAAAAGTTTTCTTGGAATTTGTTGAAGTAATTGTTATAGTCGTAGATAAAGTATAGTATTCAACTCGCGGTAATGGTAATAACTCACTTGATGAATTACAACTCATTGTAACTTCATCTGCGTGAGTTATTACCTACATTACCGCTCGTTAAATAATATACTATTATTTGACAGTTAAGTAATTATAACAGCACCTTTTTCTGCTGATCTAGGACAGCTTTGGGATTCAAAATTTACAATAAAAATTTAATAAATATTGGATATTACAACATTTTGTAGTAAATCATTCTGGGAGTGTTATATATTTGGGATGAAAAACCAAATTCAGCATGGTACCTACCAAGAAGATGGAACACACGCACAATTTTAGATTTTATAATGTAATTTTCCACCGCCAATTAAATAAACATTTTTTTTTATATATATAGCGTCCGTGAATGGAATCGAACCACCAAGTTTGCTATTGCGGCATACCCACGAAACCTTCGTGCCACCGACGACTTAGAATCGAGTCCGCGCTGGTGCGGCGGTGGCACGAAGGTTTGGAGGAAGGTGATAGAGCATCATAAAATACCGGGTGTTCTATTTAAAATAAATAGTTATAAATTAATAGGGTTTTAAAACGCTTTGTAGAAATTCTTAAATATCTTACATTAAATTTGATGCAGGTTAACGTAACTTATCAATTGACAAAAAACAAACTGAAATACCTTTCAAAATATCAACAAAATTAATTAAGTAGGTAGTCAATATGCACTTATTTCTTTGTCGCACAAAGAAAGAAGAAGAAGAAAGTACAAATCTAATGCAAGATTGTATGTAGTCCTTTTGGTAGTTTCAAAATGACACCCGTTCTTCTTACAGATAAAATATTATGCTGTTCAAAACTGTTCCGAGTGATGAAAATTGACTTTTAGCAAGTATTTTAACAAGTGCATTTTTTTCTAGTCTATTCATTAAACTAACCATTTTTGGAAAACTGAAGTAACCACAACTTAGCAAAAGGAACAATAGGCTCTGATATATCACTAAGTATGGAAGTATGTTACATAATTCATTTAAAACGTAATCAATATATAGCTTTCAAGTTTACTACAATCAAGTATTGTGTGAGTAGTTACAATATTTTCATATATAATATACCCAAATGCTTCAGTAAAAACGGTTACAGATACTCATAATGAGATTGCTAACTTGTATTTATATACATTGGCAATATCTCAACATATACAAATTAAGACTGCTTCAATATTGATACATAACTTGCAGTAATACCTAGCATTCTTCAGCGAGTGAATAAATACTTCCAACAGCAGCTTATCTATGTTATTTAGAATTTGCGCTGTCTCTAATAATATGAAGCTTGTTGTACTTATTCTGAAGAATTACTGTGTTTGTAGTATTTTGGACGATATAAAGTAAATTGACGATTTAGTTGGACTCAGTGCTTAAATACTCAAAGAGTTTCTTTAGCTGCTAGATAGTAAATATTTGAAGCAATAAAATAAATATCAGTTAACTGCTGTAATTAATCAATATTACAATATCGTAATAATATACGCGAGGAAAGGATTAGTGAGAAAATTATATAGGGAATTTTATTGACAAGAAAACCACAGTTGGCGTTAAAGTTTCAATTCTTAGTTATAATATTATTAATTGTATCTGCAACTTGCCTTCAGTTTTTAAATTTGAATACTACGTTGGTTTAATTTGAGGGAAAGGAGAGAAATTTAGGCAAAAATCCCGAAAAATTATTACAATATAATGAAAGCACTGTACAGGAGGCTTATTATGAAGACTATTTTGATTAGTATCAGATGCAGTTATATCATTTTAATAAAAAGCCCTTCCATAGTCAAGAAAACTATGGAATTTGTAAATACATAGATACACATTTGTACGTACATACATACTACTACAATTAACAGCGCAACATTATGATAGATTAAAATCCACAGAAAGAGCTGCAGTAATAGTGTGGAAGCAATACAGTTTAGGAAGCCGCTACAGCTGTATTTTCTTTGTTGGTGGAAATCCTTTATAGACATCATGTGCTTAGTTCTATCGCAACAGGATAGTGTGCGACTTTCAGTCGGTAGGTGCAGGACTAGTTTACTCACTAAAACCACCCTTTTGTCTCCCGACACCCTCATGGAACCATCTGTTTGATGTATCCATCATAAAGGCACCGAGTGTTCCTGAGTTTCTCTTGTTTCTGGTTAGATTTGCTCCATTCTTATTTTAAGTTCTTTTGCTCTTATTAGGTTGCTTATCATTTTATGTATAGATGACCACTTTTCTTTAGATTCTATCATAATGGGAATCATATTTCTCACATTAATATTATCACACAGGAAAATAGTGTGTTCTTCGGTATCCACGGCAGCACAATATTCACATTTGTCATTATCTCTTTTGCCTATACGCTTTACGTATGCACGAAAAAAGCTATACCCTGTCAAAGCTTGTGTCAGGTAGAAATCCAGGTTTCTATGTTCACATTGGTCCAAGTATTCAGGTCCGGTGTCAATTCTTTAGTCCATTGCGCTTTATTGGTATTACTGGCCCACCTCTCCTGTCACTTCATCAGTGTTAAGCCTTTCGCTTCTTTCAGTATCTGGCCATCGTAAATACGCTTCTTGAGCTAGGATTGGCAAAATTACTGCGATAACATGCAGGGCCAGGTTTGAAATCGTTCTGAATGCTAATGCCAATCTGATCATTACGTTGCGCTGAGTTTCTCCATTAGCTACCGTGCGGTTTCCGTTATTCTTCAGTGCATGTTCCGATACCGCCGCTCCATAGAGTATTGTTGAGTGTACTACTCTTCTGAGCACCGCTCGTTTACCACTATTGGGTCCTTCGATGTTAGACATCAACCTTGCTAGCTGTCCTATTTTTTTCTTCAGCCTTCGCAGTCACTTTTCCGAAGTGCTCTTTGTAGGTACCTCTGGTGTCAAAATATATTTCCAAATATTTAACGCTTTTTCGGTATGATTTCCACATTATTTAATCTAAATTTAATATTATTTATTATATTATTTTAATTTTCCTTTTGTGCGTTATAATGAGCGCTTAAGCTGTATTTACAATAGATAAAAACTTATCGACCCCAAATCTATTAGGAGTAGCATTAGTTAACTTTTAGTCTTTTTAGTTTGTTGTCTTTTAGTGTCACTATAATTTATTTCGATTACAATAATTAATATCAGCGTCCCATGTGCCAACAATCTCTAATTTAATCAAAACCTTTTTGTTAGAATAAAACACAATATTGAAACACAAAACTGATTGTAAACATAATGAAGAACTAACGCAGGAATGAAGAATGAACGGACAGATTATAATAAAAATTAAAGGGGGACAGGATGATGAGACTATGACAAAATAGATAGTAATCAATTCAAACCGCATCTACAGGGTGGGGCATTAGTGCGAGGAAGTCCAGCGAGGAGGCTATAACCTAAAAATATTTTTAACTATACAGGGTAAACTAAACTTACTTTATTTTAAATGGAACACTCTATATATTTTTAGTGTTTACGATTCTTCTAGGTCTTACCTTTATTATAATATAGGGTTTTGCTATGTTATTCAGTATACTTTAGAAGATATGGGAAGTTTTGCATAAATGTAATAACAAAGTTGGCGCTTCCTAGCGTACTACAGCTTCCGCATAAAATAATTCATTTGCGCTAGAAACATTTCTAATGTGATCTATGTTCATCAGAAATTATTTATTTATCGGAGTATTCAATATTTATATACAGGGCGAAATGTTTATTTTCTCCCTTATTTCAAATTGAACATCCTGTATTTTGTTATTGCAGTAAACTCCTCTCTTCACGAACTATATTATTTATTAAACATTGCCTATAGCTAAATGCGATAGTTTTTGAGTTATTTGCGTTTCTATAAGTCGGAAATATGATTTTAAATAAGAAAGGGTTTGATTTGAATTGGTTCACCGCGGAAATATTAAGCAAATATTGATGCTGAGCTAAGAAATAATAAAGTACCTATAGTATACTACGGTTGCAGTTTGTTTACAGTGGAAATAATAGCAACATGGTTAGTAAAATTAAGATTTTTAAGTATTATTTGAGACAGAACTGAATGAGAATATTGATATTGATGATATTAACGAGGTTGAAGTTTTGATATAACAGAATATTTTGACTGCTGTTTGTATCAGTTAAAACTGAATTTTTCTCGAGAAGTATAGATTTATGTTGGGACGAAGTAATAAGAATGTTTTACTTGCAAGAAGACCATCACCAGCAATTCTCTAGTAGACGACAACCAAGAACAGAAGCTTTTAACATTTTCTTGCAACGGTTTCGTCGGACTGAATCTATCAATTATGAAAACTCTAAGTAAACCAATACCGTTTAAACAGAAGAATAAAATGCATCTATATTATGCGCAACGGCACCAAGCATTGACTGATGACGACCTTAGAGAGACCGTAAAAATAAATACACAAAAATATATAATTCCGTAATTCGTTCGTCCTTTATTTTATTTTTTCAAGTTCCATAATTAAATGTTATCTTATTAACACTTTGCGTTTCCTATTTTATGTAATTTTCCCATTACAACAACTTGTAATTGTAACATAAATTTCACACAGGTCATAGTCATACAGGTCAATCATAGTTAATACTGTTTTTTCACTCAGCTTTACGTCAGATAATGATACTTTTAACGACTTAGGTATAGAATTGTATTTTCCCAACTAAGCAACAGTTTTCGTCTAATATTGCTATTCAACTGATTAAAATCAAAACCCGTTTTTATTTAAAATCATGTTTTCCACTTATAGAAACGCAAATAAGTCAAAAACTAGCGCATTTAGTTATAAGGAATGGTTAATAAATAATAAAGTTGCAATAATAAAATACAGGATGTTCCATTTGAAATAAGTGAGAAAATAAACATTCCGAGTTCTGACTCGCCCTGTATATAAATACTAAATACTCCGATAAATAGATAATTTCTGATGAACGGAGATCACATTAGAAATGTTTCTAGCGTAAACGAATTATTTTATGTGGAAGCTGTAGTACGGTAGAAGCGCCAACTTTGTTATTAAATTCGTGCAAAACTTCCCATATTTTCTAAAGTAAACTGAATAACATAGCAAAACCCTACATTATAATAAAGGTTAAGACCTAGAAGAATCATAAACAGTAAAAATATACAGGGTGTTCCATTTAAAATAAAGTAAGTTTAGTTTACCCTTCAACTTTTATCTGAATAACATTTTCGCATTTCTTTTATAATATAGGAGTAATTGGACTTCCTCGCACTAATGCCCTGTATGTTCACAGCGTTAATGTATAGAACGACAATGTCACCAATCTGGCTGCAAACACCTTTCCCTCTCAGGCCTAGGATTAAATGGATGCAAAGTAAGTCAATACCTTTATTTAACTTGACAACTGATAAAATAAACAGAAATTTATTTTAGAAAGAATTCAGAAATATGTATATAGAATAAAAATATAAAGTTTGTCTTGTCAAAATGATTTATTGATTTGTTACTAAAGGTGAATTTATTAGCAAAGGGAAACTATTTGATAATTAAACGGAGGAAAGATTAGAAGTGCAAATACGAAAACTGAGGAAGAAGGAGAAATACTGAAATCAAACGGAAACTAAACGTGAAAATTTCTGATATCTGACCTTAAATGTAGTTATAGGCCTATACAAAAAGTACCAGTAGCCAAAGAAAAAGAACATGAAACTTATGCGATATAATACTGAAAAAAACACTGGAAAAATAACAATGAAATAGAGCATTACCTCAAATAATGCTCTCAAATACTATTACATTTAAAACAAGTGATATTTTAAAGGTATGTAATTATAAATTTAGAGACAAAAGATAGCGAGACATAAAAATATAATGAGCCAGTTTTGTATTAGTATCTTCCTAAAATTGAATTATTGCATAATATCAATTTAAAAGTAAATAAAAATGAAACTAACAATATTCTGCTTAAATTTGACATTTTCCACACAGTCTAGAACAAAACCTTAATTGTAGGATTAAAAAATATATGTTGCATCTCGCTAAGCTTATGTTTACTTGTCAGAAAATGCTAACATATGCATGTACCATAAGTACACATACATACATATGTTATTGAATTTTATTCACTATGCAACGATCAAATAATTCATTTCGAACGTATGTAAATACAATAAAATATTCCTACAACCATACGATACAAATGTAAAGAGTACCTACCTATATACATAATAATAATAATAATAATATAATGTAGCACATAATAGAAAACGTGATTTATCCGGAGAATTTAGTTCATATTATTTTATGTAAAAATGTTATCGGCTAAAATGTAATCTTTGTTATGAATATTAGGTTTAGTAATTTATTAGTTTAGTAATTAATTAGACCAAAGTTAGTTTAGTATATTATTTTCATCTAAATACTTATTTATACTCCAAATTTCAGCACAAAAGTTATTTTCTATTCTACGAAGAAACACATAATTCCAAATTACTAGGTTTGTTGCAAGTATAGCTAAGAATTTTCAACAATCAGCAGCTTAGTTGTTCTTAAAACAGAGTTAAGATTATAATAAATAATGGAGTTGTTATTGTTGAAAATTGGGCGGAAGTATATTTCGAGTTGATTTTCTTAAGAATAGAAAGTTAATACTTAAAACGAGAAATTAATGTATTTCACATACTATGTATGTAGTACATACATACATACAATGATAGGATGGAGTAACATATAGCTGCTTGTCCTGTACTTCTTTCGCCAATATTACTATTTTTGTTAAACAACTTTTCTTGTATTTTCTTCACAGTTTCTATGTGAATATCCTCTAAACGTAAGTCCTGCCTATAAGCGGGTACTTTTAATAGAATTTTAATATGTTATTATTTATACCTCTTTTTGTCCCTAATCTTCCATTGTTAGTGACTTCAGTTTTGTATATATAACAGTACCATTTTATAATTAAGTGACATATCTGTATAAGTAAAATGTGCTTAGTATTTTGGTGTTGTTCAATGTTATCGTGTACAGCTAATATGTGAAATGAAAAAAGTGTGTAAAGTTTATACTTAGCATACAGGATGTCAATTTAAAAACGAATAATCGGCTGCAAGTTTAGAACGAGAAATATATCCACAAATGCTTTGACGAGGATTTTAAACTAGTTAACTAATTTCTTAGATTTCCACAGATACTCCTATAGAAATCTTAAATGATAATGTATCGAGTGATATGGTGATTGAAAAACCATTTCGTTATTCACATTTTCCGGTTTTGATTATTGCAATTGACTGAAACTTGTTGAAGATGTCTCCATTTTAGTGTTTAAAGTTTGAGTTGTGTTCTTTCTCTTATTCAGATAAAAAACCATTATTAACAGAAAACAGTGTAGTTGTAATAAGCAATAAAAATGATTACAGTTATTTTGTAAGGACTACTAGCAGTTTATTTTTAAACGCCGAGCATTTTGAATTGTTTCCGATAATTTAATCTTACTACAGCTACATATGAGAACTCCATCTTGTTGAAAATGCAAATTTTTTACTAAATATTTGAGGGTTCTGTTGTTGATTCTAGTTATTGCGTGGAAGATTTCGTTCAAAAATTCACTAGTAAATGTTTTCGCACATGTGTTATTCGTTGCACATTTTGGAACTAAATACAAAGAAGTCGTTGTTTGTATTATTACTTATTTAGTTACAAAATGTGCAAAATACAAAGAATGCCTGGTCGTTCTTTGTATATGTAGTTATTAAGTTCCAAAATGTGACGCAACATGTGCGAAAATATTTACTAGTGAATTTCTGAAGAAGGTAAAAAAGTTACTGAAAGCTAAATTGTATTTTTAACTCGTCAAAAAATGTATAATAGGCCGCGATGACAACGAAATCTTCCACGTAATAATTGTAAATACTACGACCAAGAAAACGAATTATTTCTAATTGATTCTAGTATTTCTGCAGAAGTGTCTCCAGTTGCGCTTTCATCAACAAACAATGGACCAAAAATATTATCACTTAATACACCTATATCTACAGATATCCCTCACTCTTCGTGTAGAAATGTGGAGATTGTCATTACTCCAATATCGGCAGTTTTGCTTATTAAAACCATTATTTAAGTAAAAAGTGCGTTCGTCACTAGACAAGATTTCCTAAACATTAACTTTGTTTCTAAGTATTAAACGTTTCTCACAATATATCCCTTATTAAATATTGTTTTTGTTCTGCCACAGTAACAATTTTTGGATAAGTATCATTTCCAGACTTTCGGCTGTATAGTAGTAAAGTTTTCAGTGACGTGCCATTCACGTAACCTTCCTATTTAAGATTTTTTACAGGTGTGATTGTTGGAAGTCCAAGGGAGGATTTTAGTCCCTTTGTAAATTTCATCAAACTACTACACCGCTACACAATAGATATTTCTCGTTCTAAACGTATAACCGACGGTTCGTTCTTAAATCGTCATTTTAAGCGTTGATTGAAAGATGTATACAATAGCACTTGTGCTCTCATATTTTGATTTAACTGTCCATACTGTTAGTTTTCTTGGGTTCAGTTTTATAATAGATTCACAAATCGGAATAGAGAGCGGGATTTGTTAAAATAATTTCTTACGAATATAATATAAATACCATAATAATTCTATTGACATGACGTATTTGGGTAGCTCACGAATAGTAAATTGAAGAATGAGCAAAAAATTTTTTAATGAAATTATTTGAAAAAAAAAATGTTGAAAAACTTAAATAAAGCTGGAGTATACATGAACAAACACAAATATAATAAAGATTCAAATGAAAAAACTGATTTCAGAAATGATACTAAACAAAATACTAATCCGTGATGATGGAGGATGCAAAAAGTTAATCAAAAAAATATCGAAATCTAATGGGAAATAATTGTTGCATCACATATTTTTAAAACGGGACTTGTAAATTAATAGATTTTCCATCAAGTGTACTTCCCGCTAATTTACTGAATTGGTTCGGCATAGTAGAAATAGAATCAGGAAAGAAATTTATATATAATGACTGTCAAAAGTTTTATCTCTACGAAAATTTCAAAATTAATATCTCAATTTAATATAGCCCTAATTCGGACAAATACCGGTGTGATGATAGTAGTACATATACAGTGTGTCCAAGATAATAATCGGAGAACATTGGAATCTTGGAAACGGTAGGAGTTACAATGCTGGTTAAATTAGGAAAAAGTTGCAGAATTTAAATACTTTTTACATGGCTTTTGCAAAATTAAGTTATCTGTAACCGATTTTGATATTTTTGGAAAAAAGTTTTTTTTTGCGATACTAGTTTTTATTTATTTCTGACACTATTTGAATAGAAGATATAAAAAAATGAAAAATACTTTTCCGGTATCACTTTTTAGGCTGAAAAAAATGGCGTCCACAGATTTTCAGTATGACGTTTCGTTTTCTAAAAATCATCAACTTTTTTAATACGATACCATTAAATTATTCAAGAAAAATATCCTTACAGAATGCTCCAAAAACATTTATTTGAGAAAGGTTTTCCTTTCAATAACTCAAATAACTACAATAATTTCAGCAAAATTTAGTAGTCATTAAAGTGTAACAAATAAAATCATTCTCTTATAAAACATGGTGAGTTTAGAGAAAAATCTTTCGTTTTCATTGACACCTTGCTTCAGTTACAACAAAAAATCAAACTATGTACGCAGTCTTTTAATTCCTTTAAAAATGATTGGGCATTTCTCTTTTGAGGAAAAGTTTAATATATGAAATTATTACATTTCATACCAGACTATTTACGCGGGAAGCCGAGGGAATGTATTTAAATAATTACCCCGAACGATTACAGCTGGTGATTGTGGTGATTATTATTCAAAATTAAATAAAGTATCTGTAATACAAAGTAAATTGTAGCTGCAATAAACTTATTCAGCTAATAACTAAAAAAAAGTAATTAAATAAATTTGAGCTAGCAGAAACACCAAGAAACTTATTCAGAAATTCTTGGAAAATGTTCCAACACGAACCTGGGAATGTTACTACCAGTACATGTATAAAGCACAACATCTGATAAATATACGCATCAACTCTTTCTAGAAATTCTTTTTTCATTTTTCGATTACTTTGCTGCATATTTACGTCAATTTCGTTTATAATTTAACGAGGCCTAGGAAATTTTTCGTACAGTATGACAGCCACTTACAGCGATAAATTACTGTTGAAATAAACTCTAATTGTAGATTGCTCTTTCAATGGACGCTTAAATTGTTTAGTTAGTATATAATACGCCATTAAAGCTCCAAATTCAAGTAAACGAAGCTACTTTATCTTTATCGATTTGTACGATATTTCAGCATACTCTATTGAGAATGTTAAATTTTGTAAAATAAAATCTTATTTCGCTGAAACGCGAGCATAATTCACCAAGAAAATGATATAAGTAGAAGATAAGAAGATAATGTATTTTCGTGTAATTTTTAAATGTTTCAAGTGTGGTAACGAACTATAAAATTAATTTCAATAAATATTATACTGTGTAAAATGTTCGAATCGATAAGAAAATTGTTAACTATCTGAATATAGGCTTTTCTAGAGTTTATTTAGCTACTAGGATTTATCGGGATCATATTTTCAGGTGTATATATGTACGTATATACAGTGCGTTCTGTAATTCGAATAAAATGGAAAATTCGAGTATTTTGCTGCTTTTGATGAAATTGTAAAACTTAAGGATACCATTGCACTAAGTTTCACTTTTGAACTGAATCATTTGAGTTCGCAGATTAGAATTAATATTTTTGTAGAATTGTTTATTCTATCTCTACTACTTTTTTGCGAACACATTGTATATGTATATAAGTAACTTAATAGAAACAGCTTGTTCATATCTGTTTGCAATAATTGAAAAATTAATAAGAATGATATATCTATTTATTAAAGTTGTCTGTCACTTGTATAAGCAGGCAACATATTAGCAAAGCAATTTTAAGCAATTCCTATGAAAATATGTCCCATGAAAACAGTGATAACACTAAATGTGAAACGTCGATACATATCTAAATAACAAACGATTATTTGTTGATACAGATTGCAAATGTATTATTTTATGTAAATGAAGCACTTGTCTTTATCTGTATATGTTAAAATATAGCTGCACTATAACGTTAACAGTTGTTTTATTATTTACATATGTATGTATATCTATACATATTTTAATACTTCTCACAGGCTTCGTTTCATGTGGAACAACACGTAAAACTTAGGTTTAATATAAATATTAATTATATTTCGTAATTCTTCCTAAACTTAATAACCTCAAATTTTAAGTAGCTTATTTCATCAACAAACTGCAAAATTAAATATAACCCCAAAAATCTATGTATGAAACTGGAAAAATTGTGCGAAAATTACTATCTCAAGACAGGTTTAGTTATATGTGGCAGCGATAGTAAAAAAACAGTAAAGTGGTTCATATGCTAATTGATATCTTCAGGAAAATTATCTTTAAGAAATAAATTAGACAGCACAATATATATCACATAATTACCAAATGGTGCTTGTTAGGAATATCTTAATGCTACCCACCAATATTCACTTTAGCTTCTTTTTTGTTATGTTTAATGCTACTGAATAAACAGATTCTTTGATAATTATTATTTCTTCTTGACAACTGAATATCAAGGACACCATCAACGATAATTAATTACATACAGGGTGATTGGTGAGAATGGCCTATTAAAAGTATTATACAAACGGAACGGGATTTCAAAACAAAATTTTGCAGTTGGATATGGTTGAATATGAACTATCACGTGAAGATATTTTTGAATGAATATCACTTCCGGTTAATCGGAAGTGGGCATCAACTTCGATTTTTTAAAAAGCACGCTATAAAATAAATTACAGATTCAGCTTCTGTGATAAATTTTACACATACTTCATGGATTATACCCTATACCTAAATACCATTCCTTCTGAGTTATTCGCAATTAAAGAAAAAACCGACAGATACCGATCTTACTTTATATACGTCACGTAGGAGTAAAAGAGACGAATGAAATTTTGCATACGTACAGTTGATATTATGTAGTTGCACAACATTTGAAGTTCTTCTCTGTAACATTATACAGGGTGTTTAAAAACTTAGTTGCTTATAAATAAGTTCAATCTGCGGAAAGTATTTTTTTTAATGGAAAGGTATATATTTTATTAGATATTCTGATTCTACAAAATATTCTCTTTTAATCCGTATTAGGTGTTCGCATACCTAAAATGGAAGGTGAATAAGTTATAACGATTTAATTAACCTCCGTACCTAAAATGCTCAGCTATGTCAATTTACTGAAGCAAGGGTACTTAGCCCATTTGTTTTACATACTTACTTGCCACTTATTTTGACGTCATTTTGTTAATTGTACTTTCGTAAATTCTTCCCACTGGGAATTACCAGATTATATTCGAAGAGAATACGTCTCCGAATTGTTCTTATCGAACCATTTTCTATCTTACTGTACTTTGTATATTATCTTCCTTATTATTTTAATTTTACCTAGTTTGTTATTAGGTACTAATTATTTAGACCTTTGATGTAAAATTACTGTATGTTAATTATTCAAATACCGTTTGTTGGGAGTATCTAGGAGAATTCTTAGATAATCTAATTTTTTGACTGATATTGTTCTTCACCATTGTTCTACATAGAAACGTATCGGGTGCTAACACTTTTTATATCTTAACAATTCTTAGAAATTTTTGCTGATTATTGATTGTAAATGTTAGTATCTTTCACTAAACGTTCGATACGTCTATTTTACTATTTGATTACATTCACTTTGCATAATAAATAAACTCATGCTTACTTGATTTGGTCTATTCTTAATGCTAATCCATTCTCAATGCTAACACCATATACTGAGAAAAATGTATTGTACAGAAGCAAAAACAATGTTATTACAGGTAAAATAAAAATTCTAAAAAAATTCGAAGATTACAATATGTTTTGTAACAAATACAATGATTTTTTAGCGCAGATCTATTTCTCTCAGCGTACGCCAGAACAAGTAATTAAAATGACCGACGTCAAAATAAATTGCAAGTAACTATGTAAAACAAATAAGCTAAGCACCTTGCTTCAGTAAATTGACATATCTGAGCATATTATGTACGGAGGTTAATTAAATCATTATAACTTATTCACCTTTCATTTTAGGTATGGGGACACCTAATACGGATTAAAAGAGAATCTTTTGTAGAATCTAGAATCTTTTGTAGAATTTGTTGAACTTATTTATAAGCAACTAAGTTTTTAAACACTCTGTATAATGTTACAAAGAAGAACTTCAAATGTTGTGTAACTACACAATATCAGCTGTGCGTATGCAAAATTTCATTGATCTCGTTTACTCCTAAGTGACGTTATGTCACTATAAAGTAAGATCGGTATCTGTCACTTTGTTTCTTAGGGAATGGTATTTAGGTAGAGGATATGAATATGAAATATGTGTAGAATTTATCATAGAAGCTGAATCTGTAATTTATTTTATAGCATGCTATTTCCGGTTAACCGGAAGTGATATTTATTCAAAAATATTTTCACGTGATAGTTCATATATGGTTCATATTCAACCATATCCAACTGCAAAATTTTGTTTGAAAATTCCGTTCCGTTTGCATAATACTTTTAATAGGTCATTCTCACCAATCACCCTGTATACTAACGTACTGTCAATATGGCACAAGATCCCGTGTACTGTCGTTAAAATTTTGATACACATTTTTCCAGATAAAATATGAAAAAGCGCCAAATTATGCGCCAAATTGAGTGTCATTATGACATTAAAGTGATGTTATAGTGTCATTCTGATTTTGTATGTTGTGTCGCAAGTGTGCTTGTAAACAGTATTAGTAGTATATATGGTAAATTTTGTAATATTCTTGGAGAAGGTATAATATAAATTTAAGGAATAAGTATGACGTAGTAGTTTAAATCTTAAACGGCAGTAGTGTTAAATACTGTTTAAGAATTAAACTATCAGTTCTATCAAATTGAGAGGAGCTGACATTGGCTGACATACACCAATTTTGACATAAACCAGTGTCACTTCGTGACTTTATTTTCATGTCGCAGGAGCTTTCGTTTTACATGCGCTTCTACAATACAATACAATGTGATAAGCGTACGATAAAAATTGTAGTATTTAATTTTTAAATAAAAAAATACTTTCGAAGTTAATTTTGTTTCGATAAATAAGTACTTATTGAATTAAAAAGCGTTGTTTTTCCATTTATTACAGTACAATAACATTAATGCATAGTGTAAAACTTCATACAATAGGTTTCTGTGCACCCTCAATTACAGCGCAAATCAATACAATCTTCAGTATTATATATACATACATACATACAACACTGTTGCCAAATGTATGTTTTCTTCAAGCGGTTCCCGAAGGCACACGAAGGATGATACACACTAGCTTTGTTTTGGTTCGGAATTCAGGATTAGTAACAGAACTGCGCAGAACGTAAGTGCACAACATTATAATTCCAGAATGGTTCCGAACTTTTAATAACCAAAACACATTTTAGGAGCCTGTTACTGCCATCTTTTAGATACAAACTAAAATACAAACCAAGAAAATATCAATAGCGAATGTTCTGCGCTAAGTCTTTCAAATCCTGTCTCTATCTTAGGATACCACTCGCTTTCCATAAATTTTATTTCCAGGACAGTAATTAACCAATAAAAATCAAATACAAACGGAAGAAAATATCAAACTTTAAAAAACAACGTAAATATCAATGTCATTGATGACGAACATATCGAAATAACTCGAATTTCTGAACACATGCACCGATGACGTAATTTCGAACTAATAATTCAGAATCGGTACTCATGGAAGTGCAAGAACTGTTTGAACGGTTCCAGAATCATTCTGAATCCATTCTGTCAGTAACCAAAACATCGGACTAAAAATTCGGTTCGCGTTCTTAATTAACCAAAACGCTAAACTGTAAATGCGCGTGCGCAACAACTCTAGAACCATTCTGAATTCTGAACCAAAACAAAGCTATTAATAGTATTAAAACTTTTCACTCAGAATTGAATAAAGAATACTGTTATGTGCAGTTCTTACGCCAATTTCTCTCCACCCTGTATTTGCCGCTTACGGAAATCTGGAATGTCTTCGGTAAACGCGTGGGCTTGGATGAGTTCAGCTGGTTTGGGTGTATGCTGGAACATTAATTGACATTTTGTTGCTGCTACATACGTAGATATAGTGGAGTATGTGATGCTACCATCTGTAGCGCAAATCTTTCCAGGCAATAACTACGTATTTCAGCAAGACAATTGCCCCGTCCATACAGCCCGTGTTGTTGGACAGTGGTTCCAGAATAACAATATAGAAGTTTTGCCATGGTGTCCAAATAATCCAGATCTAAACCCATTTAAAAATGTACGGGAACTTATAGTCAAACATATTTATAAAAGAAATTTTCATCCTCGCAATGTGGAGAAACTGTGGGAGGTTATAGAAGAAGAATGGGAGGCACTAATTGAGAATGAACACCTAACACACAATTTAATTCGTTCAATACCACGCAAATTAACCGAAGTCATTGCTGCAGACGGCGATATGACCAAATATTGAATATATTCATTGGTTTATCTACTATCTTTCAATTCCTGAAATATTTCAGGAATTAAAAGATAAGTACATAAAGATCACAAAATAGATATATTAATTTTATCTACTATTATTATTATTTTTTTTTTATTATATATTTGTCTTTAGATATACATTAATCTTTAACAAAGTGGTATGGGTCCTCTTATATATACATACATGCAATACACACAATCATAAAGAAAAAATATAACCAAAGTATATAATTAGAATTTATCAATACAACAGTACAAAATCAAAAACCAAAACCAAAAAAAAAAGGAGACAACGATTATTCTGCCATAATAAATGCTATTAATTTTAAGGCTTCACTTAATTAAGTCATAATAAAGTTGATCCAACTGTTGTTTAGTTTCGATAACTAATAATTCTTCCACTGTCATGTCACCGGGAAAAAGCTGGTCTCTAAGGGGCCGATATATAGGGCAAGCCCTCAGTACGTGTTCGATAGTTTCTGGCATGTGTAAATTACATATTGAGCAGACTTCTTCCGTATGTATTTCCTGTAAATGGCGGTTAAAATACAGTCTAACCTTCTTCTTATTAGCTACTCTAACTTGGCTTACTAATCTTGTTCTAGCGATTGGTGCACGAAGATGTAAATATGGTTCTCCCGTTCGCAATGTACTTATTTTACGATACACCTCTGAATAATTTGATGTTATTGCTGCTTGGATGTCCTTACTCCATTCATTATTAGTGGCTTTTTCTATTATATCACTTTTCTTTTTCTTTAGTTCAAAACTTGTAGTACTTGGCTTACCAAGATTAGTCTCCCCAATTGAGCTAAACAATTGTTTCACTTGTGTTAACCAATTAAACGTCTCCATATTTTCGGCTTTTGCGTCTTTCTCAACCAAAGCTTTTAGACATTGACTAGGCAGCCTTTCTTCGGGCATACTTAAGATTTTTTCATACCATGCCGTAACTCGTTTTAAAACCTCGACTCTTAAATGTGTTAATCCTATCTCTAGGCGGACCATACTGCTGGGTGTGCTTATTGGCCAATGAAAGAATTTTTTAAAAAATGCTACCTGGACTTTCTCGATGTCCTGTGTATATCTAAGCGCCCATACTTCACTTGCATACAACAATACTGCCTCTACCACTGACTGAAATAGCTTATATTTTGTTTCCAAGCTATCGGACTTAGCTTTTACCAGTATCGAGTTAACGTTAGCACCGGCTAGTATTGCTTTACGGATAAAGTACTCCGAGGCTTTCTTGTATATACCCGTATTAGAAAAGGGAACTCCCAGGTAAATATAACTTGTTTGATAATCTAATTTAACATTATCATATATAAAGTATCCTGGGTCTTTCATTCTCTTACCTCTATGGAACGACACTACTTTCGTTTTTTTCCGTGTTAAGATCGAGACTGTTCTCCACGCAGTATTTGTGCAATATTTCAAGCTTTTTGTTTTCATCTATAGGCGATCTGGCAAATAATACTATGTCATCAGCATAAAGTAGCATTACATGGATTTTCTGCTTGTAATCTTTACTCCTTCTATCCCATGTCTAACGAAGTACTCTACTATATCTGCAATAAATATAGCAAATAGCAGCGGGGACAAAGAATCTCCTTGTAGAACACCGGCAGCCATATCAACAAATTCTGGTGTTTCATCATAGCCTGGCACCATTATACGGATATTGTCATATAGTGCTTTTAATATTCGAACAATTTTTCCGCTAACTCCGGTTTTATATAGCTTCAGCCAAAGCTTTCTGTAATCTACCGAGTCGAACGCTTTTTTAAAATCCACAAAAATAGCATACAGATACGAGGATTTTGGCATGATGTTCAAACCAACGACACTATTTAGTATGTAAATGTTGTCAATGCATCCTCTATTGCGTCGAAAACGTGACTGTTCTTCCGGTAAAATTATATATTGTTCGCACCACTCACTTAAACGATTATGGAGTATTGTAGTAAATATTTTTGTTACTGTATTTATAAGTGATATACCTCGGTAGTTTGCAGGATCTAATTTATCTCCCCCTTTATGTATCATTTTCACATTTACTTCGGCCCAGCTATTAGGTATATTCTCCGTTATAAAAACCTGATTAAAAAGATGTAACAAATAGTGTAGCCAAGATGGGGGAAATGCTTTATAGTACTCGTTAGGTGTCCCATCTGGTCCTGACGCTTTATTCAATTTAGATATACATACAGCGTACAAAACTTCTCCCATTGATATGCTTCGGTCCAGCGTAGGGTGTAGAACTGATATGAACATTGTGTTATCGTTTATTTTATTTCCGTATAAAGTTTGCAGGTATAGTTTCCATTCATTTGGATTTATTATATCAGAACATACCATCCGCCCCCCAAATTGCTTAATGGTCTTCCAAAACACGCTTGCGTTGTTTACCTGCGTGAGTTGTTCCACCATACATAGATGGTAGGTATTCTTTTTTCTTTTGATCATTGCTAAATATTCTGATCTGCTCTCCATATAATTACATAGAGACTGTTCGGATCGTGTTTGTTTATACACTCTGTAGCACTTTCGCCATTTTTTCTTCAGTGCAACACATATATCATCTAACCATGGGCTTCTTTTTCCGTTTGTACTGCCTCCCGTTCTATTTTGTTTAGTCATATTACATTTGCATGCAGTCTCCTTTAAAGCCAAAATCAAATTATTGCTTAATATGTCAACTTCTTCTGAATCACAATATATCCTGTTGCTAAATTGCAACTGGTTTTGAAACATGTCTTCTGAATCTTTTTTAAATATATAATATAATTTTATCTACTAATCTTTAGTCTATTATTTTTTGTAATCTGTTATAAAAATAATGATTAAATATTGAATGTTATTTAAATTTTTGGTTTGAAATTCTCATACACCTATTGCTATAATAAAAGAATTATGAGTATAGTTGTACAAATTCAGCAGCGCTCATATTGTCTACTAGTATTTTCCTTGCATGTGTTATTACGATGCCGTAAAGTGGTAGATAAAGCTCCGAAAAAGGTATTGCATAGAATGAGATACACTTTTTTAATTATAGAAAAGGTTATCATACTCTAACGACATGACAACGTCGAAGCAAGATTTACGATATAACGTGTCCCAGTTTTATTTTCCGCAACACAACTAAATACTAGCGGTAAAACTTTTCCCAGATTTTGTTGCACGTGACATATACCATCGAAACTGAAACTTCAGGGGAAGCGTTGGGAAATTAAATTTTATTTCGTCGTGTTCCACGAAGACAAAAATTATGTAAAAATATGTTTAATGAAAATATAGCAATATTCAGAAACTATATAAAAGCCCTTTGTTTTTACTTTAAAAGTTAGAAATTCACTTTCAATAACAAACAAGCTTTCCGCGCTACACTATGATCTGTTCTAAATTTAACACATTTCACTAGATGGTGCAGAAGCACGCCAACAACATTTTATTGGAAGTGTCCAATCTACAGGTAATGAAATGTATACAGTGAGCTTAGCATAACGCTGTACATACATACTCCAACCGACGTTGTTATGGAGACCATTCAATAGATGTGCATATTACAGGTGTATGGTATGTTACACGAAGTTACTGAATAATTTAAAATCGTACATTCTCAGTTTAGTGAATGTTGTTATGGTTACTTACAGAAAAAAATAGTTTTTGAGCACAGTGAATAATTTAAAATTGTACATACGAAAAACACGCTAGTTTAATTTATTTTGTGTTTTAATTTATAATACATTTTAGTACATCTTAAATGTTTTTCAAAACACACCACATACATAACATACCTACATAATGACATTAAAATACATTTCTTCAAAAAATCTTAAAATAAAACTTTTATTAATTCTACGCAAGATGTTCAAAAATATTGCCGTTAACAGCCAAACAGTAGCCTAAGCTATTACAAAATTCATTTAAAACGTTGCTTATTTGTTGAGGGGTAATTTCCCGAAAAGCCCCCTAAATTCTATTTTTCAATGCTGCCTAGAGGAACATTGTTGCACACTGAGGATTTCACCCTTCCCCAGTAAAAGAAATCCAACGGATTTAAGTCTGGAGACCTTGGTGGCCAAGAAGTTGGTCCCCCTCGTTCGATCCATCGATTAGGAAATCTTTCACTTAAAATTTGGATAACATTTCTGGAATAATGAGGCGGTGCGCCATCGCATCGGTATCAAATTTGCTCTAAATTTTGATCACTTAATGCTGGAATAATTCTATTCCGTAGTAATTGACAATATTTTTCTGCATTTAGGTTACCATCGATAAAAAATTGGCCTATAATACTATTATTAATGATTCCTGCCAAAACATTTACTTTTTCAGGCTATTGCGTTCTGGTTACGTTGTACAAATGTAAATTTTTCTTCGACCAGTACCTACAGTTTTGACGATTAGGTTCCCCGTGTTTAATAAATGTCACTGTATATTATCAGTTATAATATCACAAGAGCATAGAAAATAATCGATTATATTTCCGAGTCACGAGACGTATTCTGCGAAACACCACGAGAGCGTAGCTCGAGTGGTGTTTTAAGGATATACGTCGAGTGAAGAGGCTATATAATGATTATTTTCGTTTGCTCGAGTGGTATTCGTTACGATTATATAAAGAATTAACTAACGAAATTCAAAATACTTGCTAATTGTTCGTCAGAAGTTTGAGCACAAAGTTTATGTAATTTCGCTGTTCACAAAATTCGTTTACACTACAATTTTTACAGGTGCTGTAACGAAAGGCGACAATACGCAACCTCAACAATCAACTTATCATAACCTGACTGAACTGTTTCCAAACATACTAGTGTTTTAACGGTATTTTGCGGTGTCAACTCTTCAAAAATTTCTTTATCTATTTCGGTCCCCGAATTGAGTGTAGAGCTTATATACCAAAGCGTTGCATGTCGAAAAAGTTAGAAAAAGACATTATGAAAATTGCTGAATATATTTTTGACGTTTATCAACAAACTGTAATTCTAAAAACACTTGTTACCATGAGATAAAGTCATACTGCACAAATTTTGGAGGAAGCGAAACACCAAAACGGTTATATCACGTCGTCAAGAGTATATTCACTTAGCAATACATGGTAACTATGTAAAATTCGTAATTGCTATTGGCTAAATTTCAAATGAGTTATATAATCTGATAGATACCCTTGTGCCAAATCCATAGACCAATATACCTTCTGGCTTATACATATAAAACATAAAACACTGTGGACAAAGACTACATTGTGCAGTTGAAAGTAGTTATAAATTTTCAAATAGACCGCCGCTTCATATCTGGCAAGATACTGTTTTAGCTAGTATGTTATGCAATAGCTGACTTTATTAGAGTAAAAAATATACTGTTCAGCTGAAAAGTGAAATTAACTGGTAGCTCAATAATTTAAATCTTCTGTAAAGATTGCTAATACAAGTCTAGTGCCAGTGCTATAACGTTGTTGCATCGATACTGTTTCGTTAGGCTTGGATGCCTCCCTTTTGCGCTTTTTTACGAAGATATGAATATTTAATTTCAAAAGCAAATATGAAATACATACCACGCAAAAACCTTTTCAAACAATTTGACGTTTCAAAAATATAAATTTTGACAATTGACGTCAATAATTCACAGTTTAATCGTTGATTGAAGGAATACATAAAAGATGGGCAACCTCTGACAGTTGACAGAAATTTCAGGTCCCATCAAATGCAAATCTCCATTTGATGGAATCCATAGATAATATAATACTAACGTACTATAGATACGGCAGAAGGTCCCGTGTACTGTCGTCAAAGTTTTGGTACCCACACATTTCACCAGGTGTCGCTGGCATTGCTTTTTGAAATTTGAAATATGAAAAGCGCGAAATTGAGTGTCATTATGACATTATATTGTCATTCTGATTTTGTATGTTGTGTCATCTATGGTTGTGTCGCAAGCGTCTTTAAAAACAGTATTAGTAGAATATGGTAATTTTTGTGATATTCTTGGAGAAGATATAATATAAGTTGAAGGATTATGCACTCTACAAAAACTTTTTGAATAAAAAAGAGATAACAACAGGAACAAAAATGACGGTGTATCAAGCAGTATACTTACAAGTCTTAACCCATGGAGCAGAAAATTGGATACTTGATGAAAGACAAACAAAACGACTACAATCCAGTGACATTAGACAGATGCTGACAACAAAATCATTAAGAACTGAAGTAGAAGAAAAGAAACTAAAATGGTGGGGACACTTGATCAGAATGAATGAAACTAGACAGATGAAGCGGGTATGGGAGGTAAGGAAAATCGGCAAAAATCGAGAGAAATCGGAGAGGACGACCCAGAAAAACGTGGAACAGCAGTACGGAACTTCTGAAAAAAAGAGGAAAAACATGGAACGAGGCGAAGGCCCTAGCCAGAAACAGGAAAGAGTGGCGTGAATTTGTTGAATCTGTGGAACTAAATTAAGAGAACTTTACACCTCGACACCTTCGGGTATAAGAGGTCTTTGATTATGTATGTATGTATGAAGGATTATGTTGGACGTGGTTTAGTTTAAACCTTAAATAGTAGTGTTAAATACCGCTTAACGATGAAACTATCGTTTCTATTAAATTGACAAGAGCTGACATACTAGTTTTGACATAAACCAGTGACACTTTAGTTTCATATCGCATTATCCCATACAAATTGAAGCAGTACAAGAAATGTTTAATGTCTTCAAGGCGATAACACCAGATACAATATACTTCGCCAAGGAGAGTGCAGTATACAACATCCAATTAATAGGTAAATACAAGATGTGTTATTAAATTCTTTTATGGTTTAGACCTACATTCTAATAGCTTTAGTAGTAATAGTGGCTTTGCGAGATTGTTAAAACTTGAATATCTTTTGAGATCATTTTTATAAATTACCTAACCTTCGGTTTCGATATTACAGGTATGCGAGACATATATCATCCAAATTGAAACTTCACGAGAAGCGTTCGGGAATGACATTTTATTTCGTCGTGTTCTACGAAGATAACATTTTTATAAAAATATTTTTAATGAAAATATAGGACAATATTCAGAAACTATATAAAAGCGCTTTGTTTTTTAGTTTAAAAGTTAGAAATTCAATTTTCAATAATAAACAAGCTTTTCGTGCCCCAGTATGGTCTGTTTTAAATTTAACACATTTCACTAGATGGCGCAGAAACACGCCAACAAAATTTTATTAGAAGTGTCCAATCTATAGAGAATGAAATGTATATATCGGGCGATCGAGAAAGAGAATGAAATGAAACTTATTTCCATTTATCTATGATGGAATCAAATTTCTGTCAACTGTCATAGGTTGCGCATCTTTACATATGTAATCCTTTAATGAAAACAATTTCAGGTGAGCGGCAATTTGCAATGTTGTGGTCATGTTCGCATTTTATTATGGTAG
This sequence comes from Holotrichia oblita, assembly GCA_023690525.1. Taxonomy (NCBI): domain Eukaryota; kingdom Metazoa; phylum Arthropoda; class Insecta; order Coleoptera; family Scarabaeidae; genus Holotrichia; species Holotrichia oblita. The sequence goes on from CM043021.1 coordinate 57,094,413, forward strand.
CGGCACGGACAAATTCTCGATCGCCCGATATTATACTATGATGGATTTCTTGCGCATCTTTACATATATAATCCTTTAATCAACAGTTTAATTTCCTGTTTACCGGTAATACCTACATAATAATAATGATGAAATAAGTACCTACTTACTTTAACCAAACTTGTGAGCTGAGATATTTTTTTTACATTGTTGCACGTATGGTGTCCTTCAGACCTCTATCTAAATGCATTTCTATCCATGACATCTACGGCGATTTCTTTTCTCAAATTTGACAATTTAACATTTTCACTTCAATTTAAAATTAAAATAAACTGTCAATTATGTACAATTACGTCGTAAACTAAATTGGTTCTGCTTTTTTATTAACTTTTCGTCATAAAACGTTAATATACAGAAGCAAAGTATTGAACGTACTGAACACAACAATACATAACTATATAATTATGAAATTACCAATCACGCGAATTGTTTATTTTCCTAGCAAATATTATTTATTTGTATTTTACTGTACCACGTATGACATTTTTGTTTTGTATCTTTATGTAGTGGCGGTATTTTTTTTTTCGTTTTATTTTGGGAATTAGGTATGTGTACTTCACATTATTAATTCAGGGGATGAGCTACATTTTCTAGTATAGGAAACCGCTGGTATTGTCAACCCTTTGCATTTATCTCTATCTGCGCTTGAAGGCAACGAATATGACAACTTGACATTGAAGGCAACTTAATGTGATTGATTTGATGTAACTAAAACTATTCTAATGCCATTGGTGGTATTGCATTATGGTCCCTATGAAGCCCACGGTACTATTAAACACAGAATTCAACGTCTTCATGGTCTCTTGAGGCATCTAACACAGAAACAATACGAAGTAGAATTAATACCGAGTATTCACTTGAATCGTTTAATTGTTAAAATGCTGGAGAATATAATATACCAATGCGATATTCGGAACCTACTATTTAATGTGGACCATGCAGATGACCCAGTATGCGCACGTATAATTGCTGTCATCGAGGAGGCAGAAACTAGATTTTATGCAAGTACAAATGTTCCACAATTCACAATGCAAGGTTACCCACCTGATTATTTAAAATCACTAAACACAAAAGATATCTTAAAAGAGTTGCCGGATTCTTCAGTTATAAGCCTTCTCTATGAACATTCAGAACACTTGAAACCAAAAATAAACTCTCGGAAATGTTTATCTGGTGCAGAAATGAATACAGAGAGCTCACATGGATCACATAAGAAACCACATCAAACTAAAAAGTTTTCACCTACCTCTTCCATGAAAGCACTTGCCATTGCAGAGCAAGTCACAATGAGCCGTGAATACGTACGTAGTTTGACTTACCAGATCGTGAAAGATATAGTATATGATGTTTTCATTACTGGATCATCTGATTTGTTAATTTCTGAAGATGTTTTCATATTTTAAAGGGTGACATTATCTTAGATTTGTTTTATTGTTTTACATATACTAAGTTTGCTTATGTTAATACGTGTATATTCTCATTAAATGTTAAAAACTACTAATGTCAAATATTTACATTAAAATATATTTACTAAAAAAGGCATCATTTATACCACCAATACATGTAAATTTAAGGTAGCTTAAAAATAATGTTTGCCTAGAACTTCTTCCTGTTCTATTATTCAACAAAACACAAATGAATAATTAGACATACAGTTGATCGTTTCAACAGAAATCTTACACCTTACATTTGCGAAATTAGAGAAGAAACTTATGAACAAAAGTTATATCAATTTATATTTTGTACTAACTGAACTAAAAATATTTTTAATTTTACAAAGCGTCCAACGGAAAGCGTTAAACGGAATACTATGTATTTTGGCATTTCTTACTATAACGATAAAAATATCCTTTTATACACACTAGCTATCGAAGAGAAATTAGGAATGTGTGAACTATAAATGCGGTCTAGACAATGAAATTAAGATAAAATAATATACCTACTTCCGGTTGAATGGGAACACTTCGGGAACTGGATAACTTCATTTTTTTATTTTAAACCTTTCAAGATGTTTTGTACTTTTGACACAAGCCACAAAAATCTTGCTTCTAGTTTGAAGATACCAAGAGACCTTGAAAATATTATGAAAAGAGGAGACACATAATGTTAGAAAGAAATATGTAAAAGTATATAGCTGGATCAAAAACAAAAAGAAATTATAATACACGTTCAAAAATCATTCCTCTTTTTCTTGTGCAGATATTAATTCTTCTCTGGAAATTGGTCTCAACTAATCATATCAGTACCACATATTCCTTTGCAGTGGTATCGGTACTTCTTCTAGATAATCAAACAGCTTTTGCAGTAGAAAATTACTGCATCTGTTACCTTACTATTAAAATGGCCGTCGTAGGAATCTATAAAGTCCAATACCGTCTCCCTATTGTCCATCTACTTTGATGTTAGACTGAAATGTTTGTATGAGGATTTTCTTGCGCATATGGTAAATGTGATAGTTCTTTCTTTTAGGACAGTTAGTGCTGCTGTAACTGCATTAGTCCGTAAGAAGAACTCTGGTTAATATCCCAACTGGGACAGACGTGTGCATGAAAAAATGAGACAACTAAACTATTACTGTGTGAAGCAGAAGTTTGTTTCAGTTTGTTTGATTAATGCATCAATGTCAAAGTGCTTTTCGGAAATTGAAAATTTCAGAAAGCCATTGGAGTCTCGATGTATGGTCTGGCATCCTGGGCGGAACTATTATATTTTTTCCTATTTATTTGATCAACCACTAATTGGTGCCGTGTTTCTTGATTTTCTGGTAAACCAATTGCTTATTTTATTAGAAGATGCGCCTTTGCAATTACGGCAAAATATGTTTTTGCAACTAGATGGTTGTTTTCTCAAAAAGATCTAAGATATCACCAGAGGTGGATTGGGCGAGGAAGTCTATTTCCTTGGCTTCCCCGATCCCCAGACCTCACCTGTTTGGACTTCTATCTCTGCGGTCGGTTGAAAGATGTTTACCAAATTCCACTAACAACGAGAAACGACATGAAAATACAAATACAAGAGACCATTCGTGGCCTGTCAAGAGCACAAATTGAAGCTGCTGTAATGTCTACGCATGAGCGGCTCCAACAATGCATTGATGTGTGATGGAAGACCACTTCGAGCATTTAAGGATGCATTAAATTTTATTTCAAAATCAGTTCTTTTGTCTTATTATGCCCCTATACGTTTTTTTTTCATTTTTTTAACTAAGAATAGTTTAGTTATTTAAAAATTATAAATTATGCAATTGAATCTAAAAAAAACAAATAAATACCAATAAATACCGGTGTAACAGCGTCTTTTTAAAATTATATGATAACTAAATTTTCTTTCTGCGATATTTCACGCTACGAATAAGATATCGAAATACGCTTTTGACTAGCCTATTTTGGTATCACTTCGCTACATTTTTTTCAAAAAAAATCATTATTGCATTTAATTTTTTAGAGAATTTTGCAATTTTCTGTTATTATATCTAAAAAATAAATGCTCTTTCCAATAAGACCAATTTGTTAAAATCCGTTCAGTCGTTTAGGAGTTACAGCTGTTTATTTAAAAAAGCATTTTTATCCCTCCCCTCCCCTCCCACTACTTTATTTTAATAGATTCGTCAAAAAGTGTTATACAAAAATTACTCGAGTAAAACTTATCTTTAAAAAGTATATATTTTTTAGTAACATTTGCTGGGTGGATTTCAGTGAGAAGTCACTTTAAAAGTTTAAGATGCCGGTTACGCCCCCCGGCGATCATCTTGGAAATGTGAAAATATTTTCCACGGTCTACTTTTAACGACTTTAGTCATAAAAATATTTTTACCGCAAGTCTCTACGACGAATAGTTTCAGAGATAAAGCACTTTGCATTCTTATCTGACCAACCTGTACATCTAGACCGACAACTTAACGGTAAACTATATTACAAGAAAAATCACGGTAGACATAACATAGGTGGCAGTAGCATCACAGAGCGGCAAATTTAAAATGATGAAAACACGTTGACTGCCAGACGCAAAAGTGGAAAATGTTTGTCCTCTACCAAGGGCGCCAAGACGGTCCCAGGAACCGCATGACTTCGATCCGGTAAACCTCCATACGCCAGGAGACGGCATTCTAATATGATTCCTGTGGGGTTCTTCATAACGCGTATTTGCAGGCCTGTACACACGTACCGGGCCGTCGTGGGATGACTGGAAGATCTTTTCATCTGAAAAAATAACGCGTTCCCAGAAATCGGCGTTTTCATTTACATATAAATTAGCAAAATTTAATCTGTCTTGCTTATGCTGTGGCTCTAACGCAAACTTTTTGGAAGCAGAATAATTTTTCAGCCCAAACTCTCGAATATGTTGCCTTACTGTTGAAATGGAACCCGGAAAATGGGTTTCATATGCCGCTTTCACTGCCGTTCCAAAGGGGTTTCTTTGAATCCAAGCATCATCCTCCAACGTTGAAATTTTTCTCGCTCCACCACCATGCACATACGCTAGATCAACCCCTTGATCAATATTCTGCTTTAATTTAAAAATGCAGGTTTTACTAACATGCAGATCATCTGCCACCGTTTGTATGCTCCAGCCATTTTCTAACAAAGTTCTTGCTCTTATTTTTTGAACTTCACTGAGACGGGGCATCATACAATATTTACAGAAGTCTCAGATATTGTAATAAGGAAAATACAGTTTGACTGATTTTATGACACTTATGACAGTCTACTAATAGCGTTTTTGACTTATCGCAGTTTTATGCGCTGAGTGTATTTTCTCCTTTATTAACAGTATGTGTTAAAATAAAATAGAAATATATTCTGTGCATAACAGTACAAAATAAGTCAAAAGCGCTATTATATAGGTAATAACGGTACATAAAGCCAGCTTTACACCAGGCTACGAAAATTTTCAGCAGTCGTTAACTTTCAAGCTGTTGGCAGTGTACATAGAAGTCACACTTTTATAGCAAGGGGATTTCACGTAGAAAGCATGTAATTGTTGCTGTTATAAAGTTACGTGCACTTCAATACTTATTTACATGTTTCAGTAAATATTAAACGCATAATCAAAAGTTTATCTATAAAAAGAAAAACAATATTGATGCTTATAATAGCATATTCTTCAACGAGCGTATAATGACGTATAATTAATTATAATTAATTCCCACCCTCGTTAATAATAGCCAAATTATACGCGAGTTAAAGACTATACTTTCTCTACGGCTGCAGGATTAACTTAAAAAGAGAATGGATAGGTACATGATAGGTAGTCAGAAATTAATGCTGTGAGCCCGCGTTTTTGACATAAGTGTCATTACAATTAATTGTGTCAAAACCGCGAGCTGACGTTTTAAATTCTGAGCACAATTATGAGTTGTTTAGCGATTGCTAGGTAACGCACACTATATACCATTTCTGTCTGCTAACCGTTGAAGAATGAAAATACGAGTGATGTGATTGGTCTACAGCCCGCGTGTAATAATTCATTACACACGGGGTGAATAATTGATGCCATTATACAATTGGATAAAATGGCAGAATGTATATATTATTCAACAGCCGTAGAGAAAATATATTATACACAATACTTGACATTACACAATTATCAATACTTGACATTATACAATTGACAACTCTTGACATTACACAATTGACAAATCTTAGCGCTTAGCATTTAGTGCCTTCTGCATTATGTCTACAGAAAAATATGATAAGGATGTATTGAATACGCATTAGAGTTGTTAGACAAGAACATAATTCACGGATGAATTTTGTGCCATATTTGGTATACTTTTCGTTTTTTAAAACGTCTTAAACTTTATCCTGTAAGAAGAAGAGCTCAACGAACACGAAATATTAATTTTTTGCAAAGAATATATGAATTCACATATAATGTAGATCTTTGACATAACATTTGATAGCGCTAAAGTGGCCTTTAAGGCGTTAAAGTGATAAAATCGGAACTTTAACTTCAAGAGTTTATTTATTTATTGTTAAATATCTACATATATTATCCAAGCATACACTTGCTTGCTAGAAAAAAACAAGACAGTTGTATTGTTATTTTCCCTTGCATTTGTGTTTCTTTGTAGTTCGGCATTAATTTCAATGCATAATTTGCCGAGGATATTAAGAAAACCAAATATTCTGTTCAAAAGTTTATACCTATAGCACTATAGAAATTTCCCCGAGTGTATTAGGAAAAGAGATTAGGTAATTTTTATATAATACAGTAATCATTCGCCTAACGCGGGGGTTAGGTTCCATGATAAGACCGTGGTTAAAGAAATTCGCGGTTGGTGAGGGCAAATTAAGAAAGTGAACATTTGTGTAATATGTATAAATAAACTTTAATTCTATAACCAAATGCACACTAAATATAAACTAAATACATTCATTTACTAAAATATGAATGAATAGTTGGCTGTTTCATATTTTTCTTAATGTCTTTTTGAATTTCCTTGTATGGCAGTAGTAAACCTTCCAATCATATGCAATTTATTTTTAAAAACGAAAACCGCGGATAAGTGAATCCGCGTTTGAGGAAGACGCGTTTAGTGAGGGATTACTGTATATATATGTACTTACCTATTTTTGCAACACCCTGTATAATTAAAAATAGTTAAATTTGTGTATAAGTAGGACAAAACGCACTTTGGCAGGCACAAATCTGCACAAAACAACCACTAAGCGATAATATAATCAAATTTTCAAAATTCGAAAATGTGGCGGCCAAGATAACGGACAGTAATTATTAAAACGTCGAAATAAACGAAGAGCTGGCTGAGGCCGGTTCGGAAGTGTCCGTGAGAGGACATTTCAAATTGGTAGAACTTGAAAACTGTAACAGTTACAATAGTTTTGTCGGAAACTCCATACTCTACGAAAAAGATCATGATCTCTTTTCCTGTTAAAGCTAACTAAGTGCAAAATGGGAAAATATCACCAAAAAACTTTAAATCTTCCTCTTGTCGCTGTCAATTTTGTCACCGCATTTTTCCCATATACTAAGTAATGATATCATTTTTTCACTCTTAGGAACCTGTTATTGTCATTGCTGAACATCATTGTGTACGTGTTCTCGAAGTACGTATTTTCGAATGGATTATTAAGAAAATTACAATTACTTCCATTACACAGGTGTAAAGGGTTAAAATTCAATAGTCGTAATCATCTCAGATTTATTAACAAAATATGTTTACATGTATAAGGTACAAAAAACGGATAAAAATTGGACCACTGTAACACTGTAAAGATCATTTGAAATAACGAAAACATTAATGGTATTTATTATCCTTTAAATTAAACTTGTAAATAACAACAGTCGTAAACATTTTATAAATTAAACAATTTCAACAAAAAATAAATAGATGCTGTATCTTTTCATACAAGTATTCGATTTAAGTTAAATGCAGGAGAAAATACGTTTAAAAACATTAAAAGTACACTAAGTATCAATAAATACTTTATTTTCTTACATACGGCAAGATGTTTCACCTCGTACTAACTGTTTAATACTCGCAATTAGCCATTATTTTCTTAAGTATAATAGAACAACTGGTGATTTCTTATCACTAGAGAATTTTTAACTATAACAGTTCTACACCTACATATATATATCTCTAATAAAATAATACATCTACATAATTTATCGATAATCTCGTTTGGGGGCCGTGTCTGAGGCGTTATAACTCGGATATAGGCAAGTATTATCATAATTATCATATCACACAATATCTTGTAGTTTGAATATAGTTAGATGTAGGCAAAGTTAGACCAAGGCTGCTCTGCTAAGTGATGGTAGTAACAACTAAATCAAATGAAAAAAAAAATAGCGACATAGTGTAATAGGAAATAATGATGGGTTAGTATAATACTAGGATTTCCTAAAAAAAGAGTAATCATCTACACCTTACGTTAGAAGAGTGGACAAATGAATTTTGTTGCATAGATACGCAGATCATTTTTTATCAATATGTTTGCATTTTTTAATGGCAACCTCGCTTATTATTGAGGTCTACATTACCTCCATACACCCAATCACAAGAATCCAATCACAAGAATCAACTTACTTAAGCCCAAAGTACGACATAGTATAATTGTCGGTGTTTTGTAAAAAAATATGTCTCAAAATAAGTAACCTTCGTAGTGTAAAATTGCAAGTAATATGTCGTCATCGATTGTGTAGAATGCCTTGAATAATGTTACAAGTATTATTTTGCTCGAATCTATATTCTTACTTATATTATTAATGGTAGTTACTAGAATGATGTAGCAATTACAACCAGGTCTGAAATCGGACAGTAAAATATTAATTGTAACCAATAGGTTTCTCCAATTATGCAGACATTCACACGCATTTGTTCACAGTCCTCTAAATCCCATACATTTCAAATGTTATAGTAAAATTCTGTGGTTCACACTATAAACTATTTTTTAAAAATTGTAGACCAGTGCTGCTACTTCGTCCTTCTTTAATAGTGCCTCAGTTATTGGCTCAGTGCCATATGAATAGCTCTGATGGTTGATCTACTCCATAAGCTAAGTTAAAAGTGCTATTTTTACCACCTTAACAATAACTGAAATCAAAGCAATAGGGTTATAATTTCCTATTTCATGTTTTTCGCTTTTATTTAAATATGCTTTGTAATTGTAGGTTTTACATGATCAGGAAAGATACCTATTTTAGCGTAAAGATGAACAATTATTGACAACGGTGGTGACGCGATATCTCTACACTTTTATATTAGTTTACACGTTAGACGAGGTATCATTCAAGTTGTTTAGTACATCAAAAACTTCGATTGGCTCTGGATCATACAATGGTATTGTATGATTTATTGTTCATGTCAATATATTCAAGTCCCTTAGAGTTAAGTGTTATCATTTTTAAGTATTTCATTTAATGTTTTTGTTTTTGTTTTTATTTTATCTTTGACAAGATCCTCAACATTGAAACCTGTACTATTTCTTCTGCCAGTTATATTACATACGAAGTCACATGTGCGTTTTACTTTATTTTTGGCTCAATTGACGTGTTTAATTCATTAAGTATTTCTAATATGTGTGTCCCTGTATCGCTTTATATTATTCAATTCCATCAATGTAGTCATCAAGTTTGCATTCTTCAATCCTTCATGCATCTGAGTTGCTTTCACTCTTATAATACTCGGAGAGTGATTCTGTTACTTTTTGTGTTTTCTTAATAGTATTGAGACTTCAAATTTTACTGCCTGTGCATGATGATTTAATAAAGCATTCTGATTTATAGAAGCTTCAAAGTTCAATACTGGTTCATTAGACATTGTCGATGAGTGTGACAGCTGTCCTATGTATTCTTCTTGGTTTTCGAATATTCTGTTTTAACCTAAAAAGCAATAACATAATAAGTCATTAACATTCAAACAATTTGCTATTTTTTTAATGTGTGGTGGGTGCTTAGTTGGAGTAACTCGATAAGCGGTATCGCTTGTATGGCTATCATACAACTCTCGCATTTGTGTGTGTGTAAATTCCGTTCAAATGGTTTTGTGACAGCATCATACTGCATGTGATAATGCGGCGCTGTTAATCGCTTTGCTCCCAACAGCGAATGGTAAGTCGATCCGAATTTCAATTCTCCGAAAAAATGTCACCGTTTCTCCGGAGAACTTCGCCTAACTACTGCGGCTATCACATTCGAAGATTGCTATTCTTAAAAAATGTGTAAGAATACTACAGTAATACATACACGCATCTATGCAGTGGTTTGGACACATCCACACACACATTTTCACAATATTTTTACAATAGTGTCTTGTATTTTTATTTCTTATACTTCTGCATAAATAGCGACGTTTTAAAACATGTGAAGGTTGCTCATTTGATACAACACTCCCCAAACCATACCAGCCAGCTCGTTCTAGTTCACGGAATATACTCATTGGTCTTTTTATTTGGGACTTTATTAGCTCCTCGGCAATATTTTTAATAAATATTGTTCCGACTATTTTTGCGTAATTAGTGTTTGCTAAATAAATATTGATGAATTTTATAGATATAAACATGCAATGTTTAGTAGATCATAGAAGATCACTAAAGACCAACTTTTTGAGTAGCAGAATATTAGCACAAAACTGATCTGAAAGATCGATGCCTCTCTTGGTACGATTATAAAAGTAATCACTTCCGGTTTTTTTGCTTTTCGAACATACTTCGGTAAATTTTGGCATCATTGTGAAATGATCCCTGTCATGACACGATGCGCATTCATACTCAAATAAAGCGCTTCAGTTCTGCTTCCTTTGGAGATGATCTTGTCTACTGGTTCTCACAACAGTAATAATACACGAAAATCCAATTAGGCGCCGTATTTCAACTTTGTTAGTGAAATAAGCATCCCATTCACGGGAATATTTGTGTTGGATATGTAAAATATAAATATTTTTATTAGTTGCAGGAACCCCTATAATACCTAAAGAAAGAAACAAATTGAAGCGCTCAACCTCCAATTTAGCCTCTCTGGCTTCTGGTTTAGGTTCTAGGAGATACATAGCTAATAATATTACGGGTTCCTGTACGTACATTAGCATAAGATTTCTGGTTTGACCACGGTGTACTATCGTATTTTCATGTACAATAGTTATTCTTCTGACAGGCCTCCAATATTTCTTTGTCACTTTCTTGATCAGAATAGAGATTGTGATCGCTTTCATTAATGTTGCTCATCTCTTCTAAAAAATCGGAACTTTCTTTGTCATCGTTAGATGACTCACTCAACCATTCCATTTATCTAGCAGTAGCAGAGTCGTCCATTTCATCAAGTCATAGTATTTTAGAAAAACGCGTAGTTAAATATAAAAATATTTATAATAAAATAGAAAAAAAGTGATTCTAGTGTTATCAGAAAGACGGCTTATTAAGGTGGCGTACTTGGCCCTCTATTTCAATAACTTGAACTTGATGAGCAAATGTTGCATTTTTATCGAATATATTCAAAATTAGATGGCGCAAAAATCTCTAGTGAAATACCTAAACATGCCTAACATCTTTATTAAATATAAAAATATTTATAATATAAATATAAACTTCTCGGAAAAATAAAATATATCCTTATATAGAAGAAAAAGGGATTCTTGGAACGAGTTTTATTGGTTGCATATTATGTACGAGTAAGACAGGTATATTTCAATATAATCTTTTCGGTATAAATGCGAAGCCTAAATTAATATTCTATTTACGAGATATATTTGTGCGTACATGCGTTAACAGGTAGAATCTTTTAGTTTTGCACTAATTGTCTAGCGGCTAGCTTGATGTAATACTGTTTTTCATCGTCTTCGTTAGTTTTAGATTATGTTTTCGTTGTGTTATAGTTATTTTAGTGAATAAGGGAGAATATTTTTGTATATTTGTTTCTGTATATAATTGTACATAGTTTAGTGGTAAATGTCTTTGAAGAGCTCATAATTATTATTTTCAATCATTTATCGCGATATCGAACGTTTCAAGGCCAACTAAATAAAACTTTCTTTGTGGTTAGGGATGACCATAAAACCCTTATCCATTTATACTAGAAACACAAGTTACGCTTATGAAGTATATTCGACATGACCATGTTATATAGATAATTATTATTAAAATTTCCGTTTCATCAGTGTATGTAGAAATACTAAATGTAAAAATAATAAAGGACAGTAAATTTTATTGTGGAATGAAAATCAATATAAAAAATATTTTGGGTTTATTCTCTCACCAAGTAACTGCATGTAAATTTCTAGATCAATTTGCATATGATATACTGACTAATCCAATAATAGTGATCGCATATTTTTCATTTAAAATTTCAAGTTATGTTATAAAGAAGTATGATGTTCTAGTTTCACTACGGAAAAAAAAATCGGGATTTTTCTTCTTCATTTCATTTTTTCATAAAAAATATCATCAATTTTGGTGTTAAAAATTGCCTATACATAGTTATATAATAGTTATCTAATGCTAGTGACATCTAAATAAAACGCTGTTTATAGATCAGCCCCTAAAACATATTTTGAAATTATTTAATACAGATTATCAGTATATATATGTAATATTATCAAACTTTTAAATTTTTTCGCAATCAAAGAATATTTAATTGATATTTAGATTTACAACAAAATAATATCTTCAATGTAACAACGGTCTAGCAAGTTTCTAATATTATTGTCGAAATTCTATAACAATATTTTATCAGGAATTCAAATTGTAACTGGGCTGATTGATAACCCGTATCTACGAAATCTTATACAAATTCATGTTGCTCAGCGAACGGTATGTACACTCGAACGTTTTAAAACCGACTCAAACTGCCATAAAACCCGATGAAAGTATGCTTTATTGCGGTACCTGAATGCAAAGCAGAAATAGTATGGTCAACTGTATGTAAATTACTAGATATTTATATGTATATACAATATATTTTTCTATTAAATCCAGTTTCATATGCAAGGGATCATTTATAAATTCCTAAACCGATAATTTCTTAATGCGAGCTTAACATATGTATAGTTAAATCGCTATAGCATACAATTTCACTATAATTCTAAGTATATATGTAATTAAGAAATTACATGAATAATAATATCTATGAGGGCAAGATATAAAAGTCTATTACTTATTAGAGTGGATCGAAAAACGCGTTTTTTTCTGCAATACAATTCTAATAACGCGGAAAACTTGCGCATAGGCGTCATTATAAATGAAAAAATATTTAAAAAAAATTTTTCAAAATTTGAAATCGCGCAGAAGGCTTAAAGTTACCAAAAAAGTCAAAATACCGGTAAATTTAAAAAAAAATGCAAAAATTAGAAAAAACACATTTTTTGTGTGTGTTTTTAGAGTGTCCTTAACGCATACAAAAAATAATTAGACCCATACGTGTTTTACTGAATTCGCGCAAAAGGTCTAAAGTTGCGGGTTGTATCGCAAAAAAACGATATTTCATGATTTTCGACGATTTTTAAATATGTGCCAAAACCCATAAAAGTTTTATTTTTAATTTGTAATAGTGTAAAAACTATTCAAAATAGTTTTCCCAATCCAGAAAAAATACTTTCAGGCCTGTTATTCTTTAACTGTATTCGTGCAAAAGGTCTAAATTATAGTATAAGTTAAGTTATAGTCCCGTCAAAACGCCGTTTTCCATATCTGATGAGTGTTTATTTAACACATTAGGTTTGTAATAAGACTCTAACAAGTGATTTCTACATCCACCCTACGCAACCAACCAACCAGGGTGAATTTTATTTACAATATTTACAGTAACTATTTACTTTGAACAATGCATATGTTCGTTGTAGGCAAAAAATTATTTACATAAAAGCCCCTTTAAGTTCTGACTTTTAATTAAATGTGGGCATCAGTTGTCTTGATTTTAAAGTAGCTCTAATATAACCATCTCGATTTCCATGCCCGCACACTTTTTCTGCTGCTTCTGTAATCAGTTTTACATACCTCTCAACTGACTGGGTGAGGCATGGGAATTTGAAGTAGTTAAACACTGATAGCACTTTGTCTTTCAACAAAGAAGCAATGTGTTCAGTTGGCATCTTGGAAAGTAGTGGCGGCGGTGTTAACTTGCAGATTGACCAATCAATATTCATTCGGTATAGTCGTTTGCACTAAAATTTATTGAAGGTATTGAAGTCTCTTACGTAACCTTCAGCCGATGGGTCATTTCTGGATTTAAGGATCCTCCTGTAGCCAAGTTCTCTAATGCTGCTCGCAACTTTGGGTCTTTTGCGCGAATTCAGTAAAACAAGAATGGGTCTAATTTAAATTTAAAAATTTATTTTTTTTTGCATTTTTTTTAATTTACAGGGATTTTGACTTTTTTTTTTGTAACTTTAGGCCTTCTGCCCGATTTCAAATTTTGAAAAAAAAAATTTTAATATTTTTATTTATAATGACGCCTATGCGCAAGTTTTCCGTGCTATTAGAATTGTATTGCAGAAAAAAACGTGTTTTTCGATTCACCCTATTACATATACTTTAGAGAATGAATGTTCGCATGATGGTGCAGAAAATGTCCTTCAGAACCAACCAATAATTCAAAAGTTTTTTCTGTGTATTAATTTGTTTTCAGTTTGACTGCCTTTTCGTTTACCTTCTCTATTATTTGAAATAAATTATTATTTGTTTACTGTGTGTTTTGTTATAAATTCTCGAATAAAATCAGTGTTTTTAACGAAACAAACTTAAGATGAACATAGATTCCTGTCTATCTACTTCGATAAATATTTTTCTTATGGTTCTAAAATTTATTTGTATTATTATTTTATTTGCGTTTATATGTCATTAATGGTAATGGGTGTTGGCAAACGCTATACTACGTAATAACGCAGGTATTAAAAGTATCTGAAAAAGAATATATTTCTGCAGCGATCTTCCGATTCATTTCACATTACGTAGCTATTTTACCTGCTCATAAGCAAATTGCTTTATTACTACAAACATCCAGTTAAATGTTGAAAGTTTCTGTGTGCGCTTTTAGGTCTATGTCGCTTGTCGGGTGAGTCGATTCTAAAACGTTCGAGTGTACATATATACATACGCTTTCCTCCTCTTCTTCATATACCTGTCAGAAATACAAACTATGCTTCTAAGTCACCTATCGCAAGAATATGTTCTATTATCGATCGATTTAATATCAACTGTTTCGCTCACAGTTCTCTTTACTATAAGCATCACATTCATCGTCTCGTGTGTCGGTGCGAGTCTGAAAGTTAAGTTTCTGCATTGTTACATAATCGTTTCGTCTTTTATGCCTATACATACTTTAAATACACGCATATGTGCATATTTTTATTTTGATGTATGATTACTCATACTTAATGTAAACTATTAATTGCAACCCATGTTACATTTGTATTTATAGAATATGTAAACTAGAAAGTTAACTAGAAAAATCTCTGTTTGGAAAACTGGAAATAATGAATTATAAAAATAATAGTAAGGATTACCTATATTTATAACACAAACGCCCGGATTACAATAGTACTCTACAATGGTTTGGGCACATAATTTTTCTACTAGAGATTATGCAAATTCCTATACTCCACCAGTACTTGTAGTTACATGTTCTAGAAGGTACTGAACAAGACACCCTTTAAGGAAGATCGATGAAAAACCAATTAAAGCGCTTGAGCAGAACTGGAATCCATGAATGAATTAATGTAAAAAACCTAATTAAGGGAACACAGCAAGAACAAATGCTACAAATGGCCATCGTCTTTCAAGAAAAAAGTATTGTGGAGTGGCGAGCAGAAGTTTGAAATTACGGCCTTCCCAGACAGGTATTTGTTTGAAGATCGGTAGAAGGACAAGTAGCGCAGATCAACCGTCAAACATGAAGAAGGATAGGTGAGGATTTGGGAATACTTTTCTGATATTTTGGTGCTTTTTTTGGGAAACATAGTGACGGAAGTAATGGAATTATATACTATATGTGATGTGATGCTTTTACATTTTCGCAATATGTAAATTTTTAAGAACAGTTCAAATATAAATGTTTTATCTTGTGCCTTTATGTAATACTTTTAAAATGACTAACTTATTAATTATTATATTGCTGTATTAGAAACATCTATGTATTTGCTAACAGTTTGTTTCCAGTGATGATGAAATAAATTTCGAATTTCGAAAGCTTTGGTAAACCAAACAAAGAGTGGTTGCTAATTAGTAGCTGTTTAAATTATACCGTTAACCCGGCCCTTAAACGGGATTCTCTAGTAACAGGGTTTTATTCCTATTAATCAATTTTGGCAGTTTGTTTATATAAATTAATTTTGAGTACCTATTACTACTATCAATAAAATTGAGATAAAATACAGAATGCGCATTGACATGTTTGTTAATTAAATTGTTATCTTTAATATTGACACATACATATTGAAAATAGATCAATTTTTAAAGATACGAACCTGTTTAAGTAAATATATTTTCATTTCTTTTAGAATAATACATTTCAAGAGTGTTATAATAAGTAAACTGAGGTAATAGGTGCTGCAAACAGTTGGAGATATGCATGGTACATAAAAGATAGAAGATTAAGTGAAAATTGTTTATGAGACCTTAAACATGACCAGTTGTAGTCAGTGTATGGTTTATAGTCATTATTATTTTAAATCAACCAAAAAATTTAAAATATATTAATATATAATTATATATGTATAATATTCTTCATTCTTTACATATTTGTTATGCTTTCTTCCCTCGAATAATTCGTATATAATTATACACATTAGTGCTGAATATTGTTTTAGTGTAAGTAGTACTACATTTAGATAAAGATATGATCTTCTCAAACGTGTTAAAATATCGAATACAGACAGTTAAATTCTAAATTATTACTATTATCATAAGGAGTTAATTTTAATATGTTTATTAATTCTTTGGCATTTGTTTTTTAATTAATTAAGGAAATTAAGGAAACACATTATAGTAAAAAATGAAACTAAAAAATAACCAACCACGAATTAAAACCTAGCATCCGGCAATCTGATGGTGATATTTCGTAATTCGCACTCGTTACCCTGACAACAAGTTTGCTCGGTAATTCTTGGCACATATGTTTTTGTCTCCGGATGTAAATCGATTAAGGATGTAGGGTTTAATATCACATTTAACAGTTCTACACCCGTCTGACATGACAAAGTTCTTTTCTCGGGATTACAATGATGCTTCTTTCCATCTTTATAGATTATGTTTTCTCTGTAGATATTATTAGCGTTAGAAGATCCATCCGTTATAGTCGAAGGTTTATCCGTTGTTAAAGCAGAAGATACTCTAGAGCCTATATGACATCTGATTGTCTTATCTGTTGTAAAAAACGACCGATTATTACGTTCTGGTCTCAATAAAATAATGTACAGTTTTGGCACGAAGAGGAAGACCCAGGTGACCACAGCACTTAATATGATAGATATACAAAATGTAACTACTTTAGCGTCACTTCCAAAGTATATCGAGAAAAATGCAATCCAAATAACGCATGTTGTATACATAGCGAATCCTATAAATTTAGCTTCGTTAAAGTTTTCAGGGACGTTTCGAGTTTTCAAAGCATATAGCGTACAAAGTAAAATAAGAAAAAATTATAAGTAAGGGGAACAGTAATTCCTTGTGCTGTAGTATTACATTCGCGTATGGTTTTTGATTTTTTATAATTGTCTGTAATGTCCGGAGGTTGTTGAATTAGCATCCAGACTGAAACAGATACTTCTACTCCAATTAAAAATAATGTAATACATAATTGTGAAGCCGTAGACATAAATAATCTTTTTTTCGTAGGGAATCTTTTTTTAGAACCAGCTAAAATTCTGGCTATCCTATTTGTTTTTGTAAGCAGTGCGCTGTACATCATAGCAAAACCCAAACCTGGCATAAATCTACAGAGTGCGCAAGTTATCGAAGATGGTTTAGCCATTATAGGAAACACTGACACATAAGTTAGCATCATGCCAATCAATATAATGTACGATAACTCTCTGGTGGATGATTTAACTACTGGTGTATTGTTATACTTTATGAAAATTATCAAAGAACACGTAGTTGCGATAATGCCAATACCAGAAAGAACTGTAGTTGTAATCGCTTCAGGATCGTACCATTCGATGTGAACGATAGGTAGTACTTCACACACTGTAATGAAAATGACATAATCGACAGATTTTAAAACTGGGTAAACCTTACCTGTGTGATTTGTATTAGGAACTGTGCCTTCTTTACACTTTTCGCAGCTTTGCGCTTTTGAGATTTCGTCGCGAGCACAATTTATACATGTCCAGCAGCATTTCTTATTCTCGATCTGAAAATGAAATATGTATAGATTTAAAGTTATGGTAGTTATACGAATATAAAGAACAATAAATATTTTTTTTATTTTAAAGATATACAGGGTGTCCCAAAAATACACCGACAAATTTTAAGGGGTGGTAGAGGACGTCAAAACAAACATTTTTTGTTTAGTAAATATATGTCCGCAAATGAGCCGTTGTAGAATAAAAAAGGAAAAATGGTTTTGGTATTATATTACAAAAAATGTTTAGGATAACATTAATAAATCACTATTTATTCATGTTGGACTTCGTTTTATGGACAAATAAATGATGTTTTACATAAACTGTTAAAAATGTCGACCATTTGATTGAATACAAAGATTGCACCGTCGGTTCATTGACTCGCGGACTCTATGGAATATTCCGGGAATAGTTTCTACATGTGTACAACTCGCCATTATTCTTGCTAAGAGATCTTCCTCATTACGGATAGGCGTTTCGTAAACTAAAGATTTGAGATAACCCCAAAGGAAAAAAACCAGGGGGTTGAGATCGGAAGAACGCGCTGGCCAGGCTACGGGACCTCCTCTTCCAATCCATCGGCGGGGAAATTGCTGGTCTAGATGTTGGCGCACGTTTAAACCAAAATGCAGAGGTGCCCCATCATGTTGGAACCAAATGTTATTTATAATGTTTAAAGGAACATTTTCCAATAATAGAGGCAAAATATTTTGCAGAAAATTCAGATAAATGTCTCCGTTCAAACGAGCAGGCAGCAAGTGAACTATTAGGTTCTCTCCAACAATACCAGCCCACATGTTAACACTAAATTGTTGTTGGTGTCTTCTAGAGACCACAGCGTGAGGATTTTCATCATGCCAAATGTGACTGTTTCTACTATTAAAAAAACCATCGCGCGTGAAACATGCCTCATCAGAAAACAACACTACTCTCCAACTCCAACTCTACAAAACAGGTTCGTTGTGACCCAAAAACCATTGGCAAAAACCCAATCGATGTGGATACTCTTCAGGATTTAAAGCTTGTACGCATTGTAAATGGAAAGGGTAGAGAAATTGTTCATGAATAATGATCCCATCTGGTGTGCAATTGCGCGAACACTTGTAAATTGGTTTTCTTCAACGCGATGTAAAACCTCTTTTTCAAATTGAACCGTACAAGCTGTTCTCGGACGACCACTACCACCAGGACGTTTTAGGTTCCCACTTTCTCTAAGGCGACGATGGATGGAAGCAAAGGTTGTATGATGAGGTTGCCGACGTGCCGGATACCTTTGTGCATACAAGCTTGCTGCTTCTTTTCCATTACACTGTGCTGCACCATAAGCAAGATGCATATCGGCAAGTTCTTTAAATGAGTAATTATCATTCATTTTCAATATAAATTTTATATTAACAATCAGTAAAGTAAATGTAATGATGACAACTAAATATCACAAATAATTACGTTTATCTCAAAAGCGACATCTATCGAATGTTTACTATGAGAAAGAAATGTTTCTTTTGGCCAAGAAAAACCGTAGGTGTATCGACAAATTTTTAACGAAAGATAGTTGCGTCCAATTAAATCAAGAATTAGTTTAGTTATTTAGATATGATTTAAAACAATTTATTGCTCTACAGCCCAAACGACTCATTTGCGCACATATGTTTACTAAACAAAAAATGTTTGTTTTGATGTCCTCTACCACCCCTTAAAGTTTATCGGTGTATTTTTGGGACACCCTGTATATATTCTTGCAAATACTAACACACCAGATAATAAATAATAGAAGTACAACCAAATTTTGAAACTCCAGAATCAAATAAATAGGTAATAAAATATCATACACATCAACTATTTGCACAACTTCAAGTTAACTACTGTAGCAACTAGTTGTTAGGTTTTCTTTGTAGTTAATTGTTAATATATTGACATAGTATTCGAATCTATTAGTAGTTCTTAATTGCAATCGCATTGATATAGAGATCTGAGTCTTCCCTTTAATGTCGATCTCTAGTAAGACATACAGAGAGGAGTATTGTCTTGGCATCTTCGTGTGTAGTATTTGAACACTATGTTTATGTATGGTGTAAGCATTCGGCCAAACACTTCATCTCTAATTTGTTGGAATAAATGATACCGACGTAGTTTTAGAAGAATTTGCCCCTTAATTCTTTGCTTTGATACCATATCCTTACAAATTTTAAGGCACTTTACTTTTTTTTTGCTGCTAGTGTCTCCAAACCTACTACAAAATAAAAAAAAAATACTTAGTTGGTGTGCTTAGCCCCGTTATAAAACGCATTTCGAATAAATACTTTCACAGAAAATTTTTTGCTTTACGGAGTACTTTTAATCATCATATGTTATAAAAAAAGTTTATAGAACATGACAACGTATTCTCGTATCAACGTACTCATATCCTTAAGTTTTTCAGTCTTACATTCAACATGTATTAATAGACAACTTTATTTTATTATGCAACAAGATAGTGTTAACATTAAACAATGATTTAGACTACAATATTTGCTGATAATTTCTCTTTTTTATCTTATATTATAAAGAAAATCAAACCTAATAGAAAGAATCTTACCTGAGCGTACTGTCCGGCGCCGCATGGTTTTGAACAAACTGATGTTACTTTAGCGTGAGTTTTGAATTGAAGAGGTTTAAATAATGTTAGATTTTTATCGTGCCAGCTTCCTACGTTTACATAATCGTACGAGCCATTTCCCAAATGTTGATAATTCAAAATATCGTATCTGCCTGGAGGATCACCATTCTCGTCAAACTCAATTGTTTCATTTTTATACTTGAAAGAGACATTCATTAAATGCTCCTGAAAGGCACACAATTTAATTTTTTTTTTCAAAGGGCACATATACCTATTGTTCGAAAGCCAATAGAATTTCATTTCGATAGAATTAAGCGTACAATTGTACTTCAAAGCATTTCATTTTATTTACCTTAAACAGAGATCCGTTAAACGTTTGCATTTCGTTGCATACTCCTACAAAGTTCTTCCCACATACGTGTTTCTGCATACTGTGTAGACCATGGGCGAAGCTGTAAATCGCTTTTATCACGAAACTTAATTTGGAATCCTGACGATATCTAATGTCTATGGTTTCATTGCCTGCATAAAAAGAGGGTCTATAAGTTACTAATTACAAGAGACTTTTTGTGATTTTTTTTGTACGGTGCGTAATTCATTTTTGCGACTAACCCTAAAAGTCATTTATCAATGTCCGCAAAAGAGTGTATATATCTAATTATCTTTAATTAATAGTACTGCGGTCAAAAAATCATATCCACATATCATATTTTGTGAAATCTACGATTACTTTACATCTAATTAAATTCTTTAAGTACAAAAAGTAGGTTAAATCGATCCAGGTCAAATTTTTTACTAATTAACTTACTATCCTTTGAGAGTTCAAAAAATTTATGACGTAATTACATTCGTAGAAACGTTACTGAAATAAATAATGTAATATAAAAGATACTGCGCGTATAAGAAACGTAACGTGAATGCTTCTGAAAATTAATTTAATTTTACCTCAACTTATACCCAACGTGACTTTTTGGTTGTTAGTAGTTTTATAAAAGCTGCCATATATGATTGTTAAGTTTTAGGTTTGTACGTGGATTTGTATTTTTGTTAAAAACTAATGGCTAGTATCTACATATATCTATAGTATATCAAAATCGAAATTTGATAATATCACCGTGAACTATAGGCAGTAGCTTATCTATTAACCCATATTTTTTATTTTTACGTAATGGAGCTTCATAAAAGTGTTAAATAAAAATTTTTCGCAACTTCAAATGAAAATATCTATTGCATATGCATTCGCATAAATATCCCTTCAAAATCTGATTAGAATAAGCTGTTCTCTAGGTATTATCGTATTACCAAACTGCAATAGGTACTTTTAAATTGTACCTGACAGCTGTCAGTAACAAACCTACATTTTATATAAAAATACATATATTAGTTGTAATCACGAAAGATGATCCCTGCGTCACTTACATATAACTCAATCAACGACATTCAAAGAATAATTTTCATATCCACATATGTATTTGTATGACAAGGACAGCCTGGATGACAGTTTGTATTTCGAAACTTTGCCTAGCATAGACGTACGGCAAAAAAGACAAAGACGAGATTAGTTGGTTGTCTGCGCTTAAGCTATACATTCGATTATTTGTTAACATGTTAGAGTTATAATACAAAAAGACATGTTAGAGTTATAACACAAAAAATTTATAAAGTTTGTAAAGTTACTTTAGAACTGGCCGAAAATTAGGTAATGGAGGAATTCAGGATTTCCGGCAACAATTTCCTAATCTACCAGTTACTTGTGCATAACTGCTAAGTCATGTTCACGCGTATATTGACAATTTCATAAAACAGAGGCGGTCTCTCATAAATCTGCCAGTAGAGCACCTAACAAGCAAACCGTAAATTTCTTAGAGGATATCCGGCGTCGAATGGACAACCCACCTAAAAAATTAATGGGAAACCTTTCTTATGAAGTTGCGTTGACAGTGGAAATATGCTACACCGTTGCACAAAAGACTTACAATTAGCGGTTTCCATATAAAATTTAAGCAGTTTATGAACTCACGTATGTAGGTTTTGGTAAGAAAACACAAGACTGTCAATGGTTTTTACATAACATAAATAATGATACCATTCTCGATAAATGCCTTTTCCCTCATTAGTAGACTCGGCAAAGAGAAGCAATTTCCAATGCTGTACGGTGGGCAACGTACAGGGGTGGCACGGGAACTCGAGCGTCCGTATCAAAGCACACTTGTTCTGTATGATTCAACTGGTCGTTGTGAGTGCTTATCAGTGCACACATACTGGAAAGTGTCGCAGGTAGGTACGTTTTGGAAGCGGCATATCTAGAAGAAACTAGAACATGTAATAGCGAGTATGCCTAATTTAGAATACTAAGGTGATAGAATTAAATGTGTAAGGTGCGACAACTATTTGACGTGAACCAACCGGTGGAAGTGTAAACGCCACCTAAAAAGTCTAAGACACTGTCCTGCAATCCGTGGCTAACGATACAGCGAACAATAAACATTTGGTATAGGTGTTTGTTTTATTCTATGTAATCTACCGTTCACTTTACTAAACCAAGCAGCAGTAGTTTCTTTCTGAAGCAAGTATCCGGAATATACATTACCATGTCGGACATCGATAAGAAACGTTGTGCCATCTGGTCGTAACTATGTTGAAAGAAGAATTAAAGCAGAATTAAAAGATAAAAAAATTGGTTCAGTGTTAGTTGAGAATGTTATTTACAAGGATTCAGATTTTCTCATACTAAGATAAATTTGTGAAGGTTCGTCGAAAGATCCATTAAGTTGTCACAAGGATTACTTTAAATTTGCATATATAACATCACTCGATGTGAAACAGTCGTTTTCATAATTAAAAAATATTTATTCCGTACGCCGCGCCGTACTCATTTGATTGAAACAAGTGTGGAAACATATTTGATGATTTAAATATTTAATAGATGCCACCCAGTTGGTAATTTCGTGGAAGCATCTTAAAACAGGTGTTTTAGCACGTTGTAATTATTTTATGCGTAAACATTCATGCCTCTATATCGACTCATTCCTGAAAGTCACGAATATAGATGATGCGAGCATGTAAACTTTATTGAACGCTCGCGTTAATAAGGCTGCACGACCCTTCCATGTTGTTCTCCGCACTGCACGTAAACTTGTCACTCTTTTCCGATTCTATTGACGAGGTTTGGTTCCATCTTTCTGGCTATTTCAATATGGAAAATGAAAAAGCGACTTAATATACATTCGTAGAAATGTCTTCGAAGTTTTCATTCTTTGGCAAAGGAACAAATATTTTATTAATATTTGTCGATTTATTTGCACAAGATTGAATAAAGCAACTTTCTTAAAACATTGTTCTATCACAATTTGCATCTGTGAAACGCATAATTGTGCACCGCTTTTTTACGTCACGTATTTTTATTTAAATTACAATGCATTGCCACTCGTCGTATTGACCAACCATCTACTATTTTGCACACAATGCGGGCTTTCATTAGTTGATTTAAATGTTGAAGCGTATTTAAAGGCGTTTTAGTACATAATTAAATATATTTAACTAATGCCTGTGGTACAGAGTGACGTCAGTAGTCTTTGTACTTCAATAATTGGCCATATTTTCATAATGGCAACATTTATATCTTAATAAGTAATAAAGATGGGGCCAAGTACAAAAATACTGGTTTGTTTTTTTAATTCTTATCCTCCAATTCTTGAAGTATTTTCACATTATTATTATTATTATTATTATTATTATTATTATTATTATTATTATTATTATTATTTAGGTCATCGACCAAAGAGAAAATATGTTTTTTAAGTTTCAAAATCATCCATGAACGAAATTTGATTTTCACATATCTATCTTCACCGTCATTATTTCCATCAGCATAACGCTTTTGCACTAGATAATTTTGCTATCGTTTGCAAGTTTGTGGAGTTTAAACACTTTTTGTATTGGACAGTAAATAAATATCTAAATAATGTTTCATTATCAATTAAGCCACAAAATAAGCATTTTAGATGTTAAAACAGAAGGTCAGCCTATAACTATACGGAATTCCAACCAGCCCAACTAATTAAATACCTGAACTGTTGCTATAAATTTTGTAGATATTTATGTAACAGCTTTTCGTTCCGCTGCACGAATCTTTTTTTGGTATAACGAAATACCTCTCACGATAAAGAACTCAGGCAACGAAGGAGACCTCTTCAAGCATTTAATATTTCTTTTCTGGGTTGTATCTTTGAGATCGTAAGGATTTTCACGTTTCCGCAGGTCGTTACCGCTAACGTATGTGTGCTCGACAAGAGGTTCCCTTTTAAATGCCTACCCGCGAGCAAGACATTTAAAATGCTCCTCTCTCGCTCTTGGAGTGTAATTTTTCTGTCATAGATTAAAACAAACATCTGTGAATAGTAGGAGCTTAATGAGAAGAAAACTACTTTTTTTATAAACATAGACTAAAAGTTATTTAAATACTTTCGAAGTTAATGATTTTTAATTTAGAAAATATAGAACACGAAAGTTAGTAATATATATGGCAATTATGAATAATAGAGTAGTCTGTACTGATTTATTCTAAAAATTAAAACTCTTAAGGAAGCATTGCTTATGTAGCAATCCCAAATAAGCATTTATTTTCATACAACATTAGTCTCATTATGACTGACAGGGAGGTGTCCCTCATCGACTTAAACGAAACTTGGTGGGTTTGTAGACTAATGCAGTGTAAGAACAACAGTAACTTTCATAGATGCTTAATCGCTCGTTTTCGGGGGTGGGGTCGAGACTCTAGACACAAAACTTACAAATATTATTATTTTCATTAAAATTGTTATTACGTACCAATTTCATTATCTTCATTTTCATTAGTTAGTTTAATTTAGGCACTATATTTTTATTGTATTCAATATTATTACACAAGGCGAAAGTAAACGATTTGTATGAACATTAGCAATGTTGATTCACGAATTGAAGAAACACTGTTCGACAGTCAAATTGTGAAACGTACTCGCTGTCAATAAACTGAAAACTGCAAGTATTAACTTGCCTAGTTAGATGATACTTACTTACTATTTGTTCACATCAATAACAATAATAATAATAATAATAGGGGTTTATTTCAAACAGAAAAATGTGTTAAACATAAAAAAATTTGAAAACGTCAATTACAGAAGGAAATACTTATCTACATAGTTCATATACATACATAATAAAAAAATACATAGATATATATGTACAGTCTCTTTCTAAAGTAATGTCTCCCCGTGCGGATGGATTGATATCAATAATACTTTCCGCTTAGCGTATTATATTCATCGGACATTTTCGGCAAGAAAGAGGCCGTAGGGGATACATTACAGATCCAACGTGTATATAACCTGTGTAATTATAATTTTAAATCTCGATATGTGCATTTACCTGCTAGCGGTAGAATATACGACTTCATTAAACCCTACTTTTATACCTGTGATGGTCAGTTTTCCTAAATATATAATATATAACGTGTACTTTCAGTTATTGTTAGTCTTCAATGTTATTAGGGATAATTTTTCATGCATATTATAACAACATACTTATTTGAATATTAAAATAATGGTTATTTTATTGAGGCATACACGTTTATTGATGGACAAATCTCACAAGAAATCCGTCCCAACAAGGATCTCTTTCAAAGTAAAAACAAATAACTGATATACGGCGTTATTGGTGAGAACGGCCTATTAAAAGTATTATACAAACGAAACGGGATTTTGAAACCAAATTTTGTGGTCGGATATGGTTGAATATAAAGTATTACGTGAAAATATTTTTGTATAAAAATATTGAATTTGAATTCCTGTTAACCGGAAGTGGGCATCAACTTCGATATTTTAAATAGTATGCTATAAATGTAATTACTAATTCAGCTTCTAAGATACATTTTACACATATTTCATGTATCCCATGCTATACCTAAATATGATACCATTCCCTTTGAGTTATTTGCAATTAAATAAAAAAGTGACAGATACCGATCTTACTTTGTAGTGATATTACGTCACGTAGGAGCAGAAGAGACAAATGAAATTTTGCATACACACAGCTGATATCGTGTAGTTATACAGAGACTGAAGTTCTTCTCTGCAATATTATACAGAGTGTTTAAAAACAGTTGCTTACACAAACCTTCAAAATTCGGAAAGTCGCTTTTTTTAATGCAACGGTATATATTTCCTTAGATATTCTGATTTTACAAAAGGTTACTTTTAATCTATATTAGGTGTTCCTATATCTGAAATGGAAGGTGAATAAGTTCTAACGATTTAATTAGCCTCCGTATCTAAAATGCTCAGATACGTGAATTTACGGAAGCAAGGGTGCTTAGCTTATTTGTTTTACATACTTACTTACTACTTATTTTGACGTCTGTCATTTTGGTTAGTCGTTCTCGCATAACAGAGAAATATATCTGCACCGGTATAATAATTATCATGCCCAATACGAGAATGTATTCTACAACAATAAGAATAGTATATTATAGTATGAGTGGGCAATAGGGTCATTAAAACATGCCCGATTTTTCAAGCACGACAGTGAAGCCGGAGTGCTTGAAATATAGCAAGTGCAGGATTTACTCTTTCATATAATATCAATTGCAGATTTCACGTTCCTTTAAAGTAAGAGTTTTTTCGTCAAAATTATTATAAAATATCTCATTACAGTTTTTGACACATTTATTAATAAGTTTTTATTTGTAAAAGGTTGTTTTGACAGATCAACATCATTAGTTGACATTTATACTTCACTTATTTTTGAATTGTTGACGTTGCCCCTAGTAACTTTAAAACACGCGCATGTTTTAATGATCGATTTACGCACGCGTTTGTGTTTTGTGTTAAACAAGCAAAATGGTTTACCAATAGAAAAAATTATTGTATTTGTTACAAAACATATTATAATCTTAGTATTTCTTGCAATTTTTATTTTACCTGTGATAACATAGATACATATTGTTGTACCTTCTGTACAATACGTTTCTCTCAGCGTAAAAAATTTAGATTATCTAAGAATTTTTCCAAAAAATTAATAATACAAATATAGCAATATACGGAGTTCACGATATTTTTGCAATAATTTTGCCCACGACGATTTTCCCAAACATTATGAACACCCTCTTGAAGATTGGCGAGCGCTCATACATTTGCCGAGTCTACAAGATTTTTCTAATATGTAATTAACATATGTATATCTATTAAAGAAAGTGTATTTTGTCTAGTGTATAATGTTTCCCTACTATAATCAACAGTAAACTCAATTGTTTATTAAAATCACGCATTAGGTTCCACCACCTTAAACAGAGAAGAAACCGATTTGATCCGATTTATTTAATCCAGTTATAATTAAACACAGAAAATGTTTGAAAATTTAAATTAACCAATATGTAAATCTAATATTTAGGTATATATTCAATGATTTTAAAGATTAAGCACTATTATGTTATAAAATTATATTTTATAATGACAACTACACAACTAGGCATTAATGTAAGCAGGTTTATTGTCTAACTGCGTTATCATCTATCTACTCTATTTAAAACCATAATTACAAAATATTGCATTTTGTAATTAGAAATAGATTAACGATGTACCAGACTCTTCGAAACGTCACTATTAAAGGGATAATAATGGATTTTCAATATATCAGTTATTTGTTTTCTATAAAAAAAGATCTTTGTTGGGACGGATTTCTTGTAAGATTCATCAATAAAGGTGTATACCTCAATAAAATGAATATTATTTTAATATTCTAATACGTATGTTGTTGTAATATACATTAAAATTTGTCTCTAATAAAAGTCTGAAAAACTAACAATAACTAAAGGTATACGTTATATATTATATATTTAGGAAAACTGACCATCACAGGTATAAAAGTAAGGTTTAATAAAGTCCAATATTTTACCGCTAGCAGGTAAATACGCATATCGAGATTTAAAATTATAATTACATAGGTTATATACATGTTCTATCTGTATCGTATACCCTGTGGCCTCTTTCTTAGCCGAAGATATCCGATGAATACAATACGTTAAGTGGAAGGTATTATTAATATGAACCCGATGGCTGGGGGAGACATTACTTTTTAAAGAAACTGTACATCTATTGAACAACAACAAAAAAATTATGTATAATATTCATTTACAGAGTAGGGTTCGAGCTCTATAAGAAACTTGAAAACCTTACTTTTAAAGGTCTTACAAGAGAAATTTTTCTTAATATCTAAAGGTAAGCCATTAAACAACCTCATGCAGGAATACAAAGCTCCTGATTCTAACTTTGTAAGTCTGTGTATTGGGTAACTAAATTGTTTCACTCTTGTATCCATGTTACTAACATATACATTAAAATGTGTCTGAAAATAGTGCTTATTGTTATATAGAAATACTAAACAACGATATACCGGGTGTCAACGAGATCATGTATCAGCCCGCCATTTATTTATTAGTTAAAATAAAACTTTGAAATTTTGACCGTATATATGAGTGATTGGTGGGCTTCTTCAGGTGCACTCAGTTTTTCGATAGCACTTCCGGTCAAACCGGAAGTGACGTTAATTTTGAATTTTTAAATACAACCTGTATTATTTCTGTTCATATTCTGTTTCTTCTAAAAATTTACCATCTAGTGCAGGTCAACTTTTGACATTTCTGTCAAAGATGGCGGTATCTGTTAAATGTTTCCATTAAAGTGAAACTGCTTCGCAGCAATTGTCTAAATGTAACAACCATCAAAGTTAGCTTTGAAACCAATTAACAAACGTATTTTCACATTTACACGCATTGGCGAAGGAAACTGTGTTTTTTCATTTGAAATGTAATTGTTCTGTTGCTTTGGAATTAGACTAATTTTAAAACATTTATATTTTGTACTACCTGTCTACCACTAAACCACAGCATATTTTATATCATTTGAAAGCTAAAAATTATGCCAATATGGCACTGTAATAAAAAATAGGTGTTACTATTTTAAAAAACGAGTAACTGTCAGTTGAAAATGAAAAAAAAAGAAAATCTTATTTTCTTTAGTAATTTCAACGTGAAGTACATGTTTCCTTCGCCAATGCGTGTAAATGTGAAAAATACGTTTCTTAATTGTTTTCAAAGCTAACTTTGATGGTTGTTACATTTCGACAATTGCTGCGAAGCAGTTTCACTTTAATGGATAAATTTAACAGATACCGCCATCTTTGACAGAAATGTCAAAAGTTGACCTGCACTAGATGGCAAATTTTTAGAGGAAACAGAATATGAACAGAAATAATACATGTTGTATTTCAAAATTCAAAATTAACGTCACTTTCGGTTTGACCGGAAGTGCTATAGAAAAACTGAGTGCACCTGAAGAAGCCCACCAATCACTCATATATACGGTGCGAATTTCAAAGTTTTATTTTAACTAATGAATAAATGGCGGACTGATACATGATCTCGTTGACACCCGGTATATACAGCCCGTAAAAAGTTAATAAGCCATTTGCTTTGAAAATTCCACGACATGTTTCAGTTTTCGTCATTCGATACATAATGCGTATCAGTTTTTTTGTAAAATAAAAGTTTGCTGAGAATCTACTGAATTACCCCACAATATTATAGCGTACTGCATGACAGAATAAAAGTTTGCATAATAAACTGTTTTCATCACATTGGTGTCAGCTTTTTCAACCAGAATTCTTATTCCGTAACACACACTGCTTAGTTTTTTGTTTACATATTGCACATGATCTTTGAAAGACAGGGTTTCATCCAAACTAGAACCCAGAAACATTACTTGATTCACAACACTCCCATCACTTGTACCAAATCTGATTACTGTTGGATTGCGATAGTATCTTTTCGTCTTAAATAGGACGCACTTGGTTTTAGTAGTGTTTAAAATAAATTCGTTCGATTTAAGCCAGTCCTGCGCTGTGTCCATACACTTCGATGCATTAGAGCTAATTTCAGTTAACGTGGTTCCTGTAACGATTATACTGGTATCATCTGCGTAGCTAAACACTTTACACTCCAAACAGTCGAACCTACTTGGCAGATCATTCACAAAAATGAGAAACAGAAGAGGCCCCAAAACACTTCCCTGGGGGATAAGTAATAGTATTTACATATATATGTATTTATCTTTCAATTCCTGAAATATTTCTACTTATAAGTCAATAAAATATCAATTAATTAAATATGTCGCGTTCTTCATTACAGTGAGCTTGAGGAGAAGGAAAATTTAGAAATAGAGGTGGTATGGTGATGTTATACAAAATAAACCATTAACCAAGGGAAATTTTAGCCCAAGCGAATTCACTACATTTACTCATCTGTTAAATTCTGCAGATATTTATATAACCAAATATGAATTGGATAAATACCGATTCGACTTATCTTTTACCTATCAGCGATAATGATATACGTTCTAGCCGTCTCGCTGATGCAATGTCGTTCTGTGATCTAAAGCAGTATAATTCAGTTAAGAACAGTATGGACAAAACACTTGATCTTGTCCTATCAAATTTTCCTATTGACGGATTGAGGCAGTGCATTGGTTTTGTCTCCCCTGATCTGTATCACCCACCGATTAACTTTCACTGTACGGTTCGTCTTATAAAATAGCTTTCTCAAAATACTTTTGTTAAGTACAACTTTAAAAAAGCAGATTACGAAGAATTGAACGCTGCTTTGTATTCAGTTGATTGGAAATCTGATTTGAGCTCCTTAGATCTCGATGAATCTGTAGATAAATTTTATGAAATTGTGAATTCTCATATTGCGGTTCATGTTCCTAAATTATACTATGCCAATAACCGCTATCCGTTCTGGTATTCTAAAAACGGAAATATCACTCCAAATGGAAGCGCTATAAATCTGATAATGACTATTTAACGTTTTCGTTACTTCGCGGTCGATGTAAGTATCTAATAAATCAGGATTATCAGTGTTACATTGATCTGTCCCAAAAAGAAATATTAACTACCCCAAGGAAGCTTTGGTCTTTTCTATCTAGTAAGAGACGACTTTCGGATATTCCAGCTGTAATAACACATGGGAGCGAATCCGCGTCTAATGGTCAGGAAGCTGTTGAGTTGTTTTCGAATTATTTCAGCTCTGTCTTTGAGAATAGTAATCCTTTATTAACAACACTAATAACGTGGACATAGGTAACCAAAACAGCGTGTGGTTTACCGAGTACGAAATATTAGATGTCATTAACACACTAGACTGTAATAAGGGCGCAGGCCCAGATAATCTTCTTCCGCTTTTTTTTTCAAAGTGCGCATCTCCACTAGTTAAACCATTGCACATTATCTTTAATAAATCCATCGCAGATGGTTCATTCCCCGCGCAATGGAAAATCAGCCACATAGTTCCCATATTTAAATCCGGCGATAAAACACAAGCGGCGAATTACCGACCAATTTCAATTTTATCTTCCGTGTCGAAGTTGCTCGAGAAATTAATCTACCAGCGCTTATTTTGCACTGTTCGAAATGCTATCCGACCTGAGCAGCATGGTCTCTTTAAAAATAGAAATGTAGAAACTAATTTGTTGATATATAGCGATTATATATTGCGATCAATGGACTCTCGTGAGCAGGTGGACGCCGTTTACACGGATCTCAGCAAAGCCTTTGATAAAATTGACCATGTCGTGTTAATGGATAAGCTTGTTGGGATCGGTGTGGATGGTGACTTACTTAGATGGTTCCGCAGTTACATTGAAAATCGTTACCAACTAGTTAAACTGAATGGATATCTCTCTAGGAGTGTACATGTCACATCTGGGGTTCCCCAGGGGTCACACCTCGGTCCTTTGTTATTTCTTATTTATATCAATGACATTAGCAAATGCTTTAAAACAAGTAAATTCCTATTATACGCAGATGACTTGAAAATTTACTCTACAGTTAAAAGTATGAAGGATTGCTCGTACATACAAGAAGACCTAAATCGTTTCAGTGAATACTGCATCACTAACAAATTGGTTTTAAATATAGATAAATGTCATAAAATTACGTTCACTAGAAACCTGCATAAGATCAGTTACAACTATACCTTCTTTGATAATGTCATAAAACCTGTACCCACTGTTAAGGATCTTGGTGTTATTTTTGACGAAAAGATGACCTTCGGGGCTCATGTGGATTTCATATGCAAAAAAGCATATAAGCTTCTTGGATTTATTTTCAGAACAACATATCTCTTTCATAATACTGACTGCATAATTAAGGTATTTAATGCGTATGTTCTCAGTGTACTCATGTATAGCAGTTCAATCTGGAACCCGCAATATTTCTCGTATATTAATAGGCTAAAGAGTATCCAAAAAAAGTTTGTATATTTCCTAAACAAGAAAACTAAATTACCGAATCTCGAGTTCTACGAAGACAACATTAAAGTCTACAGCATGGTTACCTTACGCGGCCGACGAGTGGTTTCCGATATTACTTTGTTACATAAGATACTGAACGGTACACTAGATTCTCCTGATTTACTGTTATTGTTTAGTTTTAATATTCCTCAACGCCCCACGAGAAGTGCAAACCTTTTACACATTCCATTTGCGTATACGAACAGCACAATGAATTCGCCTGTAATTCGAATTTCCCGTACGCACAACAATCGGTGTTCTGTCGATATTTTCGCTCATAGCCTTGCCGCATTTAAGCGTCGTATAAAAAATACCATATGTCTTGTATAGGAGCACATGCATATGTATACATGTGTATGCATGTATCTGTATGGTACCTGACTTTCCAGCTTTTGTATAATAATTATGTTTAATATTGTTCCTGTCTTCCTTTTTTTAATTGTTACAATGAACAATGTGTTGGGCTTGTCCCGTTTTTGTTCTATATATATGAAATAAAATAAAAAAAAAAACACCTACAGATATTTATGTAACACCTATTCGTTTCGCTACGCGTATCTCTTTTAGGTCAATTATTTGTTTTATATCCTGTTTCTAGAGCGTCTACCAGTTGAACATGACTAATGCTTGGTTATCCGATTCTTCAAATTTATCATATCTGTTCCTACAAATTTTCATGTAAATGAAGGTATGATTATGTGTTGTCATGCGGTTCTTATTCAAAGTCCGGTCGTACTCAGTAATATGATGTGATTCTTCTTTGGAACTTCTCAACGAATTACTTTTGCATTATCAAAAACCAGCATTTCATGTAATTTATTGAGCATGTGAAGGCGAAAATCTTCAAAGTCCAAAACACTACAAAGTTTATGAGTAATGCACAATTTCACCACAACACTCTGAACCACGCAGAGTACGCGTCAGGCGCCCCATGAATATGCTGTAGTGAACAGGAAGATTGCAATCGAATTGTAACAGCAGTCAGTAAGACCAACAACAACGCAACCACCCAAGGCAAGGAAAGCCAATCCAAAGATGTCACAGCGGTTCAACTATCAACAAGTTCGATTCAGAAAACGGAAAGGTGACTCAAGTCGTATTCTCTAGTCTCCCGCTTAAGATGGTTAGTTTTACATAATATCTGTATCAATAGTTATGATGCGTATCCTCATTACCTTATTATAAATAAGTAATTAATCTTATCTGACTTTGTTATATCCAATTACTTTTCTAAATGATATCGAAGGCTTCTACGGTCCGAGAATGAAAATAAATAAGGAAATAATGAACAGATAGAAAAAGATGAAGCTTTTTCTATCTGTTAATTATTTCCTTATTTATTCTCATTTTTGCTTTTCCATATGTTTCTGAATTTTTCGAAAGCTGTTGATATTCTGCTACATTTTCCTAATCTTGTTAATGTTTAGGTCTACTCCCTATTGCGCGTTATTGTCTGCTCCGAATAGCCAATTAGCCATTTGATTTTCTTCCGTTATAAATATTGCTTCCCCTCAGTATTTTGTTTTGCGTTTGTCTACAATTCCTCAGCATTGTTTTACATGTTTTCCAAGTTAATAAACGTCTTTTATAACTCCTTCCTGTATTTCATCAGAGCATCGTCGGCGTTAATTATATATCGTTTCCTACTATTGTATATATGAGCTCATTTCTTTGTATTACAGTTTCCCTAATTAGTAGCTCTAGGATTAAATAAACAGAGTTGTAGACATCAGGCACTAGGTCCCTTTGTGAACTAAGCTGAAAGCTGGTCTTACTTCAAATACGCGAAACTGTAATATTGTTACATCACAATTATTCTTACAGGATGTAACAATGGATAGTTTAATAAGTATTGAGGAACACATACTCTACATTTTATATAATATAACTGAAGAATTAGTGAAGAAAGTTGAAAATATATAACTGTTTAAGAGATAGCTATAGCAAAAAAATCTCAGTTAAAAATAACACAGTAGAATAACACCGAAGGCTTCTACGGCCTGTGTCTCTATTGTGAAAGTTTCCGACCGTCGTATTATTTAGTTAATTCAATACAAAATCAAGTTACATACTTAATCAATCAATATTATTCAGGAGTAACATATGAGATACACTGTTTAAAAGTGAGCCTACTCTGAAAAGACATCTTCTGGAAAGAAGTAGTAGGCCGCAAATATATCTAAGTTATACAAAAAAACCGTAGAAGCGTTACAGCATTATCCCAGAATTTCTAGGATGTTCAATGTCAAACAAGCAATGCCTTTTACGGTCATGCAGAAAATGGTAAAATAATGAATCAGCATTGAAGAAAAGTAGAGAAAAGAAGGTTTTTATTTTAGATCAGGAAACGAAGTAATCATTTTTGCTATTGACCGCTTTCCATAATAACTTACATAAATTGATAAATACGTATGTAATTATAGGACGAGCAACCAAAGATGACCACCGTATGCAGACAAACATAAAAAAGTGTGTTTGTTTATCTGTTATCCGTTACAAAGCTTAAATCAGTTCATACTCCAAGTTAATTAACTAAAGGAGCAGTGAATGACATTTCTGATAGTATGAAACCTGCTTCAATAAATCTAAGAGGTCTACAGACAATACGATTGGTTGTACAATCCGTTGTACAACCGTAGTTGGTTCGACAATTTAAAACGGCCTACAGACGAAATGATCGGCTATATAATCTGGTGTAATATAATACTTCGGCGGTCTACGTGTGGAGGAAAAAGAGCGACTGGCTTGTCTTTACGTTTTCAATTTCAACTTGTAGTACGACAAGTTATACAACCGATTGTTTCGTCTGTAGGTCGCTTTAGAAAACGATCTGTTCAGATGCGTATGCACTGACTAATTAATACACGTTTATTTCTTGTAGAAATATGCCTTAGGGAAACGTTTATGTATGTTACATTTGGTCTCCCGGAATTTCATAATATAATCTCTGTTTTTGTGATAAAGCTTGGGTTCATTTTTTGCGTTATAAATTATCCCCAGCACATTATTGTAGCTGGACTACAAAGCTACAAAAAAAATACATCATATTAAAACTGCTGTGAAGATCATCAATGCTGCTTGTTACAGACAAATTACTTGTGGATCACTGATTAACTCTAAAATAAAAAAAAATCACAGTGGATACTTTTAATACGTGGTGCGACTTCATTCGTAGCTGATGTTATATTATTGTATCTCAAAGAATATTTTCCCAAGAGTTTAATAAGTATAGTATATAGTCATAGTGTTGGCCAGCACATTACCTGATCTAACACCATTAGATTTCTGCTTATTTCACCATTAAAAGAAAACCTGATGATCCAAAAACGTCTTCATAGGCTCGATGAGATCAGAAATACTACTATTGCTGCAGCTGTAAATTATAGGATTAAACAAATCATATCATACATTTTGTACTAACAACGTAGCAATTTTGCCTCTTTAAAATTTGAGGTCGCTTAGCAGTTACTTCGGGTTATTTACTATTCTTTTAACTAATCTTCTTTTCGTGCTTTCGGCTAGGTGAATATACTTCGGTAACAGTGGGTAACCTATCTTGAGCTGATACCTAATGGGAAATTTTGTAGTACAACTGTTTATAGTAATTGACAATAATAGATACACTTGATGATTAGAATTACATTGAGGAACTCTCAGATAGCATGTTCATTAGAAAATTTGCTGATATCTATTACAAGACACATGCACTATTTATATAACTTTTGAATTAAGCTTCATATTTACATATTTTTTTGTAGTGACTGGAGTTGCAGCGGTTGCCCAAGTTGTACTGTTTATCAAGACTACCACTGCACCTCCTACTACTCAAGTTATATGTGTAAATCCGTTTCCATGGTTTCGTTTCAATATTACCTTGCTGTAGGTAATGTTATGGTGTTAATTGTGTCACAACAACGAATGATAGCTCAAACGATATACCGATGTAGCGATGTGTGCTACAATTACTAAGGACAAAAGACTAGTTAAACTCATGTTATATCGACAACGATAGTCTCAAACCTATAGCTTTCTTTCCATGCAAATTAAACATATTACTCAAGGAGACATCTACATACTTAATTTCTATCATATATACACGTTTCTATTTACCTTTACAATATTTTCTTGATAAATCATCTCCCCTTATACTACAGTTGAATTTTGTTTGCCAAAATTCTCGAAACCATGAATTTCGTTCATTATTAGCAGGATGTAAAGACGTGTAATAACTTGTAAATTCTTCTACGTAAGGCGAATGTATTTTTATAGATAAACTACCCCATGCTTCAGTTGTTACGTTCATAATAACATCAGTTCTGTCACCCCAACCATCACTGTAACAAAATAAACAAACACAGGAATCAA
This sequence comes from Holotrichia oblita, assembly GCA_023690525.1. Classification (NCBI taxonomy): domain Eukaryota; kingdom Metazoa; phylum Arthropoda; class Insecta; order Coleoptera; family Scarabaeidae; genus Holotrichia; species Holotrichia oblita. The sequence goes on from CM043021.1 coordinate 57,131,590, forward strand.
CATTTTTGAAGATCAGTAAGTAATGAATCAAAAATATATTTCGAATAAAACTAAATTGTGAGTATTAAGAAAAATATACAAGCTATTGTACAAATCAACTTCTTTGATCTGTGATAGTTTTGGACGATTAGACACTGTATTAATTGAAAATTACCATCTGGAACCGAAACATTTCTTTTATTTAAATTAAATAAATAAATTTGTATATCATAGCTTGCTCATAACTTCTGTAGCTTAAAATTTACATTAAAGTAAATGAAACTAGTTAAACTGCTATAGTGAGTACCGAGGATTTTTCTGATTTTACTCTTGACTTTTTCAAAAGATGCAACAGATTTCTCCATTTGACAACGACATTAAAAGTCTACATGAAGAGATTTCCTGATGTTATTTAACTTAATATAATTTAATTTTTTTAGTATTAACTATAGCATTATAGCAGCTATTAACTATAGCAGATGCGTTAACTAAAAAATTAAAGCAATATCAATCTCTACTTAGTTTTTCTACATGAGGGTCTTCGTAAAAAAATATTCTACTATGATAGAACTGTTTTAAAGCTGTAGAACAGTTCTATAATTTTATGAGAAAAGTTATTAAAATATAAATATCATGTTCGCTTTATTATTAAGTGCGGTATAATTAAAATGAATGTCCAGAATTATTATCGCAGAACACTGATAACTTGTTACTCTACGAACATTTTCAAAGTATAACTCATTTCCCTGCTGTTAGATTAAAAGCGGTTATTAAAGGATACATTTGACAGTTTTATGTTATTAATAAGGAAGTTATATTTCCTGAAAAGATGGCTTTAATTGGTTTACCATAGCTGTATGTAGCTACCATTAATTTAACCAGCGATTTTATCACTTCATAAATAAATTATATTAACGAGTTTCACTAATTGAATTTGCAGATTTTGATACTGATATGAAGCTGTGCTGAAATGATTTTTATAAATTTTAATGGTAAGTAGTGAGAAACATGATGTGATTGGAAAGGAGGGAAGATTATTGCTGATATTATGGCACTTATGTCAATAAAATTCTATTTTATGACATTCATAAGCTTAATAAAAGACACACGCTTTACAATTCATAGCTATTTCAGACTTTTAAGTTTATGTTGAGCAGATACATAACTGCAAACACAAAATGTATAATGAAATAAAGCTTTATTTTATCACTACGTTCATATGATTAGAAAAATTTTTATGAAATTTTAGCCTGATACCGTACTCAGTGAGCCCTTTAAAATGAGGTGACACTCGATCCCCCATTCAATTTAAAATGTTGTTACTATATCGCCCCTGTCGTCAATCTTGGAAACTAAATAGAAATTTTATATGATATGTCATATTAATGACCCAAAACTTGAACCTCCCTATTAAACCGATCATAAGTTAGTAGAAAGGGGAGGATACTTTACAACCGCATTGTACAATAAAAGAAAAGTTAAGAAAACGGAAACTTTTTAAATAAAAAAGAAACAACCGGTTATTTCGCCAAAATTATTTATTTTTATTTAATATAGATCCCTTCGGCGTCAATACAGCCCGGGGCACTTTCAACCAATAATAGCATAGATTAGTATAGACATTATTTTTCGAAATTACCCCACGTCCCACATCCTCGTCACGTCTTCTTGGATTCGTCTAAAATTGTCATAAAATGTTCCTTTCATATCCAATTTCAGTTTCGGGAAGAGGAAATAGTCACATGGTAATAAGTTGGGCGAATACGGAGGGTGTGTTATTACACACAGATTTGTTTTCGCCAAAAATTCGCGAACAGCGACAGTTCTGTATGATAGTGATAATATTCACCAGTGACATTTTAACCGTGTGCAACGAATCGCCCATATATAATGCCTTTTAAAGTTATAAAAGCAACTAAAAACTAAAAACGCATTTTTGCCGATTTTGGATAATCTCGGAACTTCCACGTAGCACTTTGGTGTTTAATTTGAGGAGGTACTTGAAGCACTAACTGTCATCACCAGTTACAATCGATTCTAGACATGTGGAATTTTTTGGTCCTACGTTAAGGCATGGAGAACAAATCAAGCACAAACTTTCCGTTTGTTCAAATTTTTCGTCAAAATTTCGTAAATTACGAGGGAGCGTTTTTATATTCGCGGAATGGGGGATAAGGGGTGGAAATAAAAAAACCAAATTATTTTTCTTTTTCAATATATTCACCTGCAAGACGGATACATTTTTCACATCTTTCAATTAATTTATTTATACCCTCATAAAAAAATGATTTCTCTTTATCTGCAAAATACGCCGAAACTGCCTCCTTGACTTCATCATCGGCAGTAAATTTTTTACCCCGCAGCTCTGTTTTCATTTTCGGAAACAGGTAATAATCACTCGGGGCCAGGTCTGGGCTGTAGTGTGGGTGATTCACAATTTCGAAGCCCACCTTATGCAGGGCAGCTAACGCAACGCGGCTCTTGTGGACGGGCGCGTTGTCGTGCAAAAGTAGCACACCTTTCGTCAATTTTCCCCGTCTTTTCTCTTTAATGGCTTCTTTTAGTCACTCTAATATTGAAGCGTAATATTCTCCGGTTATAGAAACACCTTTATCCCAAAATAGCGTTGCCATGAGTTTCCCAGCTGATTGTGACACTTTAAATTTCTTGGGAGGTGCTATGCCCTTTTTATGCCACTGCATGGAGTCTTGTTTGGACTCAGGTTCATAATGATGAACCCAGGTTTCGTCTCCAGTAACAATTCGACTCAATACACCATCCTTGTCTTCATTACAGAGGTCCAAAAAAGCACGCGAACACTCTACGCGCTGTTGTTACTTGGTTGGTTACTTGATTTATGTTACTTGGTTGACGATAGCTCAAAGACTAACTGTCTAATAACAATGAAACTTCGTATTTATACTACTTATGAGTCGCTGCACAGGCCACGCCCTCAATGCGCCTAATCACCCCCCTATAACCTGCTCATTCCGCGAATATAACAACGCTCCCTCGTATGTCTTTAGTCATCTTTAGTTCCTCCGCTATCCATCTGACAATCGAATTCGCATTTTTTGCGCTAATTTCACGGACATTTTCGATCAGTTGCTCGCGATTTTTATTTGTTGAACGGCTCGATCTTGGGCCATTCTGTAAAGCATCGCGACTGTCTTCAAATCACTTTCAGCACTCGAATACACGTGTACGGGATAAGCAATCACCATATTTGTTCATTTTTCAGAAATTCAAATGTTTCTGTAGAACTTTTACTGAAATTGAAAGTAAATTTAATATTAGCTCGTTGTTCCATCATATTTTTGTAACGAACCGACAAAAAGTAGGTACTGTCACTTTAAGCGCCATAGCTTAACCAACTAATTAACGGGTCGATGGCCGCAGTGGTTAGGCGGCTGACTATCGTTGTAAGAGGACGATAGGTGCCGGGGTTCGATTCTCTGGAGGGATGGTGACATTTTTTCAGAGAGTTTAATCCCGGATCGACTTGCCATTCGCTGTTGGGAGCAAAGTGATTAACAGCGCGGCATGATAAAAGGCGATATGATGCTGTCACAAAGCCATTTGAAGACAACTTACACACACCAAACTACACCGCAAGAGTTGCATTGGTAGCCAGACAAGTAATACAGCTTACGGAGTCACGGCAACTAAGCACCCACCACACATTAAAAAAAACGATTTTAATGCTCGCGATCTCATTTTGATGGAGGTTATTTCACTTTAAATTGTAACCGTTATTCTAATTCGTTAAGACAAATTCAAAGAGATTGCTTTCAAAACCGGTGGTTGTGTGTACCAAGGATTTTAATTGTTACACTTGAGAGAAGAATATTTCAAAGTATACTACGGATGTACTACACCGTACCAGAATCATTATTTTTTTTTTCTAAATTTCTATTTGCAAAACCCCGGAAAAAATGTTGGTGTACAAACAAGCTTTGTAATTATTACACTGGTTTTCACATTGTTCATTATGTTCTAATATAATGGTAGAACATGCCGGTCTATACATACTATATCATGTAATATATATTTTAGTTTCCGGATCTACCTTCGGAAAATATTTGCAATGGACATGAGATATAGGTATGTACTCTATTTTCGCTAATACAATATTAACTCCAAACACAAAATGATGAATTGGTAATTTTGCCATTATTAGTCAGTTTATTGTAGAAATAGGAAAATTATGTATCGGTTTAGCATAATTGACATGACATGAATTATGAACTGCAGTTTATATTAGTGGCAGGTCGTAACATACAGTGAGGTTAAATACATTATTATTATTATTATCATGATTATTGGTTAAAAGGACAATTTTTCATTTTTTCTATAGAAAAATCATCCGTGCGAGAAAAATTCAAAGCAATTGAATTTTTTTTATAATATGTGTCAGTAAAAGAAAATCATATCATTTCTGTTTAAAAGAAAAGAAGAAGAAATGAAAATAACATTATTGTATAACAGCAATCGTGGCAACAACTAATATGAACATTAGTAGTAATAGACTATTGATATATAAATTTCAAAGTATTTTGTAATCTGCCCCGGCTGTACGGCGCAGAACCTTTCTTCGGGGTTACAAGGCAAACGACCCGGAGATATATAGGCGACTGGGTCCGTACGAAACAGCAAGAATATTGGAATAGTACGCCCGATATAACACATGGCAAAACCTTTATAGCAAAACCATGTAGGAAGAGAGCTAGAGAACTACCACAGCTTAGTAGAAAACAGCTCTGTATTGTTACGGGCCTAATGACAGGACATACTGCGGTGAAAGAACACCTACACAAAATCGGAGAGTTTGACGAGAACACAAGGTGTAGACTTTGCGAGATGGAACCGGAGACAGACGATCATATACTACACGACTGCGAGGCACTAGATCGCAGAACGCAAAACCTATTTGAGAGAACGAAAGGAGACCCAGGGACACAGATTAGTGGAGGGGACTACAGTGTTAGAGTGGGCGACTTGAATACGCAGACGTGACACAATAAGCCTGAAGGTTGCGATACCTTACCGGTGACTAGGGCTGGGCGAAGTATCGATACATCGTTCCATACCATTACTGGTATCGATTCGCCCATACCTTGGATAACATCGGTATCGATACCTGGGTATGGATACCTTGGAATCGATACCTGGGTATCGGTGCTTTGGAATTGATACTTAGGAATAAATACTTAGGTATCGATACCAATACAACGATACCTAGATATCAACACCGACGAACTACGGTAACAACTACGGCATCGTAAAATATCATTTTTACACAAATATTTATAGAACTAGCTATCACATATTGACTCAAATACTGATGAGTGAGGGTAGGTGTAATTATTCGCGTACAATAACAATAATGGTTATAAAAAAAGCCAAAGTATCATAATATTGTACATTTGATACCGTAGATATGTTATTGAGTATAATTATTGAAATCAACCTGAAAAAATCTATAGCTACAAATCAGTCCTAGGTATCGATTCAAGGAGTCAATTCGAGGTATCGATTCAAGGAATCAATCTGAAGTATCGATTCAAGTTATCGATACCAAGGTATCGGTTCCCAAATATCTATACCTGCCGATACTTAACCGATTCCAGTATTCAGAATCACGGAATCGATACACCGATAAGTATCGATACCTCGATTGGTATCGATACCCGATACTAGCCTACTTCCCCGGGGAGGACAAGGAGTGCCCACCCTCCATATTAAGCAGCTTAGTCGCATATGGAGAGAAAAGAGGCCTCCATGTAATAATAGGATGCGATGCAAACGCACACCATACAGCATGGGGAAGCACGAACATCAACGCACGAGGTGAGCCACTTATGCAATTTATATTTTCAGAAGGGTTGGAAGTAGCCAATATAGGCAGGGAACCCACATTTGTCACAAGAGCACGAGCAGAGGTACTTGACGTTACGCTATGCTCGTGCAAGGTAGTTAATACCATAAACAGATGGCACGTATCGGAGGAACCTTCGTGTTCGGATCACCGACACATAAGATTCAACCTGAACGTCAGTCTCACCGAGGCCAAGTACAGAAACCCTAGGGAGACAAACTGGCAAGGATATTTAACGTCCCTCCAGGTGTCTCTCGAGGGAGGGACAGCCCCGGTGGAAAGAATCGAGGGGTTAGAACTGGCAGTAGACCAAGTGCACGAAGCTATTATAGCAGCATACAAAGAAAACTGCCCAGAAAGAACGAGGCGGTACAAGGGCGCCAAGACAGTGTGGTGGAATAGGAACCTAGAGCAATTACGAGCCGAGGTCCGCAGGTTATTCAACAAAGCCAAATCCGACCACACATGGGAGACATACAAAACTAAATTAACGCAGTACAATAAAGAGATACGTAAGGCGAAAAGAGACTCGTGGAGGAAATTCTGTGAGGAGCTGCAAGATACCCCTGCATGCTCGCGCATCCACAAAGTCTTAGCCAAAGAGGGTAGTACTGCGACCGAAGTAGGGTTCATCAAACGAACGGATGGAACCTACACAAGCACTCATAAAGAGAGCATTGAAGAACTGATAAAGGTTCACTTTCCGTCCGCTAAAATCTTGAAGGGTACTCACGGGCCGGCCGAACCAGACCAAAGGCCGAACAGGCCGAAGCGAGACGACTGGAGGCTGGCCACAGAGATCACGAGACCCGCAAGAATTAGATGGGCGGTTAGCAGATTTGCACCATTCAAATCCGCGGGCACAGACGGGATATTTCCGGCCCTACTTCAGAAAGGGATGGAGATACTGATACCACACCTCACAAAAATCTTCAAAGCTTGTATACCCTGGGGATGGGTTCCAAAGGCATGGCAAAAGGTCAGGGTAGTGTACCTACCTAAGGTGGGTAAGATATCTGATCAAACGCCAAAGTCATACAGACCGATAAGCCTGTCCTCCTTCTTACTCAAAACTCTTGAAAGGTTGGTGGACAGGCATATTAGAGACACCGCGCTGAGAGAACATCCACTCAGTGACAGACAGTACGCCTACCAACCAGGAAAATCTACAGAGGCAGTTTTAGATGACCTCAACAGGCTAATTTCAAAATCTATAGAAGACAAAGACATAGCCGTAGCGACTTTCCTGGATATAGAGGGGGCATTTAACAATGCCACCACAAACTCAATTATCGAGGCTTCAAGGAGAAAAGGAGTTGCGCCGAAGCTTCTGCAGTGGATAAGAGCCAGCCTGGAAAGGAGGATAATTACATCCACGATTGGCGAGGCTACAATCGAAGCGGAGGCGGGAGGAGGCTGCCCGCAGGGTGGGGTGCTATCTCTTCTTCTGTGGGCCGCTCTCGTTGACGACCTAATCCGAAAACTGACCAGAAAGGGCTTTTACTGCCTGGGATATGCTGACGACCTAACAATAGTCGTTAGAGGGCGATTTCCGAAAGTTCTGATGGAACAGATGCAAAGAGCTCTAAACACGGTGGACAGCTGGTGCAAACAAGAGCGGCTAGTAGTCAATGCTCAGAAAACACAAGTTGTCACGTTTACAAGAAAAAGATCGTTAGAGGGTCTGCAACCACTAGTAATAGGTGGGGAAAGAATACCACAGGCCAAAGAGACGAAATACCTAGGAGTATGGCTGGAACAAAGGCTCACGTGGAACACTCATATCCAAAAAATAACCAACAAAGCTACTATTGCCTTGGGCAGGTGCAGGAGGTTATGTGGAAAAAACTGGGGCCTTAGCCCCAAAATGACTCTGTGGCTATATACCAGGGTAATCAGACCCATGATAGCATACGGAGCTATAGTTTGGTGGCCAAAAGTGCGGCAGGTGGGGGCGGCCAGAACGCTGGGTGGCGTACAAAGACTAGCTTGTCTGTGCGCCACAGGGGCAATGAGATCGACCCCCACAGCCGCAATGGAAGTCATTCTAAACCTGCCACCGCTACAAATCTTTATACAAGGAAGCGCTAGATCTGCAGCTTACAGACTCATGCACAGTCAGGCACCGATAAGTAAATCGCACTGTGCAGAACATCAAAAATTACTAGAACTCAAGGCGGGGCCCCTAACGGGGACGCCAAGCGACGCCATGGTTCAGAAATTTAACCTAGATAGAAAATATCAGGTTATAATACCAGATAAGAAGGACTGGGAATATGGCCCTCCAGTAAGAGCGGACTCAAGCTGGTATACCGACGGCTCTAAAACGGACCACGGCGTAGGAGCTGGTATCTACAGAAAGAAGCCGTGCAAGGCCCTTTCATTGAGCTTCAGCAAGGACTCGACAATTTTCCAGGCTGAGGTTGCGGCGATTCACCACTGTGTCAGAGAAGTAGACAGTTGGGCCGAACCAGGAAAAAGCGTCGCTATTTACTCTGACAGCCAAGCAGCACTTAAAGCTATCAGTTCCGCAAGAGCTGACTCAAAGCTGGTTTGGGACTGCGTAAGAGCCCTAAATGAGGCGGGCACCCTAAGGAAAATCACTTTGGCCTGAGTCCCCAGCCACACGGGAGTGAAAGGAAACGAGGCGGCCGATGAGCTGGCCAGACGAGGCTCGTCAAGGCCTCTCATAGGAGCGGCCCCTTCCTTCGGCACTACCAAATCACAAATTAAGAGGTCCATCTACGAATGGTCACAAAACAAGTCCAAGGAATGGTGGGTAAGATCGCCAGGACAAAGACAGGCTAAGGAGTTCCTAAGGGAACAGAGACCTAAGTTTACTGAAGACCTACTGAGTAAAGACAGGAAGACTGTCAAAATGATAGTAAGTCTGATGACCGGTCACTGCAGACTAAATAGGCATATGTTTAACATAGGCCTGGCAGAAAATGCTCTCTGCAGATTCTGTCAAGAGCAAGAAGAAACCCCAGTTCATGTTTTGTGCCACTGTGACGGCCTAGCGAGGACAAGGTTTCTAGCAATGGGGGTAGAGAACCCCACAGCCAACGGCTACACAAAAGACCGCTCTCAAAAATGATAAGTCTGATTAAGAAGGCGAAACTAGAGAGCGTTCTCTAAGATAAAGGGGATCACAATAGACCTGTAAAGGTCGCGGTGAAACAGGCCCGCATGCCACCCCACTCTTAATCCTTAATCGTAATCCTACCCGATACCAAAAATGTTGGTATCGCCCAGCCCTAGCGGTGACCATTGGTCGGACGGGTTTTGTATAAGGGAAAAAAAGCTACCCACACTTCGCATGGTCTATATACAGCTGCCATCAGTAGAATTCCTGAACATTAAGGAATGATTTAATACTAGGAATACAAGGAACCTTTTTAAAAGTAAGAATAACAGTTTTATAATATGGAAGAATATGTTCTTTGCTTTTCTTCCTTCTCTCCAAAATTAAAATAACAAGATAGGGAGAATCTTATTAGATGACATGCAATTTCTTGTAATAATTTTAGTCTTCTTGCAAGTGTGATAAATAGTTGCATTATTTTGATTGATTGAATAACTTATAAAGAGGTTTAGGTTAATCCACACTAATACTATAAATATATAACTTTATAACCTCTATACCTCAAGAATCATAGATAGATCTATGATGAGCATTCCAATGTAAATAAAAAAAATGTTGGTAAAAAAAATTATAATTCAATAATTTCGATTTTTGATTTTGCTTACCACTAAAGAAAGTTCTGCAAACACAAGTAAGCCCATTGTACCTATTTATCTAAAACATTTGCAGAAAACAGTGTTCTCATCACAAATACTACCTAGTCATAATAATGATGATCCTAACATCTACCTATAGTACAAGAATGTGTACGACCAAGAGATTAATTTCTTCAAATGAAGTTGTAATGATCGGCGTTCAGTCAACTCAAACAATAAGAGCGAAGACATATTACGCGTCATAGATAAAAACCGGAGCAAAATTTTTGTGCCGATTTTGCACAGTTCGTAAATAATATGAAGTCGGTTTACTTGTTATCAACTTCTACCAATGAACTATTGTCATATGTAAATTTTAGAAAAGCCTCGAGAACCTCTAATAGCGATCATATGTCTATCAACTTCCTAGACAGGTGTCCCCAAACCTACATAGACCCTTTAGTTCATGTTCGATCCAGCATTTACTCAAAACGTTGAAAACATGCATTAATACCACTTGCCTATAGAAAAGCGATGCCAATTATTTGACTTACATACTCTCTTTTAGTTTTTCTAAACTATAGTTCTACATGTTATGTACTATGGCACCTGAAATATGGTATTATTATGAGGGGCGGTAGCAGCGAGATTCCCAGAATTTTTTGACTATTGACTAATTTGAGGTTTACACATAATTACAATTGCTTCAAACACAGGTTTACCTTAACAAAGCCCAGTTTAACTTATACGTGATTAAAATTTGTCAATAAACCTGCTCCAGTTATCAAACGTATAACTAATATAACACGATGCAGAAGTGCATTTTGCGCTAGAATTTTATTTAATTTAATCTACATTTGTTATTTAATTAGTTCTGTTTTCATGTATGATTTGTACTACTGTATTTATACACGCTGCAATAAAAATTATTATGACTTTTAGGATAATTATGTTCAAACTTTAATCCACATCTATGTACTTACTACAAGAAAGTTAATGTATTTGCTGGAATAGTGGAGAACACTTTTATTACTTTGTTCGTTGTTAATGAAACTCTAATTAACACAGAATTAAAAAATGGATAATAAAAGAAAAGGAACTCGGTCGCATCACACAAAACCAGTCTCGCATTTTTATTAAATCAATTCTCCGGAAGGACAGTGACATTTCTCTCGGAGAATTGGAATCTGCTGGACTTCGCTGTTGGGAGCAAAGTGATTAACAACACGGCATTATAAAAGGCGATATAATGCTGTCACAAGGGCATTTGAACGCAATTATACACACACAAAAACTACCGCGAGAGTTACATTAATGGTCAAACAAGCGATACAGCTTAAACAGTCACTGCAACTAAGCAGTCACCACACATAAAATAATACGTATAAGTATCATAATCTGAATAATTGCAAGCAAAACTAATTTGTTGAAGAGTCTAAAAATTATGCACTTAACATCTACACTTCCTTCTTAATTTATTAACGGCTCTCAAATAAATAATTTAATGTTATAATAATTTATGGAGGCATGAACTTAAATTTACAGTATAAGTTAATATTGTATTTCACTAATCTCTTACCACTGTTTGATAAATAGCAAAAATGTATTTGATAGATTTCCTAATAAGCCCTAAAAGATTTATCATATATATATAAATTATTTATCTCTTAGTATAATTATTTTATATATGACAGAATAGTTTAAATAATACACAACAATTTAGAGAAAATTACCTGCCAATAAATAGAAATCGATTTGTCATGTTCAGTCGCCGAGTTGCATGCAGTAGCCCTCTAACTGTCAAGCCTTCGCAGAAACAAACGACAACCACTGCATTCTGATCTTGAGCTAAAGTACGGATTACCTTGTCGAAAGCTGAATTATTTGCATTGCTTAAAATGGAATCCTCCTTCGCTATGCAAACGTCAGCATCCGCCGCAAGTTCTCGGAAAGCTAGAATACCCGCTTGTCCATAGTTTTCTGTAAAAAGAAGTGCTCTCATGTAGATATTAATTAGCAATTTACGACAACCAAAAAAAAAAAAAAAGATTAATTTATAATAAATGCACTAGATAAAATACAATACGAATTAAAATACATCTTTACAAACATCATAGCAAATGAGGTAGTTGTCAAAGTTAATGGTTAATGGACATTACTTTTGAAAGAAATAGTATATTACAACGTGCTTCTATTTTATATAAGCATATTTACTTGGTTTAATTTTAATAACATGGCTCCAACAGTAGTAAGAAATCCGTATCGATAATAATGTATGTACTATGGCGGAATTTATAATTGAGAATATTTTCACTGCAACTCGACTCTAACAGACTGATATCTGTAAGCAAAAATGAACCTTCTAGTCGAATCAATAGACGTATTGAAATTCAATGAATCCAATCGAGACGCTTACACAAACAGATTTACGTCGCATCTGTTATCGTATTAAAGTTTAAAATCTTTACTGAATTTTAGTTTGTAGGATGTTTTATTGATTGTGTTCACGTTTTCCAATTACATATATCTCCATTATATTGTATTATTTGTATGTTTCATCATTTGTAATGGAAAGTATTTATTACTTTTATATACACACATACATATATATGTATATGTATTTAATAACTAGATTAATTGTAAAAGATATACGAAACATGTATCAAAACAAACTATACAGGGTAAATTGGAAGGACGAAAAGAAAAGTTATTACTTACTGACAATAATATTGCCGTACCTACTTCAATACGTATAGAGAAAGCGATGAAATATATAATAATTATATCCTTAACTGAAAATCAAACGTAGAAAAATTCGTATAGAAAGAACATCTCAACGTAATGTATCTACGTTACATTCTTTGTAATTATTTCTCCATATCAACATACATATGTATGTATATCTTTAAATGGATATTTCTGTAAATACGAGTAAACTGAAAAACTATAAAATTTAGTAACGTAATTTCTAGTCTTTATGCCTAGTAATAACTGAAGAAATATATGTATAGAGCTTAATTATTAATTCTTATTAAATTGCAATTAAAGCAGACATATTTTATGGTCATGCAAATTGGTTTGGCAGTTTATTACAAAACTAGTTGACAAAATAAATTAAATTCCTGTTATCTCAAACAAAAGTTTATTTATAGCTCCTAAGAAATGTCAAAATCAGTGTGAATCACCAACTATACATACGAAATTTTAAGCATGGTTAGCATGTTCAGCAATTTTTAGTTTCAATAGGCACGTGTTTATTTTTTGATGAGAGTCCCATTATTGTCTACCTTTTATGGATTTCCAAAGCGATCTTCTTTTTATTACTATTATTTTCTTATTACTATTATTATTATTGAATATTTAGGTAATAATATTTGTTAGCTAGGTATGCAATCGTTACATTTAAAACGAATCGCAAACTAGACAACGTCATTATGAATATCCTAAACAACGCTTTTTACTCTTTTAAACGCATATAGTTTCTGCTAGCACTATATCTCTGGCATAACTTTTCTATTATTTTATTTATCGAAAAATAAATACTTATCTACTACAAGGTAAAACAAGTATGTATATAAATAAAACATTATGAGATAGTCGAATATTAGAGAACTGTTTGCAAAACAAAATTTATTAAATATAAAACTCTTTCTTAATACCATAACAGATGCGACGACTATCTGCTTGTGTCAGCTTTGTATTCATCATATTTCAATACCCTATTCATAAATGATACGTTCAATTTCGTTTACAGCTTGGCGAAGTTTTAGAGTCGAGTTGCAGTGAAAATATTCTCAATTATAAATTCCGCCATAGTACATTGGTAAGAACTGGAAGATTTTAAAATATTGTTTAATAAAGGAAAGGAAAATTGGAAAATAAAAGCGGCTTACGTAGAACAATAATTCAAAAATTAGAAAGGGCCGATAAACATAGAAGACGTAACAGAAGGAATAATATTAATTGTTAATTAAAGCTGCGCCCACCATAAAAAAAAATTAAATATACCTGCAAACTCAGGTTTAGCTGATGCTAAGATCAAGCCTTATACTTCGAAACTTATACTAGAAGACTATATTAAAATAAGGCAAACTAATTTAATTAATTCTAAGTACATATTAATCTTATGGTTTCTATAAATTATAGGAGTATGAGTTTCAGATTCTTTTTTTAGAAAGTACCATTTAAAAATTTAATTTGTGGCGCCTGTCTTAAAGTTAGTATCGAAACTTGGAAAGTTGATTGCGGAGCATTATAACAAAAATTTCATAAGAGTTTCTTTTTGATAAAGTATTTATTTTTTTGTTGTTTTGATAAATATTTTTATTTTTATCTTTTTGTATAGAAGGAACTCTTTGAAACATTTTTTTTTATTTCCGCGTGTTCATTTGGGTTCATTCCTGTGTTGATAAGTATTAGTACTGCGCATCTTTGCACCTGCTGCAAATTAAAGAATTCACTAACCTGAGATTGATTTCAAAAGCGAAAAGTTTAATTAAAAGGTTTTTTTTAATACAGACACTTAAAAATAGGACTTAGTCTTCTTCTCCGATATTTTCTGTCCCTCTACTTCTTCTATGTATCTCCCAAGATATTGTAGTTATTAGATATCTATACTCAGATCAACTTATAATAATTGCAAAAGAATTGAAGTAGTCTTAAACACCGCAAAAGATGGAAAAACCGCAGATAGGCATACGAACATGAACACAGCCTGTTCTTTGTATTAGATTTTCTCAATTAATTTGGCATACATGCATATACGTCATAATAATACACACACACATACATATGTTATACCTATAATGCATCAATTTTTTGTTTTTTAAATTATTTATCCTTAACTTGAATTTACTGCTTATTCACCGGATTGCATTGACAACAACAATAACTTTATTTAGTTATTTATCGTTGCATTGCAATATTTTTAGTAAAATAAAGGTAGCAATACCCTCAGCCAGAAAAAATAAACAAAAACTAGCACATTTAGCTATAGGGAATGTATAATAAATAATAAAGTTCGTGAAGAGAGGAGTTTAGTCCAATAATAAAATGCAGGCTGTTCCATTTGAAATAGATGAGAAAATAAACATTCCTAGTTATGACTCGCCCTGTATATAAATATTGAATACACCGATAAATAAATAATATCTGATGAAAAGAGATCACATTAGAAATGTTTCTAGCGCAAATGAATTATTTTATGTGGAAACCGTAGTACGGTAGGAGGCGCCAACTTTGTAATTAAATTCATGCAAAACTTCCCATATCTTCTAAAGTAAACTGAATCAGATAGCAAATCCCTATATTATAATAAAGGTAAGACCTAGAAGAATCGTAAACACTAAAAATATACATGGTGTTCCGTTTAAAATAAAGTAAGTTCAGTTTACCCTGTCTGTATTTGGCACCCTGTATACTTAACAATATTTTTGGGTTATAGCCCCCCAGGCGCTTCAACTTTTATCTTAACAACATTTTCTCATTTCTATTATAATACAGGAGTAATTGAACTTCCTCGCACTAATGTCCCACCTTGTATATACATTTCCCTAATCTATCGTATTAGACTAACATCGTGTGCTGAATCAAGTATTCTGTGGTTGCAGCAATGTGCGCTGAACAGGAAACAGTCAGGATGACAAAGATACATAAATAGTATATCGACTACGTCGTGGTTAGGTGGTTAGATAAGGTATATATAACATAAGATTGCCGTGAGAGTTTACAAATGAAGCACTACACCGCTTTGGAGCAATTTCAAATCCCGAATAATTAAATATAGTTAATAATTAAATTAGTGTTATGAAGAAAAGTATTAGACAAAAGTTTAACTATATGAAGGGGCTCATTCGATGGCGCTACTCTTGTCACTATAAAGAAAGACACAAAGGTCATAACAAGATCAACTCTTTTTTTTTAAATAGCATATGGTATTTTTTTATCAAATTCTAAAAGAGCAATAAGTCGAATAAGGTGAATAGAAAAATAGTAAACGACATATGACCTCAAATTAATATTAATCGAGATATTTCGAAAAAATGAGGACATAATAAGTAATTATTGTTTCGAAGATATTGCAGTGCTACACTTTAAGTGGACCATCCTGTATATACTTTATCCATCATAACCAAATTTTTTCACTACCGACATGTAAATTGAATTAGTAAAAGCTTCTTACACTTTATTAAGTTTTATATTACACAAAGTAGCGATATTGATATTATAAAGTGACACAAAAATGATAAAAGAAGCTAAAAAGCAGATATTGTGAGCTTTGCCGGTAATCGACTGCTAATATTCAAAATCGCATTTACGAATTTATTCTCATACAATGTTTATTTGTAATTTATTGATTCCGAAATGTCCTCATTAGCTATTATTTATTTATAGTTTATTTGAGATTCTTATTGATTGAACGCCAATTCCTACAGAATCTTCTTTACAACAGGTTCATCTCTTTTCAATTAAAATTTAAAGTATTTACCGAAATTACGGTATTCAAGACAGGGACTTAAGGAGTGATGAGTAAATGTAAATTTGATGATGATCGTGAAAATGCAACGTAAATCCACGAGCGGGAGAAATACATTTGTATAGAAGTGGTAATGAGTTTTTGGTAACGTTCACAATTAGTACAAAAACTGCTAAGAAGGAACAAAAAGCCACAGAAGGAAACCTCTGAGTATTGAGTAAGGTATTTATATTCAAATGAATACAATCCAATATCTTCTTCCAAGGAATAAAATAAGCACTCGACGTCTCTCTTTATCTAAATCTTTATTAGTCTTTTATAACAAAAATAAAAGTATCTTCTGCTGCGAAAATCGGATTGAAAACAGGTTTTTATGTTACTTTTTTGCGACTAGAATTTTTGCAAAATAATAATTCAGATAAATGATGGAAGAAACAAATGTAATCATATGTACATATGTGTGTGGCATTTAACATAATTATTGGCAACTCGCTTCGTTTATGTTTTGATGAATAGATTTCTGGCTGATTTTGAGTGAAAATGTCATTTTTCTTCAAACGTCAATAAAAGTGACATTTTTCGACTGAATAGTCGGCCGCAAAGTGCCACTTTTCCTCCGCCGGAGGTTTACTTTTCACTTTTCCGCCGCGCGCCGGAGGGAAATGTGTGATTATTAAGGTACAAACCAGTACAAACACATAATTTCAATGTTGATAGTGTCCACTTGACAGTTTTATGATGAGTTACGATAGAAACAGCTCGTACTTAATCATCGGTCTAAACGTCCAAACATCCTACCAAACCCGCTTATCTTCAATAAAAACAGATATTTTTGCATAAATTTGCCGACGTTTGAAGAAAAAATAGCATATTTTATGTGGAGGAAAAGTTACTTTTCATGGCTTTTCTATTGCAGCCTCACTTCGTTCGGCTGTTAAACACGAGCACGCCATGAAAAGTATGACTTTTCCTCCGTATAAAATAATATAGGTACCATTTTCTAGTACTGATCCGAAAGTAAGCATTATATTTCTTTTTCCGTTACATATTCACACTATACTACTTGGTTTTATGTTGAAACCTTAAAAAATATTTTTTATTCGTTTTCTAGACTAAAATCGAGGTGAATAATTACAAATATATGTATCCATTAAAAGATGGATGCTATCGCCAAATATAAATGATTTTATGACTTTTATGTCCTATAACTCTTGTGGTCGACAACTTTTTCGCCTTACAAAAGGTCTACCTGAGAAGTAGTGGTAACTTAAGAATAAGAGAAGCGTGTAGTGTGTTATTTAAACACTACAATATACTTACTATACCGGAACTTAACATTTATACCTGAGCATTTTTTCCAATAATAAACTATGACGATAGCAAATTGAACACCACACCTCCGCCAAGAGTCATAAAAATTTTCTAAATGTATTACCATTTAACATGTATAACATTGTACGTTTATCTGTGGGTCTTCGATTGTGGGCACAAAATGGAATTTACTCAAAGCGTAGTTAGTGGCTTATACAAACTAAAATTATATAAAACTATACAAGTTCAAGTAACAAACCAATGCTGTGTTTTCTTTAATAGAATCTCCTGTATATCCTTGACCTTTTAGATTGTTTTGGTTCTTTTTCAAAGAAGGTTTTTGGAATATTTAGAATTCTTTTTAGAAATACTTCTTTTAAAGTCACCACATTTAATTTTATTTATTTGTCTCAATCCATTTGTTATACAGGGTAATGCATTTTCATGCAATGAAGAACATCTAAGTTTTTGAATGGAACACCTGTATGTGATGACATTTTCTTATATAGAAAAGGAAGCATTTTTATCGGGTATCCAACTTCCTATATGCAACTTTCTTAGTTTATGAGATAAAAGCGCAAACTTTCATGTCATAGATTTCTATAAATTACTATAGCATTTTTGTCTAACAACAACTTTGCACTTCTTAAGAAACTAAACTAACATCTGGCTGTCTATGTATTATCAACTATCAAAGTTTGTGTTTATTTATCTCATCAACTACAAAAGTTTGATATAGGAAATTTGATATCCGATAAAAGAGCTTTGTTTCCAACAAAATGTTATCATATACAAAGTGTTCCGTTAAAAATACTTTCTCATTACGCGAAAATGCATCATGCTACATAACAAATCGGTTGTGTTAAATGTAGTGACACAAAATTAAAATACTACCAATAAAACATTATCTCTAGCATTTTCTAACAAAGTTAAAGTAATGCGGTAGGTTAAGTAGCAGTTTCCAAAAATAATTCTAAATATCTGATCGATTATCAATTGTAGACTACTAATTGCTTATACTGTTTTTGAAGAAAAGAACGAAAGCAATGTAAAAACTTAAAAATATAAGTGTGCTCAGTTAAAAAAGCATAACATTACTTATACAATGTTACTTGCCTGCAAGACATCCTGTATAGTTCCATGTAATTTTAGTTTGTGCTCATATAGGTCATTTATATCATGCAGTAACTAGATTTTGAGAGAATTTCATTCGGTGGCCACAATGAAAGATCCTCAGATACCACATTATTATTATTTTACACTCGACGAATAATACCAGGGTTTGACATGCATATTTAATTATCTTCGCACATAAAATTAAGAATTAATTTTTCTCGTTACTTAAGGGTAACTGTCATCAGCTACAGCAAATAATCCAGCAGTACGCATAGCAATCTTTCTCTGGTAAAACGGGAGATCACACAGCTTTTTTACCTACATTGAACAAACGGCCCCACTGTCCACAAGGGCGGATAGCATCTCACCCGCCTTCAGTTTCAGTAGGAGATGCAATGTAGACATCTCCATCAGAGGGATTGCAAAAATCCTCGTTCGCAAATCGAAACGGGGATCATCCCGCTCGTTTGTGGATGCTTCTAAAATGCCGAACGGCACGGGAACTAGAATTTGGAGTACGTGATGGCAAGGCCGTCTGCTTGCGGAGCTATCCGTCGATCTTCCCCGCCGAAATAATTGCCATCCAGAGGTGGCATTTGACTGCCATAGGATGCTCGCAAAACTGGCGGAACATCACAGCACCACGCTGAGATGGGTGACAAGCCACTCTGAAATCAGAGGCAATGGAATAGCTGACAAGCTAGCAAGACGTGCCAACGAACGACCACGCGCAGGTCTATGTAGCATCAAGGCCTCTGTTAAATCCAAATTCGCCGCTAGGCATTGCTCCTACTGGAATGCACTTACCGACGTGAGACACTGTAAAACTCTCGTGACGCGTACATATGACAAAAGGCTGCGCGAGGCAGTTTTTATGAGCAAAGACAGGCTGAGGTTACTGACAGGGATCTTAACCGGACACTGCGCACTGAATAAGTAGATGCATAGCATGTATAGAAACTGTGGGAGTACGGAGGAAGCTCCAGTACGTATTCTTGCTGACTGCTCAACGGCGGACAGGAAGAGGTGGATATACTTTGGGGCCGATCGATTAGATGATCTCGTGGTCAGTAAATTAACTCTTGGTTGCGGACTTCTTTATTCGGATGCAACCAGGTTAAAAGGACTAAAACGGTATGGGGGCATAATAGGTCTCTCTTACGGCCGAGTTTGTCTTTCGTCACATGAGCTCTATAATAAAATAACTCAAACATACTGTCTCTCATTAATATGAAATACACTGTTGTTCATATGTAACTGCAAACAGCTACAAAAGTTCATTTACATTTATATTATGTGTTCTAAAATTTTAATTGATGACTGCAAATATATTGATAAATATACCAAAATAAAGAAATATCGGGAAATAAAACCAATTCTTTAAATCGAGTTTTCTATTTTTTAGCCAATATTTCGCACCGTATTCAGTGCTTCATCAGGGCACACTAAAGGACAAACCATGGTCATGGTCATGGACCATAATGTCAATACATTGAAATATTGGCTAAAAAAAAATAGAAAACTCGATTTAAAGAATTGGTTTTATTTGCTGGATTCCCCGATATTCCTTTATTTTGGCATTGAGTTCCAACGACAAAGACTCCTTGTCTGTTTGATAAATATATATAGATTAATTAATATACATATACGTATTCTACTATTATTTTAATTATACATATTTATACGATCACATTCGAAGCGTAATTCTGTGAAATATATTACGAAGTTATGAAGTTTAATTAATACTTAACTATGCCAATTGTTTCAGTGCGCATTTATTAAAACCGATACAATTAAGGTCAAGTACGATTTTGGATATTATGCTCACCTATATATTTACACTAGCCTAATAATAAATAAAAAATAATTCTCGGTACATACAAGACATCTGGCTTCTGTATCTTGTTTACACAACAACAGCATGATACTGAAACTAAAACGAGGCGACTACTAAATTGATTAATGTTGTAATAAGTTATTAATACTGTTAAATCAAGAAATATCTGTTCTAATAATTATAGCCATAATAATGAGTACATATTATTTTTGCTTCATTTTTATAGGTAAAACACCAAAATAGATGCAGATTAATATAGCGTTTTTAAATGCGTAATAGATTTATTTTCTGAATAATTAAGTACAGTGCAAACTATAATCTGCAATGACTTTATTAATAGAGTTTATTGTCCACCTAACTCACTGATTTCAGAATTTTTGAATACAGTTGTTGAGATCCTGGCTTTGTAATGGTCTATAATACTGTATTATTAATATTATTAATTGGCTAAACAGTCATAATTCTGTTAATTTTATATTAATTTAACAGACATTAGATACGAAGCATATTATTAAAGCATCTATACGCATTACTCGATATTTTGCGACCCTCATTAATGTTATGATTTCTGAAAAACTTAAAGTGACTGCATACAGCATATTTGATGTTCATACGTTGTCGAATCATTGCCTGGTATCATGCAGAATTCATTTAATAAGAAATTTAATATTCAAACTGATCGTATCTTTCGTAATTTTGAACAATTTGATTACAATTGTGTTAGAATTAGAGTTCCAAATCTTGCTATAATATTTTTTTATTACAAGAAACAGATGACATAGTTTTCCTATTCAATGAATACATACATACATATATTATAGACGTACAAACTCTTCCTATAAAAATCAGATTCGCACGTTTTCCTGAGCCATGATTAACGAATAAATTTAATTGAAATAATTTACCTTCTAGTTGGAATAAATACAAAGTCGTAAGAAATTTTAACTCTTCGTCTACTGAACGAGAAAAAGAGTATTATATTGAGCATAGATTACTCATCTTTATCAACAAAATCTTGTGGAACGACTTGCGTGATCTAAATATACATATAAAGTGGGGCTCCTGTTGTTATTTCCGATCATTTAATAAATTCAAGTGAATTGAATAAATATTTTATTATTTTTACAAAAATAATCAAAGATCAGAAGTAGGTATTGTTAATTTTTGATTCTCAGCTAAATTATATTATTGATCGAAAATATCCTAATTATCTGTGGCAATAATGCCATACCTTTAAAAATGATAATTCTTTATTGTCCTACCGTTGTATATCTATTTTACTTCAAATAAATATTTAGTTTTGCTAACGCAATGGTTCATTTCCCTCATGGTTTAGATTCCGAAGGAAAGCCTATTTGAAAAGATAGTAAAAGAAACAGTTACTTTCTCGTATTTATAACTTTAATATACTTTCTAGTGTTCAGTCTCGATCTAAGTCTGGATTTAGTTATGTAACCGCGCTCATATTACTAATGATATTATTACGACAGTTGATTCTGGCATGATTAGTGAGTTGATCTTATTAGATTCTTCCAAAACATTTAATAGACAATTATACTCATCTGTTGTTTATTCTCCATTAAATTGGTTTAAGCTAGCTATTTGCACGACAGAGACCAGCAAATCCTTATCAATTATTTAATGATATTAAGACCATACAGTTTGGTAACATGAATCTCCATAATGCGTTCACGTTTGTCTGCAATTTATATATCTCACTTTTCTTCATGAGTTCTCGTGTTTATTTCATTTATATGCGGATGACAGAGAAGTATATAATTCATTAGTTGGGGAAGCTGCGAAGGCTCAATTTGGATCTCAACAATATTTTTATAATTTTCTTGATATTAACGAGAAAAATGCAAATTTATATTGTTTTATGCTTTTAAAAATAAACTATATCTCCACAAACATTTGTTAAATACATTTATCAAAAAAGCTTTGTCTGACAGTTTAATGGCCTTCCGCTACAACTATTGTAATATACTTTAAAATATATGTATGTTTAGACCTAATTAACATACATAAAGTTCGGGTTTTACCAAAATCATGTCTTAAATATAAATTTGGTATTTGAAGAGGTTATAGTACTTCGCATAAACTTATTAAAGCAAAATGGTTAAGTATGTCAAGACGGACAAAGTTACACTTTTCTTGCTTTATCTATGAAATATTAAATTCGCCTACTCCATTCTATTTACTAATGAAAATTAAATTTCAAACTTATGTGCACATCAACATCCGCAAAAAGATCTTATCGATGTTCTTCGCAATTCTACTCAGCAGTTTAAGTATGATTTCAAGGATCGTAGACTTCTATGCTACAGATAGTCATCGGTAACACCAGACATCACATCATTAATTCGGTAAATGTATATCGATGATGCGTGGTGGTCATTATCAATTGAATACCGAACGATTCGGTTGATAATGGTGACTCACGTGTCATCAAAACGTGTCCAAAATTAATTAGGCGTTGTGGTATCTGACGTTACCGATCATTATCATCAGTTTAAGATACGCGTTAGATATATTTGCGCAAATATATTGAAAAACTCAGAAAATATCATTACTCTTTTATGCAATAAAGTAAACTGTTACCCTATAATGCTGATGTCCGTGCAGTTAGTGAAATACATACCAGACCTTTTTTGTTTCTTTTCACAGTTTCTGCGTAGCTGCCTATTGTTTTTGTCAATATAACCACGTGCAATCTATTGTCACACAGAGTTTTTCTATTCCACTTGGTGATCCTTTTGAATACGATTATTTTTATATATGTATGTTTATACAATTAGAATATGTTGTTATATAACTGTATAATTGTATTTTCCTTCTTATAATTTTTCTATGATGTAGATTATGGACCTGCATGTGTTAGTGTCTATAATTTTGCTAACAATCAAAATATTAATGAATTATTGCATATTTGTGATGAAACCATGGATGTTTAACTTTTATTAGTCAGATACCACATAATTTGTGTTCAATAATTAAATGATGACAAAAAAATAAGATTATTTTTCTAACTATATAATATAATTACAATTACTATGTTTTACTTGAATTTTATATCTCAACTCTTACTAATAAGCATGATCATTTAACAGATGAAATTATGGCAAATATTAGTTAAACGTATAACTATATGTATAGGCTACTGTTATAACTTTAGCGGATATAACATCTACAGATCATTTAAAGCTAAGTCTAGAAAAGCTAAAGAGATAGATCTAGAGTGGGCGGTTGTAAAACATATACGGAAAAGCACGCTTGCCAATGCGTTAATTCCGCCCCACTCTACATCTAGGTATCTCTTTTCTAGTTCGACTTACTCCCGCTAAATGACCGGTATGCGTCTTTTGATACGACATCAAGCAAACCACAGAGGAAAACTTCTATATTTCTCTTTTTCATGAAACTCAGTTACTGTAAATCGTTTCCATTTCAACATTAAATCTCTGCCTTTATGCAAGTTCATCTAACTTTCATAAATACACAACGTTAAATGCATAGGCAGTGAAAATTAGGTTTTTTCCTTATTTGATTAGCAGTTGAAGCTAACCGAGTTACGTTTTTAGATATGGCCCGATGTAGGAAGCCGTTATACCGAATGCGCGAACGGAGTCCGACCGTTTTCCGTCCCTTTGCTATAAATTTTTCATTAGATTCTTTCGGTATATCACTATATATGTAACATCCACAGCGTTGAAGATTAAAAATTAAAAGTATTGTACAAAGAAAGCTGTTCTAGCGAGAAGGATCTCGTCGTTATGACTCGCGTCACTACTAATTCCTCTAGTGCACAATGGAAGAAATTCATACAAATTGTTTTGATACTTAGGGAACAATAGTTTGTCTAAGCAATGCGTAAAATTACAGAAAAGTTTTCAAATTACGAGAACAAGCTGTGCATGTTTGAAGAGGTTTAAGAGGTAATTAATAATTTTTCTTGCAATGAAAATGAAGGTTTAATTATAAAAATAATATCACCTCTTTGTAAACAAGCATTTAGAGAACTAGATATCGTATTGTATTGAATATATGATAAACATGTATGAGATATTCCATGTAGAACGAAACGTCTTGATTAACTCTTGGCAGAAGCATTTTATAAAAACGTCAACTTGTTAAGCAGGACATATATGAAAGTTTAACTATATTAATTAAATAAATATGTTTCAAGTTGTACTGCGCTTTGTCTTTTTACATAATATTGCATGCTATTTAAAGACTATTCTATGTATACATACATATGTATAAATGTCTATTTAAAGACTAGTATACATATGTCACGAAGCATTTCAAAAATGTTTCGATTGTATGGCACTCTTCTATATTAAAAAATGCTTTACTATCACTTTCAATTTATTGGAAGCAAAAGTATCATTTTCCCCCTATAACATATTTATATAACATCGGGGTTAAGTAAAGATATTGATAATCTGTGATGGACTACTTGTACACTTGGTTGATTTAAAACCGACTCACCCGACCAAGCGACGTAGACCTAACGTCGCACACAGAACCTTTCAACATTTAACTAGATGTTTGTAGCAATAAAGCAATTTGCTTATGAACAAGTAAAATAGCTACGTAATGCGAAATGAATGGGAAGATCGCTGCAGAAATATATTCTTTTTCAGATACTTTTAATGTCTGCATTATTACGTAGTATAGCGTTTGCCAACACCCATTACCATTAATGACATATAAACGCATATAAAATAATTATTTAATTGTATTTCTTCCTATCCCTATACTTAACTGAATTTAATAATATGCTACAAATCAATTTTAGAACCATAAGAAAAATTATTTATCAAAGCAAATAGACAGGAATCTATGTTCATCTTAAGTTTGTTTCGTTAAAAGCACTGATTTTATTCTAGAATTAATAACAAAACACAAAGTAAACAAATAATAATTCATTTCTAAAGAAAAGGCAGTCAAACTGAAAACAAATTAGGACACACAAATCACTTTTTAATTATTGGTTGGTTCTCAAGGACATTTTCTAAACGAACATTCATTCACTAAAGTATATGTAAAGACTGTTATATCTTGCCCCCATACATATTCTTACTCATGTAATTTCTTAATTACATAAAATAGAAAATGAAATTGTATGCGATAGCGATTTAACTATATGTTAAGATCGCATTAAGAAATTATCGGTTTAGGAATTTATAAATGATCCCTTGCATATGAAACTGGATTTGATACAAAAAAAACTGTATATGTATATACATACATTTTTTTTAATGTGGTGGGTGTTTAGTTGCAGTGACTCCGTAAACTGTATCGCTTTTCTCGCGATGTAGTTTTTGTGTTGCATGTTGTGTTCAATTGGCTTTGTGAAGCATCATACTTTTATGATTTAATCATTCTTCAACAGCGAATATCCGGGATTAAATGTAACCGTCCCTCCAGAGAATTGAACCCCGGCGCCTATCGTCCTCTCACAACAATAGTAGCTGCCTATGCGGCCGTCGACCCGACAGTAGTAGTTGACCATACATACTGCTTTTCTTACCGCAATAAAGCGTACTTTTATCGGGTTTTATGGCAGTTTGAGTCGATACTAAATCAACCGAATTTGCATGATTTACATGGTTTCCAAATCGAGTATGTTAAACACGAATATACTCCTAATTATTACCAACACAATTTAGTAATAAAGTGTTCCAAATTGAGTTCAATCAAATTTTACGGATTTAAAAAATGTGCACAGTAATATCCCAGTAGATTACAGCTTGTGTAATTAATATTCTCATACTAGTAATATTATGTAATCGATCAGAAAATACATATATTGCGTAAAAAAATTAAAATTGGGAGGAATGGAGGAGCAAAATTTGGGGATTCAAACCAAGAATTACATATTGATCGCATGGAAATACGCCCCATTGTCACTGTAGAATGTGGCCAAACACCAACGAAAAGACATCACAAGTCAAGTTGCACAGTTTGTAACGACTTGTCTGTCTGCGAATCACAGGAGCGATGCGGCTTCTTAATGTGTACCGATTCAGACTATTGTATCGTTTAAAAGACGACGACTTAATCGGACGCCTAAAGATTCAAGGAGATCTCCAAAGAGAGACAGAATCATTAAACAAACCAACTGACAATATACCTGAGAAAATGAGTTATGAACGATTACTTAGGTGCTAATTGCAAGCAACGGAGTTCTGATAAATCCAACTTTGAAAATGGATCACTAACCTAATACCCAAACAGATCCAAGTGGGATAAAGGGATGGGAGTTGAAGTTTACGATTAAAACACAAATCTCTTAAAAACCTTAGGTTTATCTCCGACGATCTTCCAGGTGGAACTACTCTGCGTCCGAGAATGTCTGAAGAAAGACAGGAACGCGGCAAACATTTGAATCTGTATCAATAATCAGACGGCTCTAAAAGCGTTGATTTCGTATAACTTTGAATCTAAAGAAATTTATTAACTTTTCGTTAAATAGGAGCAAGAAAGTCAGAGTCAAGAATACTTTGAGTATTTACATTTACATACATTTAAAAATTTACTTGTGTACCTGAATTTTATTATAAATTTATATAACTGAATCGCAAAATGTAAACAAGTTTATGCTGTAATGTTAACATGTTATACAAACAAGAATGCTGTATTGGCCGTTTCCTAAAATTAATTAGCCTAATTTTATTCTCAGATCGTAAATGCTGTAATAACTATTTAATTGTTTACAATTATCTATACGTTTAAGCAATTTAACTCTGATAATAACATTTTATTACTTGTTTTCTAATTACACTAGCAACACTAGATTTTTCTTCTTTACTTAAATTATTGATAGAACTTTGCGAGAACGTAATTTAGAAAATGGAAATTATTTTATTTTTAATGGAAAATGAATCTCCACAAAAAAAAAGGAACGTTATCAGTGTCTTAGCTAGAAACTGAGCTATAAAAAAAAACTCTATTCTTCTATTTTTTCTTTGGACATTTTTTACATGTTCTTATATTTGATTGATTTTCTGTTAAATCGTAAATAAATACTCTGGATGATGGTGGTAGTGCGGTTGCTGAAAGATTGTTTGTAAGTAACTTAACAACCTCTTAGTTTCCATGATACACAATAGACCAGATAACGTTTTTGTTTAATTTTAAGTGCAGCTTCATTTCAAACGCGATGTTCACATAAAACAAAATTTTTGATTTTATTTGACAATCTTTGAATTGAATTCTAAACAAATTTTGCTTACCCCACATAAAGATAAGCCCTAAGCATAACATAAACTTGCAAATCAAGTTTCTACTTCAACATTCATCCAAGAAATTTATGTTTTTACAGGCACATCTATTTGACAAAAATTACAAAAAAAAATAATTATCTCAAGAATGGTGCAACGTAGAGATATAACAAAAGTATTTTAAAAACACATCAGGATTTCAAAGATATCGAACTATACAAGGTAATCCGTTACAACAAAAACAAGTTGACTACAATTTCCATAATAACACAAGTAACATCTAGATTAAAAATATAATAATATAATAAATGATAGTTTGCTTAAAAATAATAAAGTTTTAATGTAGGTATTTAGGTATTCCGATGTATTTGAATAACACTGTATATAAAAATTTATTCAGTATTAAGACACTCGCTTACGATTGCTGTTAGTGAATTATATCAAAATAAGATTTATTAAATCAAGATTTTGCATTTTGTAAAGACATGGCTGGAATACGTTTAGCGCTATTGTTCTATAGTGGAGGCAATATAGTTATAACATGGTAAAGGTTGCTATTGCTATTTGTCTCGAAGGGGAAAATAAACCGAAAACTAAGAAGTTTCGGGCTGATTTATTTGTAACCAAATTGACCTAATTGGTAAACATATTCGAGAAATTAAATGCGTTGAATCTGTAATACCAAGGTGTAAACGCATGTATCTTAGATACCTGTGATAAATTTTATACTCTTGGTGAATTGGAATTGTGGAACAGAAATATAAAACAAAGAAACTTAAATTAAATTTTTGCAAATGCGGATAGATTTATCAAAACTTACAAGGCCGATGAGAAACATATGATAATTTTCGTAACAATCGAAAATCATTTAGTTATGCTGAGTGAACATTTTATATAAAAAGTATTTTTTTGCTGACGACATTGATGATTGATGACAAGTTCAATATTAGGAACTCATTGCAAACGACGAAATTTTCATCTACTTCACCGCAAGTGGAGACATGAAAGGTCAATGAAGTAATAAATCAATATTAGGCTATGGTGGATAATTAATTATTGAAGTATTATGTTATTGGTACCATCAGCAGTAGATACAAATTCAAAGTTAACCAACAAAAATGAACGAATAAAGCCATGATAGAAAACTGTTGCTTTATTTCTTAACGGGTATATGACTTAAAGCAACAACAATTAAATGAAATAATGCAACATAGCTTTCTTTGATAATTTAGTATCGTGTATAACTTCCTCTTGCCGAAATGTAGACGGGAAATTGACGCGGTGTCGAGTTGATTAAATTTAAAATCTTTTCTTGGAATTGCTTTATATTCCTCTTATAGTGTAATACGTATATCTTGCAGCGTATCTGATAGAACAGGACAATGACGGATGGCTCTTTGAAGTTGATCCCAAAGATTTTCAATTGACTTTAGATCACCGCTGCATGCAGACCGATCTAATCGCGGTATTGCGACCTCATCAACACATTCATTCACTACGTCTGCTACATGGAGTCTTGCATTAACGTACATCAACACAAACTGATCACTAATAAAAAGTGCAAACGGGATGACATTTTCCTGAAGAATATCCTCTATGTAGCGATGAGCATGTAGAGCTTCACACAAGATTGGTACACCCTTGATTGCAGATATCGGCCCAAACCATAACGGACCTCATTGAATGAGACCCTTTCTTATATTGTGCAGTTTAGACACATTTCATTTCGCCATCTATACATCCGTTCGCGACCATCGGGTGACGTAACCAAAACCTCGACTCATCAGTAAAAAGAATACTACTCCATCGCTGTAAGGTACAGTTAATGTGTTCTCGTGCAAATCTAAGTCGCACTTGCTGATGCCACAAAAGTAACTGTGGTCCCCTTGCCGGCCTACGGAAATAAAGTCCATATTCTGCCAGCCTTCTTCTTATCGTTCTTTCACTTATAACGACCCCACATACCATTTCTAAATTATGTAAAAGAGAAACGCCAGTAGATCTCCGATTTGTTAAAATATTCAACATAATGAAACGAGTTTCAGCAACAGTTGTTCATTATCTCCTGCTTGATCCTTGCGGCCTAATAAACCTACCTGTCTCTATCTAGCATTTCCAAGTACCTTGATACAGTTCAAGATTCTTGAATTATTATTATTATGGATGGATCCTTATATAAAAAGTTATAAAAAGTTTCTTACAGTGCGTGATACGATACAAGGAGGATAAAATGTGCTGACGTGGCCGGTTTGTTTTTGCCGGTGAGTTTAGTTAGTTGATGCCATAAACAATGGATTTCCATGGACCAAAATTTTAAGAACATCTATTCGGAGATGTGGGTAATATACAGTATAATTCGATTTTTAACAAGAACTATCATTCACAGGTATCAAGAAATTTTAAACTGATATTGTTCTCAAAAACTGTTTGACAATAAATGTAAAAAATGATGAATCCTAAGGACAAGCTAAGCCATTAAAAATGACGTTCAAAACTGACGAACAAGTAAAAGAATTTTGAGTCTAAACATCGAAAAATAAATTATATCAGATAAAAAAGAATTCTTACATGTAAATAAATAAATGCAGGTCAATTTATCAGACACGTATCAAGTACGCTTCCGTATTTATGTAAATCTGAATCAAACAAATTTGTTCCACAAAAAATGTTATATATGTATAGCTCCTGCTGTCACTATAGTAGAATGTAATGATAAGGTAAATGTATAATAAACACCAAGGAATATATATTATTATTGTTTAAATCCCACACGATAATAATCAAATTTATGGTCTAGATGCAGTTAAACCGTACATAAATTCTGTAATCCTTTGATAATACCGTCAATATTTACAGACTAGCCTTTTATCTACAGTCTGTTACATATAACATACAACACAGAATCTCTCAAAAGCGACAACAATATTAGCATTTTCTGATGAAAGAATTAATTTAGATCAACCTGTTCACGTGCTACACTCGATCAAATATAATCGTAATAATCATTACAATTCTGTAGTTTATTATAAGTGAATTAGTCTGACCGTTTCTTAACACCTCTAATAATTTTTCTTATTAAATTATGATGTATCATTTCTTTAATTAGTGCTTGACATTTGCCCCAACATATTCATAATATCAACAAGTTACTATGAGAAAAGTAACCAAGAGTATTCCCTGGTCACGGAAAATGCACTAATAAGTACTCTCCAATACAGAGAGAAATTAAAACATGATTAACAAAAACAAACTAATCAATCAAACGAACTTAGGCATTGATTAATGTGATTGTTTTACTGAGATCCTACTGAAATTGAATTCAAAACAATACGAAGAGTATATTAGTATATTATCCGCATTTTCTTTCATAAATTCTATTTAATATCCCTCATTCAATGAGATATCTAAATATAAACGTCAATATTACCCTTTAACAACACTCAAATACAGTAATACAAATTTTATTAATAAATATAGAGCGTGTGTCATTTGTAGGTCGTTATTTCATTTACTGATTACAAGATCTCTTGTGACATAAACTGAAATTTTTATAAAAATAATACTGCTTCTTGGGTAAGTGTCCTGTAAAAGATTCTTTCAGTATTAACGGTATTTCTTAAAAAAACAAGTACCACAAGAAGTTGCAATTTTATATACGTTTACATTTTTTTATAAAACACCCACATTATTATTGTTGACGTAATTTGTTAATTTGTTTTGTTCTCTTTCAAAGAAAATTTCAGTCTATTCGTTTTGTGCTTCACATAAATTGTTTTCGGAAAACTAATTACTTGTTTTAACGGGAACATCAACAAGCTTTTCCTTTTGCGAGTCATTATTTGTTCCTTTGATAATTACTAGCGCAGTATAGAAAAAAGTTTGTACTTACCACGATTATAATTTGAGACGGTATTTAAACAGGAAAAAACACATCATATTGCATACAATACATATCTATACGTTCGATATCGTTACAACATCGGACATATAACCAGGCGCTTATTTTATTTTTGAATGTTTACTTATGGATATGACTTATATCAGTGTGCATAAAACTACACTGGTAAATTTCGGGCAGACTTTTTATTTTAATAGAGATAAAAAATTAATTATATTACATGTTACATGTTAAACTTTTAAAACTAGAAACATTGCTGACCACACCATGTAAAGGTTTATTAGTAACAGTTCAATGTACATATGTACATATGTGTTCGTAAAGGCGATGCAAATAAGGGCAAAGTATGCGTAGTGTTCTAATAATAACGCAGATATTCTAATGAAATGACCTGTTGAAAGGTCGTTGGGATGTACAAATATGGATCACCTCTTTTATTTTTTTAGCCAAACATTTGATTCATCAATGAACATATAAGATACTCTTCCTCTTTCACGTAACGCTTCTCTTTTTTTGTGATCGCTGTATAAACTCTTTTGAACGTTTTAAAGTTGAGTTAGAAGATTATATAATATAATCAATAGCTATTTATGCAAAAATTATGATGAAACCTACGCAGGCTACGAGTCAAGCTTCTTCTATTTGTAGAATATTTTAGCAAACAGTAACTAGAATAGAACAGGGAATTCTACATCTAATCACTCATAATCGGTGATCCGAATTTTGGGCTTGAAGTTTATGAAACTATATCAGAAAAAACTCAAGAAATACATTAGTAAATATATAACTTTAGTTGTCTTTCTGTTAGGAATGGTTATAATGTATATCTCAATGAGATTAAAGACAATCGAAATCTTATCCTCTTTCATGGACAAGAGCTGCTCTAAGAAATCCTCTATATCTGCTATATTTTACTGTTTCAGACCCTAAATTTCTTTATGCTCTGAACAGACCACAAATCAGAACAAAGGAAGCCCAAAAATTGTCGCCATTGTCACCAATTGTAGGCTTTGCCAAGTGCTGTTACCGCATAGTTATGGTAGGCACTATAACTTTCGTGTACAGCCAATCATCATGCTAGTTCAATTTTGTACGTCAGCTAAAAAACCAACAGCACATCCAGCTATTTTACCTCCACCAGAAATAGTCGATTAGGAAGCAAACCGATCAAAATGTTATACTGAAACAAGATGGTAATCCCAAACATACAGTAACATTTATTCAAAGTTATTTATTGAGAGAGGTTGAAGGTAGAGTATTGAAAATGATAAAATAATCATCATAATGTCGAGACTTCATTATAATCCAACCCGTCTACCGCCTTATGGAATGTTTCGGAAAAGGAGTCGCAGAAAGAATTACTTTAATGCGCTGTGCGAAAGCGTCGCCGTGCAATGGAAGCAGTTATAAAAAATTGAGGTGGTCGAGAGAAAAAACGTAGTCGTGTTAAACACGTCCTCACTGTCTAGGAAAGTAGAAAACGCAATTTACTTGTTGTACAGCAACATTTTTCTAGTTATATTTCTTCTTGTACAAAAAGAATGTTACCAGAAACAAACCCGTGACATACAAATTTATTTAAAAATATCTTGTTTTACTTGTATCTCAACACAGTAAAAGTACCATGGCAGAGAGCTTGAATTCATGCTTACCCATGAAACTGAACTTCAAGAGACGTCTATATTAGTACTTGTAATGGTAGATAACAAGTGAGAATGAATAGCTTACCAATCTATTTAATTCCTGAACTAGTTCTTCCACCGTATTTCCTGCTATCCAAACGACACAACTATCAACTAGTCCTGAAGGTAAGGAATATTTTTTATTTTATTTCTGGAGCTAGCAAGGAAAGTGTTTCTTTTATGTTTAAAGTCTTTAATCTACAACTTTCTGCTTAAATTACGTATACTACACACTTTACGATGGGCATCTCCATTATTATACTAGTTACACGGCTCTTGATGTACCGCGTAATTTATTTTCAAACTTTTAATTATAATCTCAGAATCCCTTCGAATTTAACTGTATAAGAAACATAAATCAGTTAGTCAGCGACAGTTCAAATTTACAAACGAAACTCTTCTATCGAGAAACACTAGTCTAAGGTTCGGTTAACGAAGTAATTTACGACTTTTTGTCTACTTACTTACTTGCTAGTTTTAAAACATACGCAATAGCTTTACATTTATGATACAAGGATTAATTAAAACTACAAATTTTCGTGTAGATAATCGTGCACAACGTATTCTCGCAATTAGACACTATTTAATTGTCTATTTTAAAAAACTAGTAAATCGGCCCCATAAACGTGCGGCTGACAGCTTAAACTTGAGCCATTAATTTAATTAGAGTAGAAAAAGTCTCCGGAGGTTTTCGATTAGTCGGTACTCCAGCTCCTCTGCCTCCACTCCAAAACGGATATTTGTTTGGAATTTAATTTTACAGCGGACCGATTAAGGCGCTATTCTTTAATTTAAATGCC
The DNA here is from genome assembly GCA_023690525.1 of Holotrichia oblita. NCBI lineage: Eukaryota > Metazoa > Arthropoda > Insecta > Coleoptera > Scarabaeidae > Holotrichia > Holotrichia oblita. The sequence goes on from CM043021.1 coordinate 57,165,515, forward strand.
TGAAATGTCTATATCCGTATGATGAAATAAGCTATAGAACTTTTGTTTAAATTGAAGTATAGATACTTACTCAAATACTTTTAAAACAAAAAATTTCCTGGAAAGATACAGGATGTGGTATCTTTCTGGGATTGATTTTACTGTTCATTCTATAAGAACATGTTCTTAGTAAAAGATATCTAGAATGAAGTCATTTACAACAAAAGGTATGTTGGTATATACAGGATGTTTAGTTTGGCGTCAATTATAGGTTTCTTTATTTTTTGAATTGGAACATTTACTATATAATTACATTTTTGAATTGATGTAATGTAAGGTAAATTTAATTAAAATCTTTGCACTAAAGCCCAACACTTTTGGAGATATTTAGTTTAAAAAGGAATAGTATAATTTACATACAATATTTAAAAAAAAATGAATATAGCCTCTGATAATAATTGCTCTGGAGCGAATCTTCCGCATTATTATAATATACATACGCTATAGTGCGTGAAAAGGGACGAAGTCAAATAAAATACTATGAAAAAACAATAGAAACAATTTTATCTGAAAAATGATTATTTATCTACGACAACAAAATACATGATGAAGTAGTTTGCAATACTTAAGAGGGTCGTTTACCAGCTGATTATTTTACAGCGGTGCCATATCTACATAATTCTATAAATTGTTTGCTTGATTTTATTTCAATATAATTTGAAAATTGGGTTTCATACTCATATTTCTACAAATATTTTATATTATTTTATATATACATATTTTATATTATTATATACAATTTAATCCATTAATATTCGATATTAACTTCACAATCTCTATTCCCGTTTACCTGGATAGGGAAATAGAGATTATTCAATTAATTTTTAGATTTAATTATTAAAATTTGCTATGAGCATGCAAAATACCTCTACACATGTGTGTATGAAGCTCAATTTTAAAATACGGTTTAAATAAATTATAAAAACATTATATTCTGAAAAAATTTAATTGTGGCAACTGTCAAACGGTAGTCGGCCCTCTTAATAATTCAAAAAGACATTTTCTATCTATTGTTTTTTGAATGTTGTAGTTAAACTTAGAACAGTAATAAACGGTAAAGATTTACTGCAAATAAGTATACAGGGTGACTGGTAATGAAACCGTCATACTTTACAGCGTGTTAGTAAAGATCATTTGCAATACATACAGCCCAATTTTCCTTATCCAAAAGGCGCCAGTTTTCGACATATTGTGTTTGTGTTGTTTTTTTCGAAGTTCACTAATTACGCTCACTCAAACTTAAAATTTACGAAAATAATGGAGTTTTTTCTCAATTTGTTTGTCTGCCTAGAGGACATCTCAACACACATTATTTATCGGTGACAATTACGTTAAATACTCGCAAAATTAAAACTTCCGCTTTTGATGAAATTGTAGACTCAGCCGCTACCTTTGTGACTATTTATTTAGCGATTGTGTCTACAGTTTCATCAAAAGCGGAAGTTTTCATTTTTTTTAATTTTCCAACAATTAACAATAAAGGTTAACTAAAAAAATCTACTTAACATAATATTTCACGAAAATGTTGAAGATGATAATGCGTTAAGACATTAATACTTCGAAAGGATCATCATTTTCTATAGCCACATCTATAATCATTTGTAATCACCCTATTAATCTATAAATCGATCAGATAAACTAATATATGGATACAATATAATAATACAATCCTTGTAAAATAAAAGTATTTAATTATTTGTATTAGCAAATCCGTAACTACATTAGAAACTCTTTCTAAGAAGTAAATATCCATCTATTAGTATAATTAAGGATCGAGTAGTATTTTATATATCGCAAATTATGTGTATACGACGACTAACACATATATTGATAAATATTACAGCGGACACTGATAATACCTTATTTGTAGGTGTATTTACAGTGCATGTTATTGCGGAAGTTATTACTACCTAATGTCTTTATACTCATGTCTAAAATATTTTACAGCATACAGCCGCTGGCACTTTACAGTTGACCAAGTTGTTTGTCTGTTTATATTTCGCTACCTGATTTAGTCCCGAGAAAATTTTATGGCTTTTCGATTCAATACATGTGTCTTTTATAGTACATATAGATAAAACATTCAAATAAATAAACAAACAAGTACAACAAACTGTCAACCAATTCAAAATTGTACATACATATGTATATAAATAATCCCTTCAATTGGTCAGTGTACAGAGCCGTCCCCATAATAGAACTCCTCCAAAGAATAATAGTTCTTCTTATTTAAAAATAGTTTCAGACGAGACCTGAACTGGTGCGCTGGAGCGATTTTTACATTGGCAGGCAAAGCATTGTAAATTCCAACTGCCAATCGAATGTGGGAAACATAAAATTTACTGGATCTAGAGAGATCGCATCTAATAAAGTCTGGGTACTGTACATATGAGTACCCGAATTCGTCGGAAATTGTTCCAAGTTATAACGTAACATGTCGCTAGCAGTATAAATAAATTGTAAATTGTGGGGATCCCCAACTCTATGAAGTAGTTCCTACATGAATCAGTTGGTTTTAGATTGCAGATTATACGTATGGCCTTCAGTATTGCAAAACAATAGCAATACTGATTTTAGTTTAGTACTGCTCCAAAGCAGTAATCCGTAATAGAGATGTGAGTTGAAATGAGCATAGTAAATCATTTTTATAGTATTTATATCACACGTTTCTTTCATTTTCCTTAGAACATATCAAGATTTATTTAATTTTAATGCGACCGAATTCATGTGCGAATCCCAGTGTAAATCACTGTCAATGGTCAATCCCAACAGTTTACATTCAGTAGCAATGGTGAACGTCGTATCGCATATAGTTAAGCTTTCTTCAGTACAGTTTTCACCAAAACGTAAGATTTTAGTTATTCCAATATTTAATATTAGTTTATTTTTATTAAACCATTTCAGTAGCTCCCCTAAAACAGTAATACAATTTGCTTCTAGTTCCTCTCTAGTCCTCCCAGTAACCGTAACCGTCGTGTCGTCTGCGTACATCGTGACACCACCAGACACAGAAAGAGGCAAGTCGTTGACATAGATCAAGAACAACAGAGGTCCCAATATTGAACCTTGTGGAACCCCGGCTGATATGTCAAGAATATTAGACCTATAGTGGCTTATACAACCACTATCCGCTCTCTGTGCAATTTGAGTATATTGCTTGCGACCAGAAAGATAGGACTCAAACAAAGACAACGCGCTTCCTCGAACCCCGTAGGCACACAATTTTTCGAGAAGAATGTTGTGATCCACAAGATCAAAAGCACAAGAAAGATCACAAACAACGCAAGCGATGTACTTGCGAGCATTAAGATTTCTAAGAATACCGTCTACGATGTTTGTCAATGCAGTGGTAGCAGACCTACCCTCAACAAAACCATGTCGACTTGTTGAAATTAGATTATTCGGGAGGGGAGGGGGTATTATTTAGATTATATATTTTACAGTACGGTCGACCGTCCTAGGGTCAGTCTATGTCATCCGAAAGCGTATGCAATAAACCACAGACGCGTTCAGTGAGAAACGTAATGACATGTTGCAATGATATAAACTGCAATTCTTATGGAAATAAAAACAATTTTAAAAAGAGATAAATATTGTCAAGCTGCTCTTAACAGTATGAAAATACTACTAAATATATTCCTTTTAAAAAGAAAAGTCCTTCCACAAATAATATAAATTGCTTTAAAAAAAGTCAGATTTATTGTTTAAAATATAAAAAAAACAAGGTTCTATGGAAAATCAGGAAAAAGGGAAACTTAAGACAATAAATTCTGAAAACGATCTCCAAGCTAAAATGAACAATTCAGAACAACAATACATAGTAGTACAGTAAATACATACAAAGGAGCGATACTGTCAAATTGACAGCAAGAAACTGAATCTGTCTGTGAACGCATCTGTGGTGTTTTGCATACCCGTTCGGATGACATCGACTGACCCTAGGACGGTCGACCATACTGTATGTCGTAGCTCATTCGCGGTAATAGCAGTAAGAAACATTGAATGAGGAGAAGAATTCGAAAAGTGCGATGTAGTATGATCATCAACGCCACCCTGCCCGCATTTCTTTATTGATTCTACAAAATGCTCATTAAAAACGTTCCCAACGCCACACGGATCCGTCACCAACTCACTATTTTCATTCATTACCTCTAAATTACTATGCGGAAACTGCTGCTTAGTCTGATGTCTGATAATGTCCCATGTTGTTTTGAGGATGTTGCTAGATGTATTTATTTTACGCTGCACATGTAAGCGTTTAGACAGTTTAATAGTTTGCTTTAGTATACAACAGTATTTTTTATAATAGTAATTACCGGATCCGGAAACCTTCTCTGGAGCGCATACAACCTCTACTTATTACGACATGAAACCCTAATCCCAGGAGACATCCACGATCCCTCATAATTCGTTCGATGTTTACGAAATGGAAAACAAATGTTAAAATGATATTGTATGACATCATAGAACAATAATAATTTTAATTCAGGATTTACCTCCGCATAAACAGGTTGCCAATCCACAGACTCAACTGCCAGAACAAACTGTTCCATGTTTGATTGAGTATAAGAACGTTTAAATTGATAATCCGTCACAGTTGAGGAACTGCAATCATATATTTCATACCAACATCCTCATACTATACTGGATGTTTACAAAACAAAACCTAAGTTAAATACGTTCAAGTAACTAAACCTTGTTTATTTGAGATAAAACATTCTTATATTTGTATGCCAACTATATCCTTTGGTTACACATTCCATTCCTTATACCCAAAATTGATAGATTTTGAATTGAAGAAAATTTTGTACAGAAACCTAAAATTTGACATAGTAAGTGTGAATTAGGCTCTGTAATATCATTTTTGTTCTTATTTATAGTGATTGTTGCCAAAAATAGTTTAATTTATATTTTATAAATTCGTTAATTATCGATATTATATACATTAACCAACAATAATGTTTATACGTACACTATCTAATTAAATAAAAAATAAATTAAAACTAGTAATCTAGTAATTCAAAAAATTATTCAATTAATTCGTTTACTTCAAATTGTTGGTATAGTTGAAATAAACTACTTAACGGATCTATACACAAACTATCACAAATCAAATTTTGCGATAAAATGATCAGTTTTATATTACCTACAACGCCTACTAATGTATCGCCTCGTTCACCTATAACCATAAGTGTTTATTTAATAATTATATATTTTGTATTCAATATGCTCATGCACAGATTAATCACACAAAGTTGTCCGACTTGGTGATTTCCGGCTTGGAAGATCTTTGTTCCGCCAGTGCTAAAACGTTTGTTGTTCGATTCAACAAAATGATAAAAAAGGAGATAACCTGCAGATCATATTGATCCCGAACATAAACGGCTTTCGCGCACACTTTATACAGCATTATTTTTCAAGTCTGTAAGTTCCCGATAAATTAATTTATTTCATCAACTAATGATCGGTTATTAAATCTTCGTACTTTTCACGTAATCTATACAAATATAATAGAACTAGATACTTTAAATTACATTGGGGAACTGGTAGAGGACATCATTGCCATCAAAAAACCCTATATGCACTTTTGGCTTTCGCTGGTTTCTTAAAAAATTATAGCTGTTTTATTTTTCAGGCTTTATTTTCCCTTAAAAAAAGTGATTGCAAAGCCGGCGTTGTTTATAATTGTAGATTGCCTTTTGTTTTCCGTGAATGACACTTTTATTAGTGCTACGCTGCGGAATTCCGTTATTCATTCAAAACAATGGATTATACCTACCAAGAATATGCAGACATGTATTTAGCACTGGAGAAGGCTGACGGGAATGCTGCAAGGGCTGTTAGAATTTATCAACAAAAATACTCGAACCGTCGTCTGCCATGCGCTAAAACATTTCTTGTTGTAGATGGCAGCATACGTGAAGATGGTACTGTAACACCAGTGACCGTAATATTGGCTTGCTCCTGTTCGAAGAAACCCTCAACTGGAAGAACAAATTTAACAGCATAGAAAACGTTCCTCGAAATAATATTCGCAAACTTTCCAGAGAGTTTAACGTTACAAAATATTTTCTGTCCAGCACTCTTCACCAGCAGCTACTTAGTCCTTGTCATTATCAACAAGTACAAGGATTGCAGACCCCAGATTATGACAACAGTGTTCAGTTAAACCCGAAGTTATAACAATTTAAATAGTTCGATTATAGACGCAATTACTATGAATTCATTTTTGTCTAGAGTGATGCCATGCAGAGCCCTCCTTCCACATAGTATTTTTTATCTAACAGAAACAACGGAAACTAGCATAAGTTGATTAAACCATACAATACTGTACTAGTAAATAATCATTGAGTTAATAGTCAAGGATGACTGACGTAAATTAAAAAATTATTAACCAAAGAATTTAACGCTCGATGTACATAAACTAGTATACTATTAAAAAAATTTGATAATTTATAAGTGGGGGCACCCATTGTAGAGACTATGGGTCTTAAGGGTCTGTTGGTTTTATGTATTTTGGGGAGGCCATAAACCTTAGGAACAGTAGGGTGTACATTTCTAAGTTGTCTAAGGGTCTCACTTGAACTCAGGTCCTCATCAAACAACTTTTGTATGTATTTGTTAGTTTTTTTTCTGATAAATTAAAGTAAGATCGCGATGAAGTTTAATGTATGTGGTATTGTCTGATAGGAGGTCCTGTATTTTTTCAAGATATTCCTGTTTTGACAATACAACGGTTTTGTTCCCTTTATCGGCCTTAGTAACTATTACGTCTTTATGTTGAAATTTTTTAGTGTTGATGACTTCCCGTTGTTCCAAAGAATTTTTATTCTTGTTTTTATTTCGTTTGCATATAAAGTTGTTGATGGCGTTATTGCATTTGATCCTAAGCTGTTCTTTATCAACATCATTACCCTTAGTGCTTATGATATATTCAACATCCTAATCTCATTATTTGGTACTTTTTGCAGAGATGTCATTAATATATTATCAAACAACTGGACTGCTTAAGTTATTTGACATGGTTTCTGATTAAATTTGTTGATTGGTATGTACCCACTTTTTTAACCTAATTTTTTTTAAATATTAAAAAAAAAATTTTATACACTTACATTGTTTCTCTTTGTTGTATCTCGTCATTAATGTTTATTAATGTAGGTTTTAATTTCTTTGTAGCTGGGAAAAAGTGCGGGTTTGCACCGAAATGTCGCAATAATAAACAAAATGTATTAAAAATATCCTACTCAATTTTTTGGCGTTTTTCTTCTCCTAGTTTAAAAAATTATTGTTAAATTGCCGAATCTGCCTGTGAGACCTCATATGAAAGATATATTTTCATTTCGTGTTGTGGTCTATAAAACAACCTCTTAAATTTTATTGAAACAGCAAAGACTCGACTGCACGACGAAATCAGAACAAAAAAATAATGATGAACTGCTTCTTCTTCTGGGATACACTTCATCACGAGAGTTTCAAGTTACAATTTGGTCAGAAATTTAACTTATTTTCATTCTTTTTGATGTAGCTTTACTTTTGTAATTTTGTAAAAGACACTACTTGTGCATATAGTATACGGTTTAACCTACGTCAATAGTGCTGTAGTTCTAAAGCGAATGTATCCAATCATTGCCAAATGGAATTTGCCAAAAGGAATGGGATAGCAACAAAGGAGAACATGCGGTCGCTACTACCATACATACATATATAATTTAGTTCGTTATTTACTGTTGTATCGGCCGGTATCAGGTTCGTGGTAGACGTAAGAATAATCAGGTAACAAAACTAATACGTAAATGTTTTATTGGTTTCTTAACTAACGAACGACATTCCCATTACATTTTTATTCTCTTGCTCTTCCCCTCATGTCGTACCCTAACTTATCGACATATCTATACAATGCTATTCAAAAGAAACTAATAACACAATATAACATTTACAGTATACGTATTTCGTCTCTTCAGTACTATATAACTGGCTACGAATATGCAATGTTTGTAGTTCACTTGTCTATTCTGATTTATTTAATGTATTTCTTTCTAAGAATATGCATCTGAAAACATTTATCTGTAGAAAAATAAAAAATTTAAATGTTTTTCTTGATATACTTGTGAGATTTATTTTTGTTAATTAGATAAACATTAATTTCAACAACTTTATTATTAGTGCTGAAATTACATTTGTCTGATAATAAACATTTCATTACAAATGTATGTCAATAACGACTGTTTTTGTACATGTGTGCGTGTCAGTACCGTTATCGTCAAATCAATTGTCGTCATCGTCTCATACATTAACAAATATTTTGGATAAATACCATCCTATAGGATACCAAACATTTATTATATGTTTCATAAATTACATACAAGATGGCGGTAAAGTGAGCGGTAAAATGAATCTGTTATAGTTAGTACCACATAACTTTGTTTTAAATTATGTGCGTTACATGAAATGTTTTCCACTGAAATGGGTGTTTTATATAATTTTGAAATTCTAATGCCGTAAACAATTTCATATATCTACGTATTTTAATTGAAAACAAAGGCATTGAACATCATAAAGAGGGATACGAAAGCAACTGCTCTTAAGTCAGCTTTTATTGCTTTAGGGGAAAAAACATCCTTGTTAGAAAATATCGAGAGGTGCTTAATACTTTTGCAAATGTGGAAAATTGCATATTCAATAAAAAATATCCAAAAGGATTAATAATGTCGACAGTGATTGTTTATCTTCATGTGTTACTACTAAAAGCTGTTGTCATATGATAATATTATACAATGGCAATCACAAGTCCATTGTATCATTACCAATACACAGAAACTTGTTATTCACTTTAAAGTCCTAATATAGCGCCCAAGCACTATTGTTGAGACTGACTGTACCCCGAATCAATTAAAAAAACCTTTGTACAAGAACACTTATATACCTACATCTAATAAAAAAATTTTAGAGATGTACATACATAGATACACTGACAAAAAATTCAGCCAATTTCCTTTTAGCCAAAACTTCTCGCATGTAAGACGCAAGGTTGCATCAAATTAAGCATCACCTCTGCAGAAGTAAAAAGAAAAATTATGTATACCGAGAGAAAGTAAAATGGCTTTAACTCTGAACCAGATACATACTGTCGGGAACATTTCTCTATTTGAAGGTTTTCAGGTAATTTCAAAATGCGGACATTTTCAAAATTCCAGTTCCATATAATCTGCATTGTGCCATTATGCTATTGTTCGTTTATTGATTAACGATAAGACAGGGCAATCAAAACATGTCCAATACGATAACAGGTATTTTAAATAAACTCTTACTCTTAGTATGGATATTCCATACTAAATTTAAAGTTAATAAAACTCCACTGAATGACAACTAAAGTTGATAGAAAGCCTGAGATTCATTTTTTGATAATAGTCAAATTTTCGCCTATAGATACAATCTTTACAAGAGGAACACTAAAGAACAATTATAGAAATTACTAAACAGTTTATCAAATACAAAAGTAAATTACTTACTCCATTAGAATTATAAAATTAGAATAGTAATTAGATTGAATTTAACTTACTTACAAAATATGTGTTAAATACAGAGTATAATTCTCCTTAAATATTCTAATACAAATATTCTTGAGGTAAATAGAGTGTAAGCGATACGTTACAAATAAAAATAAAATTGAAAAGAGATACAGGTTTTCGTTAAAAAATTATAATACATTAACATCTGATTTATCAAAAATTTCAGTGGATTCTTTAAGATAAGAAAAAGATAAAACCCATAGAAATATCACCGCTATATTATGAAGTTAAGGTTTGAACTAAATAATAAATAGTTTCAATGCTAAACAAATTTTATGAAAATTATTTTTTATGGAAAAGAAATTGAATATATTGAACCCAAACGTGTTTCTTACATCATGTGAATTTTATATGAGGATTTTTTTCTTGATTCGACAGACTATTTCTGTCCAGGTAGTGATGTAAATTGCTACTTCTGCGAAATGCATTTCTATGTAAAAATTCAGATTTGGTATCAATCACTGTTTTTTTGCTAGTATTTTAGAATCATCTCTTTATTAGAGATGGTTCTAGAGTTTGCGTCTGTTATTTTGGAGAAGGTGCAAAGCTTCAGGAATACAAAATATCTATAATGTTCAGGTGAACAGTATAAGCAGGCACCTTACATATGTCGTTTATATCGTGTTATATCTAGACATGGCAATATTATACCAGAACAGAGAGATGGTTGACCTTTTATTACGAAGTGAAGCAATATATAACGTTTAATTCATTAACTATAGTTAAGATATACAGGGTTATCCATAGAACTAGTTCGTTAAAACTTGTCGATGTTCTTGAAATCCTACAATTCTAAAAACTTGTAGTTACGGATAGCGTCATCTGGTCTCATTGGGGAAATTACTTACGCTCTTGACCCCCTCCCGGTTTACCGGTTCACGTCAACTTTCTTAATTTAAATAACATGGTATATTTTTATGAGCTTTTTAGATCGCCCTTGCAATTCTGCATCAAAACTTACCTTATACCCACAATCAGCTGTTTTTGAGTTATTCAAGTTTTTTCAAATATACGGTCAACTGCAACCTTACGTTAAAAAGTACTGTTGTTACTAACTATGTTACTAGCTCAAATAGAGCGCATCAAATCTGCGCCTTCAAAATTATGTCTGTGTATACAGCGCCGTCCAAAATGAACCTTCATTTCAACTAAGTTCACATCGATGAAAGTCACTTCTTTTTTTAATGGAACACCCTATATATTATTGCATTTTTGAATACAGTTAGTAATTCTCTATCATTCATTATCAGACATATTAGTTTGAGGAGTTATTACTTTGTATAAAAGGAACCAGAAACGTATATATTTTTAAACAAAACTTTAAGATGATGTACAGTACTAGAAACAGTATAAAACTACAGCTATATAGCCACTCTTTAGGTCTAATCACATTAAAATGTTACATGCAATAGTAAATTGATTGTAAAGTCGCAGAAGATTTGATGAGTTTTAAGTCTAAATTATTCGTTGTGTTAATCTACAATTGCGCAATAAACTAGTTAGAGAATTTCCGTTGCCCATGAAGTTAGAACAAGTATATGTATATATTTTCACACAATTTATATGTCTTTAAAACAGTATATACGTCTCTAATTACATCTGAAAGCATTCACTTTGTTCTACATTAATTTGTCTGCCTAAGCCTAATTTGTAAGTATACGACCTCTGAAGAGGTACCAGATTGAATTTGTTAAGATTAGAGGTAAGAAAACCTGTTTTATAGGAACAGTTCTGTATCCCTCTTGAGAATTTGTTCCTTTTCCGCGTTACTAATTTAAAGTTTATAACCGAAGTTATGGAGATATAATTACTAATTGACACAATGGTATTTGGCACGGTAAGTTGCATTGACAATATAACGTGCCATCGAAAAAAAACATAATTGGTGTAGGCTATGAAAATGCTTTTGATCGTTGCTTTAGCCACTACCACATAATGACATTTATTATTTGACATTTTATTGTAACCAAATTTATAACCTTAAATTAAATGTCAAGGAATAAATGTCATTATGTGAAAGTGGCTAAAGTAACAATCCATTCACATAGCCTACTCTAATTACGATTTTTTTTGATGTGTCTATACATCCATAAATACACATGTATTTATATGTATACAGGATAATAACTTCAACTACGAAAGCCTATTGATAGGAGAAGGTAGTGGGTGGTAAAATTAAATGTATCCATTTTAGTAGTGTCAACTGATCGTATGACAGGAATGTCAGTGGTTATGTCAAATACTATGGCAAATTATAAAACCACTTTATAATTTGCACTTTTTCATTAATTGTGTATTCTATTAGGATAGTTTTATGGTTCGGTAAAGTATTTGACATAACCACTGACACTCCTGTCATATAAAAACTTGACAATAGTAAAATGGATACATTTAATTTTAACTCCCACCACCCTCCCCTATCAATAGGCTTTCGTAGTTCAAGTTGTTAGCCTGTACACAGGGTTATTCACGGAACTGGTTCGTTAGAACTTCCCCCTCAACCCGTCTACTATATACGTACGTAGATTGCGCCACTTAGTATTAAAAAATTTGACAATCAACTTTCCGTAATTTATACAAACATCAATAAAGCTATTGTTTGCATGAATCATGTAATTTCGCTCTGACAACTGCAGTCATTTTATTTCAGTGAATTCTTCGTATCTTTAATTTGATTTCCATAGTGTTTAACTTCTATTCTATCTGTTAATGAAGAATAACGATACTAATACATATTTACTGTTATGTGATATTGTTTTCTACTATAAAATTGCTCAAGGATCGTATTTAACTTTAACCCAGTTTATTTAATATCCGAAGCTGGCAAGCATCTAGTAAACTATAGTATGTACTAGTGATTACAATTGCTTTTATGTTTGATTCAAAATGTATACTTATTCGCACAGTACAATATACAATGCGCATAATTTAGTACACTACTTTGTTGCGAAATTAATTTTATGTACTTATACAATTTCGACTAATATATATTTTAATTATCACTGAATTTTCTACCATTAATAAATGCTTTAAATGAGAACGAATACAATAATGAGATTTTTGTGGTAAAAAGATTACTTGACGAACTGAAATCACGAAACCAAAGTCTTTTACTCGAGTAGAATAACACAATCATCCTAAGTTGACATTAATATTGGCTTCCTGAAGATTCTCATAATATTTTAAGTAATGAATCGTCAGTATACTTTATCACAAATAAGTGCCGGTTCAAAATTAATAAAACCATATATGATGAAAAATGAGGTAATTTTGTTATAATAAATAAAATTAATTCCAATTTTTCTATTATAATAAGTACTAATTTGTTTATTTTAAATTTACCAATATCTTTTATATATTTTATTTATAGTATTCTATAAAATCATACTTTATAGTTAACTGTATGGTTAAAATAATTTAAAAGGCATAGCAGCTGCTAAGAGTAAACTATTGCTAGTTATAATGACAAAAAATATATAAAAATATATCATACATACTAAGTGTAACTTATTATTACATTTTCAACATTTGTGTTTTTAAACAAGCAACCTTGACTGTCTTTCCAATTTGACTGTAAGTATTATTGTGGATGTATTTATATATTTATATGTTGTTTTTCAACACATTCTTCAACATCAATGCATTTAAGTCAAATTTATACAATTGTTTTACTTCAGAAATTTTCAGAAATATTAATTTCTAACATGGTATTTTTAGAATCTCCTGAAGATGGCCATTGACCGAAATATGTAGAGAGATCAATAAAATTTTAATGTGAGAAGAACCCAATTTTATTATTATTTATCAAAAAATATATTATATAACGTGCTTCCATGAAATCACAAACTGGGTAACATCTATTAAATACTTTGAATCATTAAATATGCCTCCGCACTTGTTTGAGTGAAATTAGTACGACGTACGGAATAAATATTTTCTAATGATAAAAACGACCGTTCCACACGTTATATTTGCAAATTAAAAATAATCCTTGTGACAACTTAATGGAACTTTCGACGCGTCTTCACAAATTTGTCTTAGTATGAAAAAGTCTGAATCCTTGTCACAATAACATTTTCAAACAGCAAAAGCCTGAATTTTGTATCTTTCAATTCTGCTTTAATTCTTCTGTCAACAGAGTCACGAACAAATGGCATAACGTTTCTTATAATTTTTCCGTATAATCCGAACACACACCATTACATAGAATAAAAGAAACACCTGTATCAAATGTTAATTGTTCGCTATATCGTTTTCCACAGGTTGTAGAACAGTCTTTTGTACGTTTTAGGTGGCGTTCACACTTCCACCTGTTGGGAGGCACTTTAAATAGTTGTCGCACCTTAGACATTTAATTCTGTTACCTTCGTATTCTAAATCAGTCATACTCGCTATTACGTGTTGTAGTTTCTTCGAAATACGCCGTTTCCTCAACGTACGTAACTGCGTTATTTTTTAAGTATGTGTGTACTGATAAGCACTCCTAACGATTAATGCAATAATACTGAACAAGTGTGCTTTGATACGGACTCTGGAGTTTCCGTACCACGCATTCACCCCTTTACGCTGTTCTCCGCACTGCACTAAAACTTGTTTCTCTTTGCCGAGTCTGATTATAAGTTAGTATATTAAATGGGATGGTGTATCGATATTGAAATGTTCATTTAATGGATACGTTAATAATTCGCTTTAGTTCGATATGATTTTCAATCAATTCACAATTAAACAAAGAACTAAATTCATAACAAATAAACCGTCTGGATGAACTATTAAGACCTTAGTGTTGCTTTGTGTGTATCAACATTTTATTTTTATGAAATTTCTGGCACAGGATGTGCCAAATATTCCAAAAGAAAATTGCGAAGATATCCTATCATTAATGAATAAACTTCGAAAGAAATCCTTTAAGCGAAGAACTTCAATCAGTGACGCAGAGTTTGCTGCTGGTATATTCGCAAATGTTAAGAAATCTTTACTTAACGTAATAGATACGTACGGATTATTAGAATAGTATTGTATCTTGTACACGAGCAACGGCAACAGAGTCGAATTGCTCTACAAAATCAGTACAAGTATAACTTTGGTGAATATGCGTTTACAAAGTATTAACGTGAATAATATAAAGTAAGTAAAGTATATAACCAAAAATGAACAGACGAATAACAAACCAAATATAGGAATAACAGATTAATACAAAAATTACATTTAATAAACGAAGATATATTTCTGAGAACAAGTAAACGTTAGTTGGATCTTCGCAGTTTTATCAGTATTACTGTTTCGAATAATTACAAACATAAAAATAGAATCATACTTTACACTAAACAAAAGCAGTTAAATGATATCGAAGGTTTCCACGGTCTAACTCTCCGGAACTTGACCGCGTCATAGCAATGTAAATATATATAGAATGCAAAAATAAACAAAAACAAAATAAAATAAAATAAAATAAAACATCAAAAAACATACAAAATCTACTAAACTCGACGTTTCGCCACTGTAGCTTCTTCACGAGTAAAAGTGGTAAGAGGTGCCTGAAGATCACGGTAACTCGACGTGTTAACCACGCTAGACACGAAAAGCTTCTGATAGTTTTTTTTGATAATTTAAAGAATCTGTTGGAAAAGAGAGTTTACTTACAGAAAATAGAAAAAGAAACAACTACCATTTTATGACGCGTCCAATATAAAAAATAATAATAATTTAGAATTTGACGTATATTGGAAAGAAAGAAACCCAACACATTTCCGTACATTCCTTCGGATTTTCTTGTTTGTGTCCAACGCGAAATAACAGATCTTAACTTTTTGGTCCACACACTTCCCACCATTCCTTTGAAAGGGAAGATGTGGCTAAATAGGATGGTTTTCAGATAAATCTTATTAATAAGCTAGTCGGGAAATTTAATTATAAGAAAGGTTTCAAAGAATCCACAACCACAGTAAAGATCTGAAACCTTTACCGATTATGTCTCTTCACTGTGCTCTGTTTATTATGAAAGATTTGACATAAATTTACAAAGAATATATTTAAGAATGATTTGCAGTTCCGGGACATGATTGCTTAGTCTTATTAACAACCCACAAGATAAAGTAAAACCTTTAAAAAACTCAGATAATATGTAGCACAAAGAAGGTCAGTTTTAGCTGACTTAACAGTTCGATAGTAAGAAGTAAGAGAGTACTAGTAGTAGTAAGTATATAGTAAGAGGTAAGAGCGGCTGGATAGATCGGTATTCTAGTTGAGACATAATTAACAGTACAAGATTACTTAAGGCTTAATGTTATAACAGAATCATTAAGAATCATTCACCCAAACAATTTATGTAGTAGTTGTAGTAAGAGCTGTAGTAGATATGCTTGACAAGCGTTACAGCTTAGTAAACAACTGCTGCTGTACTCTCTTCACAAAAAAAAACTTGGTTAAGTGAGCATTTGGCTGATCTCAAATACATGCTTAAAGTTGAAATTTTGTAACTTTAAACAGACTAACTGCTAATATTAATTAGTGAGGATGCCGCAACTATGTTTAATCTGGGTTGCAATAACTACAAAGGGGTTGGCTACAGCAAAATTACAAAATTCTTTATATTCGTTACAAGAAGCATTGTGAATAAAGAATGATGTTATAACTATGCTCTGTAAGTAATGCAAAAACTAAACATATTACTCGTACATGTAGTAAAGTTCGAAAGTATTTTAATTACAGAGATTTAGATTTTCTTAACAAAATAGATATTCACTTTTCTCGATATTAAATGTCGAAAATACTCAGAAATACCATAATATAAGAAATCCAAAAAAATTCTGTTCGCAGTATATTGCTGAAATCACCCTACAAAAGTAAACGTCAGTGGGTCGAGGCAAGATATGGGTGGGTTGCCGAGTAGAGCCACATTTTGTTTTCCGACGAATCCAGATTCGAATTGAACGTCGATGACTGGACGTAAACATCTGCTGCGTGAACGCCCAGCAGACGATACGTAGATGAGGTGCTACGGCCCATTGTGCTTCCCAACAAGAGAATTTCAGTAAAAATGACAACTAAAAATGTGCTACTCTACGGTATCTAAAACATCCCCCTCTTAATAACATTTTGAGAAAAACCTGAGCTTGGATTCACGTTTTACTGTATCGGTTACTTGCTGCAAATCATGAAATACCAAAAACGATTTTCGACAAAAGCAATAATTTATTTGTAGGATTAGAGTCATGATAATGTATAATAGTGGCACATGTAAATGAATACAAGTACTGTATCCATTTCTCGTGGCAAGTACTACTTTCAAATATGTAGACAGATTACATAATATAATCGTAATTTATCTCTCATTCATTCATTAGTATGAATAATGGATCCCGCAGACTGATGCAAATTAATTGCTGCGGCATTGAGTTAATAGCATGACGCAAGTCATAAAACATTTTTTTGATTATTTTTTCTCTTTTAATACAATAAAGACAATTGGTTTGTCTTCATTTGATGATGACTACATTTGTATAATTATAATTGTGAATTTAAGAAAACAAGCAATAATATCGTAGTAAGCATTAAATTAATAATTTGTATTAAACTGTAATAACATGCGAATTTTATTGCCGCCATATAAGCAAAATACTTCTTGCGAATAATTCGAATCAGCTTGTGGGATCCTAATTGTAGAAAACTTTGGTCAAATATCAAGCACAATATTTAGAAATAATAATAACTTACCATCAGTGTTTACAGCAGAAACGTAAGTCCAGCCTTGACTTTTTAAGATATCTAAAATAACTTGTGCTTGATAATAATCTGAAGGTACTACTCTTAAAAAATAGCCGAATCGACTTTTATCTGAGAGATCTTTCGAAGTCGTTGAATAACCAATTTGAGGCAGTTGAAAAAGTTGTAGTAGATTTTGTACTTGTAAAGCCACTGAACTTGCACCAGGACCAACGACTCCTATCAATGGACCTCGTTTACGTTCTTGATCTCCCAACCTGGTGGCATTGTTAACACATACATTACTAGCAGTAGAAGGAGTCAAGGAATCTCTAACTAATTCTAAACTCTGTTGAAGAGCAATTGGTGCATACCAACATTCATCTCTAATTTCTACGCCTAATGATATATTCGGTAACAGATTCGGATCACTGTTTATAACATCAATAGTATGAAACACTGCTTCTATACGTTGGATGCCATAATCTTCTCGGATACCACCACATTGTATGTTATTCTGAGAAAGTCTCTTTTTATTCGATTCGGGTGGATAATGAATTGGTAACAGAACTCCAATAACGAAGTCACCATGCACAACAGCTACAGTTCGTTCGTCTCCTTCTACTTCACCGAAGTATAAATGCAATGTACAACTTAGCAAAAGCATGTGTAATTGCATTTTAAGGTAACTACTAGTATTATCTTAAAAGACTCAGATATTTTCTTGAGCGATAGCAAGGCCATTTTTCTCTTGTCTTCTTACTGTAACAAAGAAAATATTACAAATAAATTTTGAGATCAATGCGAAAAGTATAAAATATCTACACTCATCAATAAAACAATAAAAAATACGGCATATTTCTGACAATTCGAAAAAAAATGGTTAATTAAATAATTCAAAAAAAAAACCAATTTTCAAATTGTAAGTCACACGTAGCTAGTGATTCGTGAAGAATTACGATGGTAGATACAATATCATCTATGTACATGTTTGGTAAGAACTGAGCTTATCACAATTAAAATGAAAATATGTGTTCATATTATATCACTATATCTCCTCAACATATACCCACATACAGGTCATTTAGATTGACTAGGACTAGAGAGAAAAGCGAAGGAAGAGGTGGGAGGACGGTAGAGATCAGCCCCGCTCTAGATTTATCTCTTTTCTTGCTGGCCTTAGTCCCTCCAAATGTTCTGCATACTCAACCTCAGTTTTGACCACAAAATTCTTCTCTTTGAGATGTTCTGTTATGTACAGTCTTGGCCAATTGTGTTAGACACCCTTTACTTTCATAGGTTCGAAAGGCGTTTCCGGCCGCTTTTTGGGCGATTTGTTGACGATCCACTATTCATATCGTTGCTGGGTGGTACAAACCGCACATCGCGAATACTTCATTATTCTCGCTATAGCGATTAAAGTCTTACTTTGTGTCTTAAGTAGTACTGTTTGCCCACGTTCTACTTTGGTTAATTCACAAACTTTTGGCATTATTTCACTAAATTAAGTTTAATCCCTAAAAATGAAAGTATCCAACACAAAATATCCTGGATATAAACTCTTAACACATACCTCTCTCCAATCGCGTCGACAATACACTAATATTTAAAATCGAAACATTGCTGCCTGCTTACCTATTGTCCCAAAGTAAGCACTAAATATGTAAATTAAATATAAATTTGATGCTCATTTTCTTGGAAGTGTAATAATACTTATAATAATGGGGTTTTATTAGGGTGTCTAACACATTTGGCCAAGGTTGTAATGCCTAACAGAATTTTGGTGTTACCCCAAAAGTCGAATATTAAAGCAATCTAATATTCTATTTTTTGCAATCATTTATTTTGTGGTATGTTTACTATACAATATGCCTATACATTTCTTCGATACATTTTAACTGAGTTTGTTGTTTTCACGAAAGGAAAACAAAAACAAGTACATCTTGTTGTTTGTATTCATATACAGGGTCCTGCAACAGTGCGTCAGGCTTCTATACCTCTCTTACGAATTAACTTAGGAATTACATTCATATGCCGACCAATATTGTATTGTAGGGTGTATGTGAGAAAAATAGTTTTAGTAATTGTAGACTTTACGAAAAGTATATGCCAATTCTGTTATTTTAAATAGAACGGTCTGTATATTATTGTATTTTTGGATTCCTTGTTAAAAGTAAATGGCACTTTATCCAGCATAGATTGAATCTAAGTTACATGGTTTCTGAATTGCATAAGGTTTTAGAAAGAACAAAGACGGCAGTAAATGAGAAAATGAGTTGGCAGTTTTATTGATAGTTAAATGACATTTGCAGCGTCTTTAAAATTTTAAAATATTTGCGAAACTGTGAAAGTGAGAAAGATGAGCTTTTCAGTTTCCATTTAAGCATGAAAGAGAACATATGTTTTACAAAAAAAATGTTGCGTTTATAACTTGATTTTTTTCTTGATAAAACCGCATAGCAATTTTTACATAATTGTAGTAGTACAAGTAAGAATGTAAAGAGAACCTCTTTATCTAAAACAATTATTATATATTATATATTAACTATATTCGTAGATTATTTGCATAACTATCTTTTGAGTAGCTCTATCTCCTCCTGCTATGTATTATGCATGATGATCTAAAGTGTTAAATAATATCGAAGGCTTCCGCAGTCCAAGTCTCTGTTATTAGAGCTTCCGAGTTTGGATCGCGTGATAGTAGAGTAATTATATACAATATACAAATAAACAAAACTGCCTAAATTAAAACTAGTGTTTCTAGCTCCTAACTGTTATGAACATTCCCGGCTGAAAATAGGGCCTTAAGAAATATTTCCAATAAAATATTTTGTTGTAGAGGAGATAGCTTTGATGAATAGGCTTTATTACATCGACTTTGTAAATATGTCTATCATGAATTTCGGACTTTATTCACAAGTTTATTAATTAATAATATTTACCTCAAATTCTAGTAAAAAATGCGCTGATACTACGTGTAATAACACAATTTTTGCAAGAGAGAATTCATGTTAGATATTTGAAATTTTGAGTTTTGATAAACTACACTACGGGCTGGTAGCTTAGTGGCTTGCACACTTGACTAGCAGTCCGGCAGTATTTTGGTTCGAACCCCGGTGCTTCCTTTCTGAGTTTGGTTTTCTGTAGTTTTCCAAATTCCACGGCAAATGCGGAAAGGTAACATCTTAAGTCGGTCTACAGCCGCAGGCGTAATAATAACTGATGGCCAGCCGATGCCCCCTGTAATTAGCGCAAGCTGTTGGGGGATGCTAAGGCATGGATTATTATTATTATTATTATTAATTGAATTGCCAATTTTAGAAATAGTTTTCAATATTCCGTTTACTTAATGGTGGATATCTAGTTACAAACTACATTGCAATTCCGAAGCGTATTACTAGAACATATCTACATCTATAATTCGTAAATCCAACGTCCTGAACTGTTGTCAAAACACACATTCGACCATTGTTCGGTATACATGTTATAATGAACCACTTAGTTGCCGTCTAAATAAACCAAAACGCAATGATTTCGATTTGATATCCAGTTGAATGCCAATGAATGAAACATTGAAGGCTAATTATGTGCAATTGTACACATATAACATGATTTTTGGGGATAAAAATTGTAGCTTTAGTATACCTCATCTATAAATTAATAATAAAATTTGCAGTAAAAACAAACAAATAAAATCAAGTTCAATTTTGTTATGATGAAGTTTTATTACTGTATCCACTAGATCTCAACGATTCAAAGCTACTACAATTAGATCACTTAGGGTTCGGTATATACTGTCGTGAGATACAAACTTCATTTAAGGGTATTATAAATGAAACATTTCTTAACGTTGTTGTTTACCAACTATAAAACCACGAAGAATCCGCAATAAAGAATCAATTCGTCTATATATCTGAGTCATAATTATGGAAATTAAATATTTCAATTTATTGAATGCGTGTCAATTAAACTATATGTATAGTTTACTAAATTGAAATGTTGTAATAAAGAGTCTTAGTGCAAGCTATTAATAATACTTGCGCTTGATCCTCCTGTTGATTATTCTGGCCAGAAAAAGCTACCAAAGTCAAGCTCAAATTTAGTAGTTTATTCAATATAATTTCCGAGACAGCCCAATTACAAGAGAACGAAAAAAACTATACGACTAAAATTATACTCTCATTTTCTGCCTTCAATAAGTGAGTGACTTCATTGGCTGTGAAAATATTGTAACGTTTGCTTTTCAATGAAACACCCGTATATTATTGCTTATTATAAATTTTTAACTAATTTAGGATATTTTTATTATAACACCTTAAGTCTAAATTCAACTAGTTAGGAAATATCGAATGAAAATACAATACTATTTTAACAGTAACAAAATCATAACAAATAACAGTTTAACAGAGGAAAATATTTAAGAAAGTGTTAAGTGAATTATTTTTCGTCGACCGCTTGGCAGTGTCCAAGCTTCTTTGTAAATTCGCAAAAAACAGTTTGTAGGTGTTGATGACAGATATCATACACCCCATTCACGATTCTATTTTAAAGGTCCCTTACAGTCTCCGGTTTAGTACAATATACGACACTTTTTAAATGACCCAGAAATGAAAAGCTAAAGAAGGGAGATCTGCTGATCTAGGTGACCATCCAATGCGACATCGTCTACCTATCGGTCTTCCCGGAAAAGTTTTGTGGAATAATTTCCGACACAAACATCAAAATGCGGTGGTATCCCATCTATTTGAAACTTGATGTCATCTCTTAATACCCCTAATTGTGGTCTGGATTGCGAAATAAAATTATTATTTGGGGTATAATTCTATTACAGAATAGTAAATAGGAATCAGCCGTCAATTTTTTACGAAGAAAGAACGCTCATACAATATTATTTCTAATTATGCCTGCCAACACATTTCATTTTTGAGGATATTACATATTGTTACCCATCATCCAGTGGAGATTATGTTTGGGACAATAGCTGCTAAAATAGATATGGCTTATAAAGTCATACTAGGTATATGTCATAATTTATTATAATGTGTAGAATTGTATATGTCTGTCTGGATCATCTTCTGATAACTGATAGATCTTTCGCTGCTATTATGTACTACGGCAAGTTTTCGAACTAAAGCTCGCAAAATATCCAACATATATATATATATGTATATGTATATATAGGATATTTCATTAAAGAAATTACAAGTATTACGATGTTTTGACAGCTGACCAAGGCATTCATTTATTGAAGACGTGAAAATATAATATAATTTTAACCATACAGATTGTCGAAAATTAAGATCCGCTATCATTTTTCGTTCTCTTGTATAAAGGGGCCAAAATGATCCAATTTACTTAAAACATGGTATTAATGCTCTCTTCCACAATGATCGAAACACGAATCCATTGAGTTTTCAAATTAGACTCAAGAGTGTGGAAAGGAGTTGCAAGGTTTGTGTAGCATATAACATTGATTAAAATGAAAAACTGTAGATATCTTAGGCAGACTGCACACTGACGAAACCGGTTTCATGAAACTAGTTTCATTAAATATGAAGCTTTAGTTTTGTGAAACCCTTTCATAAGACAACTGAGAAATGTGTGAGTTTTAAGAAACAATAATTTCATGACGTTGCGCAACTACGTTTTACGCAACTTGTCTAGAATGGTTTCTCATAACCCTCTGTCAGAGTGACTTATTATTATGTTATTGAGTCATTATGTACACCGAAACGATGCCGGAAGATCAAATTTTCAACTCAAAGCTCGTTGAAGCTGTAGAAAATAACCATTCAATAAAAATTTCACTGGATCTCTATGTAGTTCTTTGGCCACTATATAACTGCTGTGACTTCTGTCTTGTATTAGGGGATGAACCCAGTACTTTCGTTTCTTTTTTCTGTTTCGATACCAGCACCATAGGGCTACAAGAGCCTCATCATCCGACCACATCTCAGAAACTACCAGTTTCATCAATATACTGTCAAATATGAAACCAGTTTTGTGAAACTTGTTTCATAAAACCAGTTTTATGAAACCAGTTTTGTCAGCGTGCGGTTCATATATCTATTTTGTGACTTTTATGTACTTAACTTTCAATTCCTGACATATTTCCTTAGAGTCCACCCAAAAGCTACATAATATAAAATTATTAAATAATCCCTAAATGTGTAGCTACATCTTCATCAATCATTCAAAAAAGCGCTCTACAAACATTTTCATTTGCTTCTTTTTGAAATTGTTAGTATTTACAATTATAACACTATTGAATTGAATTGAGGGTACAATATCTTATATATGCATACAGTTTTGTAACTTTTACAATTGAACCACTTACATTAGATAACCGATTCTGTAGGTATAACTACCCTAACTGTTTTTATTTTGTTACGTTTTTATACTGAATACATGGGCATATAATCACTGAACATTTCACTTTTGTTGTAGCCGTATTTCCATATCTATAAATAATTTATTTTTAAGCCATGCCATGTAATTTCTTCTTTATTTACACATGCATATTTCTGTAATAGCGGTATAAGGAGATTAAACTAAAATAACCATACTTTCTACGGAAAAGCTTTTCGAAGTGGAGTTACGCAAGATAACAAATATCATATGCATGAGAATTTGCATCACGTACCATACAAGGGTGCATGAATATTTATCATGCGCTACTGCCCTTAGAACATTTCCATAATTATTTCATCTTTTTGCGGGTTTAATATTAAAATCTTGCGTCTTTTTTATTCTTCACATGGGAGAAATTATACCCTCATAGACAGAGATTCGGGCGTTTCATAATTTACAATTATTCCTTTATTAAAATTTAAACATTACAATTTCATACACATACAATAACAAATATTAATAAAAGCAAAAATTCAGGATACAACGTACGCATTATTGATTTTAAACTATTTGTAGTAATAAATAGAAAGCAGGACTGACTATTTCAACAAGTGGTATATAATTAATTTTTTGAACAAATTTATATAATTAGGTATTCACAGAAAATCTCTAGAAGGGTTAGTCTATAATTAAACCGTGGTTTGTAGACATAAGGCAACAATGAATTTTAAGAAACTTTTTGTATAGTCGTATATAGGTCAATTAAGGCCACAATTTAAATAATCTTTTACAATGCACATGCTAGAAAGAGACGTACTACATTGAAGTTACTTTTTTAATGATGTACGCCGTGTCTTATTTCATTTTCGCAAAGCCCATTAAAAATTAAGTCAACCGTATTTATCATGTCTAAGATCTAACACGCACTGTTTCTAAGATATATAAATCTGTCTGATAAATTGCAGAGTTATCGTATACATCAAATATGTACCGCGCCTTCAAAATCTTTCCTCATTAGAGTCGGCCATGCTTTTTTTTTAATGGTTGGCCAGAGTGCATGTAAATCTGTCAGAAATGCATCATTTTCACAGTTTGGTTATGTCATATAAATGTGTATCTGTAATAATTATAAGTTTGACAACTGTCAGAATTTCAAGTTTTGAAAAGCATCACATTTGCACCAACCTATGATAACTAAACTGACAAAAAAAGCCTACTCTGATGAGGAACGATTTTGAAGGCGCGGTATATCTAAATAGTGAGATGTTGTTGGTTAGATCGGTTATGCTACAGAATCGAATTTTGTTGTGTTAATGTTCTATAATAACATATTTCAAGATCCAAAGAAGCTCTGGTCATTCGTAAATTCTAAACGTGGGACTACCAGAATACCTGGACAAATGAGGTACGTTACTGAACTGGACACGCCTTCACAAATCATGAATGCGTTTGCAGATTATTTTAATAGTGTATATATACCATCGAATCCAAATGGTTTAGACAATATTCAGGTATCAACCTCATTCCCAATGATTGACATTTCCTTTATTACTGAAGCAGAAGTTTTGTTAGCACTGAAGAAGTCCAAGAATGCGTTATTGAGCGGTACGGATGCTATTCCAAGTTTTTTACTACGTGACTGCGCCGAAGTCTTTACACGGCCTCTTCAGTATCTATTTAATTTAATTTTGAATAGTGGCACTTTTCCTGAGTTGTGGAAAATATCCCGTATCTGTCCAGTCTTCAAACGTGGTGATATATCAGATGTACAAAACTACAGACCAATTTCCATACTCTGTAATTTTGCCAAAGTATTTGAGACTATAATGTATAATAATATTTATAGTTCTGTAAAAAACATTATTACTCTGTCTCAACACGGATTTGTTAATAAACGGTCAACAATAACAAATCTATCTTGCTTTACACAATACACGTCCGAAATTCTTGATAGGCAGGGACAGGTGGACGTTGTTTATACTGATTTTCAGAAAGCCTTCGATCAAATAGACCACTACGTTTTACTGAAAAAGTTGGATGCCTTTGGCTTTTCACCCCGACTATTGACACTATTCCATTCGTACTTGTTTTCCAGGAAGCAATTTGTTGAGTATAGAGGATACAAATCAAATGTATTTTATCCAACATCTGGTGTCCCTCAAGGGTCGAACTTAGGACCTTTACTGTTTTTGATTTTTATAAACGATGTTGTCAACTGTTTACATTGTGAGACCTTATTATTTGCTGATGACATGAAATTATTTTATAGAATTGATTCTTATGATGATTGCATGATGATGCAGGATGATTTGTGCTCTTTAAATTCATGGTGCCTCACTAATCGTTTGATACTCAACATTGCAAAGTGTAAAGTAATGACCTATACAAGAAAACATACTGCAATTGCGTATGAATATTCGATATGTAATACTGTACTGGATCGTGTTAATAGTGTCAAGGACTTGGGAATCATCTTTGACAGAAAACTCAACTTCATAGAACAAGTGAATGGTATGATCGCAAATGCTTACCGTAGTTATGGATTTATTTACCGAAATTGTAAAGATTTTACAAATGTTAAATGTCTTTTATTACTTTATTTCTCCTTTGTTAGATCTAAATTAGAATACGGGGCAATTGTATGGTACCCTATATACAATATTCATTCTTCCAACATAGAAAGAGTACAACGAAAGTTCTTAAAATATATTATGTTTGTATCAGACGGTCTTTATCCTGAAAGAGGTTATTGTTATAATGTCATGCTGGAAAGATTTAATTTGATATCGCTTGAAAGTAGAAGATTTATTCACAGTATAAAATTTTTATATAATGTACTGCAAGACAAAATAGATTGTATATGGATTGTTAATAGAATTAATTTTAATATTCCTAGATTAACGTCCCGCTATAAGATGACATTTTATACTGATAAAGCAAGATCCAATATGATGTACAGATCGCCAGTCTCTATTATGTGTAATAATTTTAATTTGATTTGCGCTTCTTGTGATATTAATTTTTCATCTTTTTCTGATATCCTTGGTATTATAAGAAATATGTAATGTATCCTTTTTTCTTTCTCTAGCCATACTTTACCGATTATCTATGTAACTTACAAATATTTTGTATTTTGTATTCGCTTTCAATTTTTAATTTCCTGTATTTGGGATATACCTGTTGGAAATAAATATATATTATTATATATTATTATATGTAGTTCGTCGAAAACTTCCTTCCTTAAAATAACTGGAATTAGTGCTATTAATCCTCTCAATCCATGGCAGCCTGGACGAGAGACATTGGACAAATTTCTGCAATATTAGCTTCACCATGGAAATTGAGAATAATGGCACTTTACCTTTTCTCGACGTATTAGTGAAACACGACGACAGCAACAAGATAAGCCACACCGTATATCGTAACAAACTCGCAACAGAAACTTTCTCGACCATAAATTCGATTCGGCCAAGAAAATAGTACTTTATGTACTTGTTATATAAATAGCTATTTTGCCATTCTAACCTCAAATAGTGTTTAAATAGTTAGTAGATATATCGCTGAAAAGTAGTTCACCTCTCCCTTCCAAATGAGTGAGGATCAGGAAAAATTTGCCACGTGTATGATATGCAAGAAATAAAACCTGTATTAAAAAAATAAATAGATTTCTATCTTGTTTCAAACAAAAATGCCTAAAGACAATGTTAGAGACAGATTGTCAGTTCGACGGGATGATTCGGAGGAGAACATGGTTAAAGCGCACCAGCTACAGTCATTTTCTGAGGACATATTCGTCAAATATAGATAGAAGGAACGTGGTTGCGGTTTAAAATTTAACTATCCTCGCAATAGTCAAAATCAGCCAAACATTGGAGCATCATATCTTTGGATCGAAGCGCAACATCTAGTTATGACCTAAATCTAGAACGTCGTTCTAGAACGTCGTAACCATGTTTCTAATACGACTTAACTAGAAACAGAGGCTGACATCTACAATCATGAATTCAATAACACTGTCAAGATGGTAGCATATTATAGTACTGTAACATCTAGCGTATCCGAACATTCTGCCAATTTAGAAGTCTCATTCTGTCTTAGTAAAATGCTGGATGTTATTTATCCTGTACCAACCATACAAACAAAGAAACTTAAATAGAATTCAACAGTGGCAATTGTTCATTTTCTCACAAAATGAAAACAGTAAAGGACAGATTGTTCTGCATCTAACTAAAGTTCACCAAGGCAACATTTCCCGTCAATTTCAAAATAGAAAACGTTAACGGAGGTAAAGAAAGACAAAATCCAAGAAAGAACTGGACAAACGAATAGAAAAGGAAAAGAAGAAATTTTCGAATAGATAACATTATAACACATTATAAGGAAAAAAACGCGGAAGCCGTCACACTACATACTCGGAGCGTGTAAACCTTCAATAAACTTCATCTAAGTCTGAAGATGAAGATATTATGTATGCTGAAGAAGAAGAAACGCTTAACGCTTACAATGAAACCAAATGTGGCTGCCTGTAACGAACATACTCCAAGACGATAATATTTGACGACTAGTTTATATTGATACGCATTGGTTCGATGGAATTTATTCTCGTTTATAAGACAGATTTTGAAGGGAACAAGGCTTGCTATACTTACCTGTATAAGTTACCACTGTAATTTATTCGCCCATCTCTCTCATTTGTAAAACCCATTTCACTCTAAACTTTATTGGCGAGATGGACTACTGGTCACTTTTTCTAGAATCTTGTTTATTGTTCCAGCCAAAGCTTACCCTACGCATAGTATACACTGACATCAGGAGGTAGTTTCAGTTACAGTAGTACGTTGCCTGTCTAGATTACCATGCGAAAATGATCTACCACTTTTAGTATGCTCTTTGAATTGCTAAAGTATACAACGCATTATCTTCTATTTTACAAATATGGTTGTAATTGTTCTACAAACCCATCGTCTAATCGTTTTCTATAGCAAAATATTATAGTGATTTCAAATAAGTTACAAGTTCATAACTTTCGCTATTGTTGAATTCACCAAGAGATCCAGTGAAGAACTTAACCTCCACCAAAGTGAACGCTTTTCTCATGTTGATTTGTGACGATGTTAATGTGATGTTTTTTAAGACTCTAATTGGCCTGGAATATGTGAATTTATCTTTATTACCATTGCTATACGTGCACGTAATTGTTGTATGTACAAAGGCGCAGGAAATACATCTGACAAATGTTACCATTTATTCACGTTATTGAAGGTTTATATCAGTCCTACCTATCCGGTAGGACTTTTAGGATAAAGGTGTTTGTCGAGTTCTCGGTCCCCATATCCATTCGCGCGGGCGTTCCACAGAGTTCCCTCTTGTCATGCGAATTTCTCATCCTCTATATATCCGATATTCCGAAGTCACACACACTAAGTTACGCGGATAATACTGCTCTCTACACGACGTCATGCAATGATGGCTTGTTGTGCCGGCGGCTGCAAACATATGTGAACGAGATAACGGAATGGTCCACAAAATGGAGATTAAAAATTAATCCAACTATGACGAAGTTATACGATTTTATCGTAAGCGTAATCCTCCACCCACCAAGGCGAACTGTCTTGGAAACTCCACGATATTTACCTGGGAATAACGCTGGACACGAAGCTAAGCTTCAGGCAGTATTTCACAAATGTTATCTCTAGGTTCCTGAGGCCGGGATCCGTTCTGTATCTACTCATCTGTGCTAGAAGTTCCTTAAATCTTAAAATTAAGCTGCTGATTTATACGGTGTTTCTCCGGCCGATCTTAAAACATGGAGCTGTAAACTGATCCAACGCAAGCCCATTCCAAATCAAGCGTCTCAACGTATTGCAGAACCAGTTGCTACGAATTATCCTCGTGGCACCCCGGTATATGTCTAATGGCCAAATTCACATAGACTTACAGCTCCAAACTCTTACAGAGTACGCGCTGACGTTGGGAACGCCAGGAAAACGTTAGAGAGGGCGTCTCGGCCGGAGAAACCGTTAACACAACATCTAGCAAAGCTGAATCCGAACAGACCTGCTCCGCGGGTCATGACATGACGAGTCTTGCAAATGACTCAGTAGCCCCGGCAGCAGCCGAGATATACTTATAGGAGGACAATATCACTAAACACCTCACGTGGCGTCGTACCACGCATTGAAGAGAATAAAGGGCTAAAGGAACAGCAGTTCCAACCCTGGAAAAACAGAAGCCCTATGGAAGGTTTATATATGAATATACAACGAATTAATTATGGTTCAAAATGTCTACACTTGATAAAACATATATAGATAAACCTTCAACAACACGAACGAATGACACGATTTGTTAGATCTATTTCGAGCTTCAGAAGTAAAGTATAGTTTTAAACTTATCATCAAAATGCAAAGATATCAATCATTGTTACATAAATGTTGTTTCCACACCACTTACTACACAAAGCTTTAATTAAAATCTCGGATGAAATAGTCTCTAATTCCGGAGATTTACTATTACCTAATGCGCTCCCATTTTCAGATCATTTAATCCACTACTTCAGCTGAGATTCATTTCCTAAATGATCACACACAAAGGTCAAAATTGAATATAGATGCTTTGCTGGACATGTTTAATCATTATGAACTATGGCGCGCACAAATATAGACAATTCTTCAACTGGTTTGGCTAGAGTAACATAAAAAATTACGTTTGAAGGCATAAAATGTATTTTAATTGTAATTTACCAAGAAGAAATGGTTTTATGTGGAATATAACTAACTTTTACGACCAAATCGTATTAAAAATTAATAGTGCCCTATTGTTGCTACTAACAAAAAATGCAAATCCTCTACCTCTACCTTGTACAAATTGAGATAAACCTGGCTGAAGCGGAATAAATTAACACGATATCATTTTCGCAGTATCTATCGTCTCTCGTCGTTAGGAATTCACTTTTATCTGAAAGGAAAATGGCTCAACTGTCTTACTTCACCACAGTTTAGTTAAATTTTTAAATGTCAATTGGTCTAATTGTTGCAACTATACGACGCCACAATTTGTATTGTTAATAAGACAATTAATATGAATCATCCAAATTCTATGCATGTCGACAATCTATTACTAGCGAGGCGAGATTATATCAATTAGTTGTTGCGAATAATGGTCATCGTTTCAGGTATGTAATAAATTTACCGAATGACAGTTGTATTATCTGTTGGTTAATTAATATTTCTCCCCGGAATATGTGTATTAACATCACTGTTATTAAGTCTACATAAAACCTAATTACAAAATACCTGCTATGTAGTTACCTATAAGTAAAATATCCGATCAAGATTTCTTATGGAAAGTAATAACATTTTCATGTATAGTTAAAGCACTTATTAAACTGGATTATTAACCATGATTAGGCAATATAATTGCTAATGTGATATTTGGTTCTCCTCATATATAAAAATTGCTTTTTCTAAAATTCGAAGATTACACCTTTGAGATTTAATTATTTCCTCAATATCGATGTATAACATGCAGTAGTACAAATTTGCCTTATTGGTTATTATTGTGCAAAAGTTATGTGTGTGGCGTTTTTTTACAAAAATTTATACAATATTCAATCTTTAAAACATACAACATAATAAATGACATATACACATACGTGGACGCATTATTAGGTAGAAGTAATATTTAATATGTAATGACGACAGATAAATAAAATGTCATATTCGCCTTAGTGTTATAACTCGCACCATCGCACTGTTAAACACCCCAGCATTAAGTAGCTTTCTATAGTTCCTTTAGTGAAGTTTTTCGCACCGTGTGGTTTCAACATACTACCTTTCATTGTCGTATTTAAGTCTGTAAATTCCCCAATGAACCGGTTTACTTGAACAATCAATAGTCGCTTGCTGTTTCTACATACATTCAGCATAATTAATTAATAACACCACTAGCACAATGCGTCCCTATCAGACACGGTGAGTGGATACGCTTGTGGTCCTCATGTTTTTGTTTTATATATTCATATATTCGGCGATCCTGTCGGGAAGAAAAAATCCGACGTGCCTACAGATAAAAGGGGCGTTATATGACAAAGTTATTGTATAAGTTGAATACTGTTCACTGCGTTTATATATACAAAATAAAATTATACAAAACGGAGGTAACTGAGATTCTCAAGATTTACTCTTAGAAACATGATAATAATTATTTGAAACCGATGAAAAGTAGTTACATGCTGCGAAATTTGGAAAGCACTGCTGGTTTAGTAATAAGTACCGAAAGAAGCTACCTTTAATGTACACATCAGGATGAAATTTAATTAAGTATGGGATAAAATATATATAACTTAAAAAAAAATTAATTTAGAAAATGTGAAGTAAAAATACTTAAGTGTATATTTTTAATTTCTGTTACTCAAAAACGTTAACGTTTTAAAATATAAGCCACTTAGCAAATTGTATTTAAAACGTAATTCTTACTGAATATTTACTCTTCTTATGTAAAAACTACCAACATGTTTTAAGAAGGTAGTTATGTGTCGACTTCTACCCAATCGGTTACTTACAATATAACATTTAACTCGACAATGTTACAGTCTTTGTCATGATACTTCAAGACACGAACTACTCCAATAGAAACCAAGACGCTCGTATGGCTTTTGTAACAATCTTAATACAATTTTTATTAGACTCATACACGTCAAATAAATTTAACAACAATGGCGATGCTTCTAATTAATATATACTAGTATGTATACAGGGTGTAAGGAGTCTGACTGCCATAATTTTCCCAGCATATAGAGCTGTAAATAGAAGTAAAAAAGTTTATTATGAAGTAGGCGTTAAAATAAATAGTTTTCCAGAAAAACAAAAGCAAAGTTCCAACATTTAAGTCGCGCTATCTTAGGCAGTTATAAATATTTTAAAGTGTGAAATTTACAATTGACTGATCACGTAAATAGCTGCATTACCACAAAGAAAATATTGTTATGGAAGTTAGTTCTACAAGCTAAGGTAAGGTTAGAAAAATAGAATCGAAATACATGGTAAAATATCTGCTGTGGCAACGGTAAAACAGGACCTACCATAACTTTATACAACACATGTGTTTCACAGCATCTGAAGGCTGCGTCGTCGATAAGAAAATTGCAGACGTTGCGCCTTTATAGAATAAACTGCCTCGTACAATTAAGTCGTATGATTCCTGAATGAATGAATACAAATGCTCCAGGTTACATCAAACGATATTTTAGTGAATTATTTGACAAAATACTTTGAAACATTAGTACTGTGTAGGTTGTGTGTGTAAGTGTTGGTGTTAGCACGATGGAGCACTATACTGCACGGTAATATCATGAAATACCGTTAATTATTGTAATCGCGGCAAGGCCTCCGTCTACGGACCTTTAACTTTTTTACGCGCAGCGTTGCCAACTTCTGGTAACTAAGTATTTACTTATGTTGGAAACTGTATGTGACAGGCTAAACATTTATCAAGGTATTCTGTTCAGTTTCATTCAGTCTACACCATAGATAATATAATACTAACGTACTATAGATGCGGCAGAAGGTCCCGTGTACTGTCGTCACAGTTTTGGTACTCACACATTTCACCAGGTGTCGCTAGCATTGCTTTTTGAAATTTGAAATATGAAAAGCGCGAAATTGAGTGTCATTATGACATTATACTCGCATTGTCATTCTGATTTTGTATGTTGTGTCACAAGCGTCTTTAAAAACAGTATTAGTAGAATATGGTAATTTTTGTGATATTCTTGGAGAAGATATAATATAAGTTGAAGGATTATGCACTCTACAAAAACTTTTTGAATAAAAAAGAGATAACAACAAGAACAGAAATGACGGTGTATCAAGCAGTATACTTACAAGTCTTAACCTATGGAGCAGAAAATTGGATACTTGATGAAAGACAAACAAAACGACTACAATCCAGTGACATTAACCAGATGCTGACGACAAAATCATTAAGAACTGAAGTAGAAGAAAAGAAACTGAAATGGTGGGGACACTTGATCAGAATGAATGAAACTAGACAGGTGAAGCGGGTATGGGAGGTAAGGAAAATCGGGAAAAATCGGAGAGGACGACCCAGAAAAACGTGGAACAGCAGTACGGATGAACTTCTGAAAAAAAGGAAAAACCTGGAACGAGGCGAAAGCCCTAGCCAGAAAAGGAAAGAGTGGCGTGAATTTGTTGAATCTGTGGAACTAAATTAAGAGAACTTTAAACCTCGACACCTTCGCGTATAAGAGGTCTTTGATTATGTATGTATGTATGAAGGATTATGTTGGACGTGGTTTAGTTTAAACCTGAAATAGTAGTCTTAAATGCCGCTTAAGGATGAAACTATCGTTTCTATTAAATTGACAAGAGCTGACATACTAGTTTTGACATAAAGCAGTGACACTTTATTTTCATATCGCATTATCCCATACAAATTGAAGCAGTACAAGAAATGTTTAATGTCTTCAAGGCGATAACACCAGATACAATATACTTCGCCAAGGAGAGTGCAGTATACAACATCCTATTAACAGGTAAATACAAGATGTGTTATTAAATTCTGTTATGGTTTAGACCTACATTCTAATAGTACCCCTTAGTGGCTTTCCGAGATTGTTAAAACTTGAATATCTTTTGAGATCATTTTTATAAATTACCTAACCTTCGGTTTCGATATTACAGGTATACGTGACATATATCATCCAAATTGAAACTTCACGAGAAGCGTTAGGGAATGAAATTTTATTTCGTCGTGTTCCACGAAGATAACATTTTTGTAAAAATATTTTTAATGAAAATATAGGACAATATTCAGAAACTATATAAAAGCGCTTTGTTTTTTAGTTTAAAAGTTAGAAATTCAATTTTCAATAATAAACAAGCTTTTCGTGCCCCAGTATGGTCTGTTTTAAATTTAACACATTTCACTAGATGGCGCAGAAACACGCCAACAAAATTTTATTAGAAGTGTCCAATCTATAGAGAATGAAATGTATATATTATCTATGGTCTACACTCAAACTACTTACACCCTGTATATTAAATTTATATAATTCTAAGTTGCACAGTTAAGTTCGAGAACTTTTTTCAAAAAACTGATCTAAATTTTTTGAGAAACTGTCAGGAAATCTAAATATTCTATTGGCAGTTGTCAAAGAACAATTATTTCCTAAATTTATATAATAATTTAGTAAATGACCCGGCTAAACTTTGTAAACTATTTCATGATTACTCTTCTACCATTAATGATGTATCTAATAACGGTTCATCTTTTACACATTCGGTAAAGTTTCGTCCCAATTATATGTTTCTTGAATATACTAATGTCACTGAAGTTTATGTATAATACTATTGTGTCAGTATCAAGAAGGGTATCGACGGGTATTGACGGCATTCCATGTAATATCCTTAGACATGTAGCTGAATGTATTGCTTATCCCTTAATCAAATTAGTCAATATGTCATTTTTACAGGGCTCCTTTCCTGCTAGATTAAAACTGGCTAAAGTTGTTCCAGTTTTGAAAATGGGTGATAGAAGTAATATATCTAATTACAGGCCTGTATCATTGCTATTTGTTTTTAGTAAAATATTTGAGAAGATAATTTATAAAAGACTATTAAATTTTTTAGTGCTTCTTTAATTTTAAATTGTAATCAGTTTGGTTTTATTCAATCTAAGTCTACTAGTAATGCCATTTTTAAATCGTTAAATTATATTTATGAAAATCTTGATAGAGGAAATTGTGTGAGTGGAATTTACTTTGATCTTTCACAGATATTTGACATAGTGGATCATTATTTATTGTGTGATAAACTTATTGCTATGGTGTACGTGGGGTTTATTTTGATTTGGTTAGATCATATTTATCTGACAGGAGTCAAGCAGTTGTTGTCAATCATCATTCTGGAAGCCATTGTTCTATTTCTAAGCCTACAGCTGTAAAACGTGGAATGCCTGAGGGTTCCATTCTTCGACCTTTACTTTTTTAAATATTCGTTAATGATTTACCCTCTTCTTTTCCTGTTAGTAGCGTAACACAGTTTGCTGCTTATACCTCAGTGGTGGTTTCCGGTGATAGTTTTCATGCAGCTAGCAAAATTTAAAAAACGCTTGAAAGAATATTTCATATATAAATGTTTTTACAATGTTAAAGATTATCTACAGTAATCACGATTTTTTCCTTTTAGCTGATACCTATGTCTGTTAGCATCTGGAGTATATTTTATTACGTATATCAGATATCTCTTCATTCTTTATATTATGACTATAATTCTATTGTTGTATTTTGTATTTATATTAACTTGACAATGTCGATATTAATATTATTATCGCGTGGAACTTCTCTTTCCAGGGATTTATAAACACACTCGTGAAATGTTTCACACAGCATAGGTATACATTGTGATAAAATATTGACTTTAAATTAAAGTTGCGATAATCTTCCTACAAAAAAACAAACAATTTTAGAGGTTGACTAAACGGCAATATTATTCTTAGACGGGGTCGGGCAAAGTCTGTAACTAGTAGTAGAGGTTGACTGAATAGTGCAAACCTAATAAACTGTAACATTTAATGGAAAAAAAATACAGATAAGATTTTTTGAATTTACAAATTAGTATTAAATAGTAAATTTATTTGAAATAATACAAAAGGTGCTAGGAAAGTTTTGTAATATGACGCTACAATAAGTCGCAAGGGCTGTTTGTTGTTGTGGGCTAAGACATGTTCACACTTGCACAGTAACCGCAGCGTCAAGTCTGTGGGCTCACTTATTCATTAGCGGTGGCAGTATGAAATGCTTGCTATGGTATCGTGGTCACTAAATGAGATACGGGTAGTTTTGCAGTATAACTTCGCGCGTGGTTTAGACGTAGACCAGTACTTAAAAGAAATTACTGTTACAAAAGGTGATATTAATTCACATCGTACAAGTATATATCGGCGGTACAGAGAATTTCTAAGGAAAATATCACTGTAGAGGACGCTGAAATCATTAGTGCTGTGTTTACAATACTCAACTAAGACAGGCGAGTGACCCACCAGCACATAGAGGACACCTTAGGCTTAAATGCACCGGCAATTCGATAGATTCTGCATGATCATGTGCATGTGAAGAAAATTTGTTGTCTTTGGGTGACGCATAGACTAACTAAAGAACAGATGACACCACGCGTTATTCGCTGTTGGGAGCAAAGTGATTAAGAGCACGGCATTATAAAGACAGTATAATGCTGTCGCAAGGGCATTTGAACACAATTATACACACACAGAAACTACACAGTGAGAGTTGCAGTAATAGTCATAGAAACTATACAGCTTACGAAGTTACTGCAACTAAGTATCCACCACACAAAAAATAGGAAGTTTCTCTTGCTATTGCCGGACGATATTAGTGACATATTACCCATACATTTAGTAACTTTCTGATGGACGTTATTTTCTTCTCTTTCATTTATGATTTTCAAACATAGTATTATAAAATAGTATGATACAATCATTTCATCTTGCCTGCTACCTTAAACTCTTTCTTTCCCTCATTGTTTTTGTTCTAGAAACCATTCTGTTCATTTTCCTTTACTTTTACAATAATCTTGTTCTTATTAAGACAACATTTCCAGAAAGATAAAATACCAACATCAAGTTGTATCTTTACATTGTGATCTCCAATGTGTTACGTTCGAATGCGTGTTCCCACAGGAAAGATCAGAACTCTAGTTAAAATCCGCACTCTAGCGGTTGGCAATTTCACTTGCCTCTATCCGAAGCGTTTTGCTCTCCTTCAATGTTTTCCCACCAGTGGCACTTTCTCCTTCACTCGCTACAGTTTGCGCATTTAGGAGCTACGAACTTTCAATCGGTCTGTACGTGTAGGGCAGGCGCGCGCGGCCGACAAAAGTATCTACTAGAAGCACAAAATTACCTGTATTTTTCAACCAGCTGCCAATTCTACAGGTATTTTCGTCATCAATTTAAGAATTGTAATTATTTTGTGTTGAAGTTTTTATTATTATAAAATGAAATATTCATAGGTTCCCTTTTTGACATGGCTGCAAAGAAAGATAGTAGATAGAAACCGTGACTTTAAAGTTGGATGAATCGAAACTTTCAAGTTTATTCAACATATCAAATATCATCGAGTATATCATAGTAGTAATATTGAGGCTTTCGATTCTGAGCTTATTGATAGTTGTGTTGGCGCTCCTCAAGGGTCAATCCTCTGTTCCTTGCCATTTTTACTTTTTATAAACACTTTATAGCCTAATTCTTAACCTTAAATTTATTCAACTGCGGGCTCTTGGAATCAAATACTGATATTAACTTGCTTTGGAAGGATCACTTAAACATTGAAAACTAAATTGCGTAAAGCTATATACAATGGTGGCCAACTAATTAAAGGCAGTAAATATTTTATCAAATCTATCTATTTTATCTTCTGTAACTATGGTAACTCTCCCCTCCATGCTTTACAACTAATTGCGTGTATTTTGGGTTCAATTCTTGACGGGAAAGGTGTCGAATATATTTCTTGCTATCAGAATCCATTCTACATATTTTCATTTCATCTGAAAATAGAATCCTTTTCCATTCTACAATTAATTTACATGCTCGCGAGTAAATACAAGTCTCTTCTGATTATTTTCTTATTTATAAGGAGCGTCTTGCATGCAACTCGCCCAACTAGATTTGCTTCATTTGGTCTTCTTCTAATTCTTCGAACTGATAATCCTGAAGGACCTAAAAATTTCACGTTTAATATCAGCAGTATTGAATTCAGGATGGAGTTTAGAAAGACGTACAATGCGAGAATCTGTCTTTTCTTTTTCTTTTGTTTGATGGGATCGTTTTCAGTGCAAAATGTTTCTATGCACCACTGTTTACATAATAAGGAAATAATAATTTTTCTTGTAGACGGGTCACAATTGTTGCTTTTGCCTATTAAAAATATAGGTTTTAATTTAATTTAAGAACAAAGCAGACAACGATGTTATTGCTAGAATTATTTTACTACACCTTGCACGTACAAATTTTGCAAATAAACTCAACTTTTTTTTCATTTTCACTTTTGTTTTTATTTTATTTTGTATTGTATATATGTACTTTACTATGACGCGGTCAAAACCCGGAAGCCCTCATAACAGAGACTCAGACCGTGGAAGCCTTCGATATCATTTAAACTCAACATACTTTTCTATCGTTACTGATTGTTAGTTGACGATTTTAAAGGTAATAACATTTCATAGAGAAGCTGAGGAGCGCTACAGTCAGTTTGCCTGTGAAGTATAATTTCTAGGTCTATAAAATAATTTTCATTTTAAAAATCAGGAAACATTACTTTGTCTGTAAAAAATAATATATTTACGTTACCTACTGGACAATATTTATAATCTGTCCTTCATTAGTTGGCGGCCACTGTATATAAGAATATGTTTTACTAAGAATGAGAGAGACATGTAATTTTGAAATTTTACGAATGATTTACTTCGAGCATTTTAATTGACATATAAGCTACGGATTGTTGTTTTGAAGAGCTGCTTCGAATCTTGCCGTTGTGCAATTTAAATTCAAAGCAATCCTGTAAAAGCTACGTCTCAAGTCAGGATATCCAAACGAGCTGTAGTAGATTACTTCGTATGTTCATAGCAATAAATATATTCAGAACAAATGTGCATAGCTATGATTCTCGCAATCAGAATGTGATTGCACGAAATCACATTGCTCTAGCAGTCAATTTAAAGACACTCTCTTCTAAATTAATCAAACTAAAATCCTTATTTAAAAATAAATGTTGTTATTCTATAGGCGAGTATTACAATGACAAATAATGGTATAGTTGGCTGCTCTTCGGTTCTCGGGTTCTCTGCCGTGTAGAAAGGTTGTGGTACTTGACGTTTCATCATCTTCTTCAAAAGTGAAGTTCACTTCTGAAGAAGATCACGACAAGATGATCGAAACGTCAAGTACCACAACCTTTCTACACGGCAGAGAACCCGAGAACCGAAGAGCAGCCATCAACAGCGGCCGTGAAAGCCTGAAGTCTACATTAATGGTATAGTTGACGGATTCTGGATATTGGCATAAGTTATTTGTTGCATTCTGTCTTATTTATCAATGTAATTATTGTATTTATAAATGTTAATATATTTCAACAACCTCAATTTGAACGCTATATTCTAGTTATGTTTTCTAATATTGTTTGTGTATATTATGTATGTATGTATATGTGTATAGGTTATGGAAATACCACTAATAATTTTTATTAATAAATCAAATGAAACACGCACCATCTAGTACTAAATATCTTAAATATCTGTATTTAAGTACTGAATACAGATTTCCAAAAAATATTAATATTGCAAACTTGCCTCACTCAAACTTTTCAAGGAAGCCATTGTTCGCTTTAATGTTTGTCAGTCATTGTCATGATATAAGTTTATAGATGCTTTACAATTTAATGTTATCAATAAATAACATCGTTATCAAGTATAATATCAAGATATTATAAGATAATATAATACATTTGTATGTTCAAGGGTGCGACTTTTGATTACTACAAGACTTACAAACAACGATTTCATATATAGAAACTGTTATGGAAATACGGAAGCTACATAACACCAACGAACGAGCATTTCCTTACTAACAAATCCTATACACGTATGTACTTACATACATATGTATGTACATGCAGTCAAGTAGTGTACTAAGCACGTGTATACAAAAGAACCAACACACATTTGCACTTAATCATCCTTGTCAGCTTACTGTTTACTGAACTACTCTGATAACGGCTTTGAGTGTTTCTGTTATTACTCTTCTAATATGTAGATATACGTCAAAGTTCATATTAATAATAATCGGACACCAATTTCAAAGCTGTATGACAAGGGAGGAGGATAAAATTAAAAATAATCTCCTCAAATTTTATCTATCAGAACCGATTTAAATCACAGTATACAGAACACTTACCATTACAGAAACAAAATCATTAATTATCGAACTCGTGATGTTTCAATTGGTTTATTGAAGACACAGGTTGAAATAAATTCCGATCCATTTTATATGAAGAATTTCGTTATGCAGATACATGAAAATCATTCATGTTAAATTGCGTCTATCCATAATTAATACAATTCCACATGAAATTTTTTCTTCCTGTCATGGGCTCCTAGTTATAATTATAAACGGAAGATGTCATAGAACTGTACATTAATTCATTACATTTCCGAAACAGGCGCGTAATCCAAAAGTTTTGAAAATACGAGTATCTATGTATATCTATGATCCCTTTTGAACAGAATCAAATCTTGGCATAACACTAAGAAACCTACAATTAAGTACTTTACAAAATGGATAATGTAATTCCGTTATAATGTGCAACATACACTAAGAAAAATTATGAAGCTAATGAAGTACGTTCTATACCAAAATCAGGGAGAATTTAACTAAATAGGCTTTTAAATGAGAAGTGAAATGATTTGCAAGGTCTATTATAGCCATATAAAAAGATACACCAGGAAATTAAGAAAAACAACAATCCTTTCGCATTTGCGTAAATAATAATACAATGGTCTTACTATTTCTTTTTTCGGTTTACTTCGCTCGATTTCACCGACCGCATTTCCTTCTGTGGAACCGAACCTTCGTAACCGGCGAGGAATTAGTATATTTATAAATGAAGAAGTTTGTTTGATATAACCTTTACACGAGATTTTTGCAGATATTTCTGCAAGCTGAACACAACCAGAGTGTGGGTATCGTAATAACAATTTAGAATGAACTACTAGAATTGGGACACTAAAATGTTCTTAATTTTCAAGAACAGGTTGACGGAGGTTGATACTTTTTATAGACTACATGTGAGCAGTTTAAACTGTTAATAAGTCATAAATTCGAGAACACACTAGCGGTTAAAAGGACGCATTAGAAACCCGTACAAACATAAAATAGTGTAAACTTTAAGAAGTATTTTTACGGGTTTCTTGCTTATGGTTTGGCTGTTTATCGACGTATGTAGAAAAAAATACTACAGTAAACAAACTACAAAAAATCACAAATAACACTACTTAACGTGATTTTTGTCTGAGGAATACCACCTATAGTTGTATTTAATGCAGTTTATTTTTATTTTTTTTATTTTTGGAGAACAAACAGCAAAAATCCCCAACAAAACTTCGCACATCTAATGAATACAATAATATAATAAATATATACAGTATCACAAAAACAGTCTTAAGAGGCTCAGTAACGTGTATCCGAGCAGACATATTGGAGGCGAGAATGTCATCAAGAGCCAACCACCCAACAAAATATTGGAAATAAACAACTGAAAATAAAAAATGAACCTTACGTAATCGTATCAATAACAATAGCCTCGATCACTGCCGCTCTCAGCCGTAGTATCTAGACATGGAATATGTCTAAACTCTCGCAAAT
Source organism: Holotrichia oblita (assembly GCA_023690525.1). Classification (NCBI taxonomy): domain Eukaryota; kingdom Metazoa; phylum Arthropoda; class Insecta; order Coleoptera; family Scarabaeidae; genus Holotrichia; species Holotrichia oblita. The sequence goes on from CM043021.1 coordinate 57,207,631, forward strand.
TTTATTGTAACTATTACACATTCTATATATGGGGAGTTCAAGCCAAAGTCTTTTGGTACTTTGTGTATTTAGGTAAAAAGTCGTTGTCTGTCTGGAGTCAATTCGAGGTACGTTAAAAAACAAATAAGATATTAGACCACCAACTTATAGTGCAAAATCTTGTATACAGTGATAATTTTGTTAACAATTCTTCTATTGAATAAATATATTAAATTATAACAGGCCAATCTACTCCTCTAGGACGGATTGATTTTATTAAATTTCTAATCTGAAAATTGTAAGAATTTGTTTTGCACTCAATTCTACCAATATGGATATTATGAAAAGGATTCCATATGACCGAGTCGTACATCAAAACACGAATCACAAGCGAGCTAAACAGTATTTTTAGATAGTTAGTAGTAATTATAATCAACAAAATAACGTTTTCGTGAACCTAATAAACTTGCACTTACTCAAATTTAAGAATAAATAATTTTTATTTCAGTATGTTGCAAAATCGTTCAGTTCGCATTGCATCTGTTTAGAACCGTCCATGGTCTCAATTTTTTTTGAGATCTTAAGATCGTCAGCATCTAGTAGTAACTTCAAAGTAAAAAAAGTATTAGATATATCATTAACGTAAAGTAGAAACAAAAGGGGTCCAAGATGAGATCCCTGTGGAACCTCTGGCGTTGCTTGTATAAAATCGGATTTAGATCCATTCAGAGTTACTGCATGTAACCTTTTGCGAATATACGGCTTAATCCATCTGAGCAGATTACCATAACAACTATAGTTTTTAAATTTAGAAACTAGAATAGTGTGATTAACCTTGTCAAACGCTTTTTTTTAAATCGGTCATGACAACATAGACCTGTCCACTAGAGTCGATTACAGATGAAAAAACTCACTGTAATGAACTAAATTCGATATCGTCGACCTATCTGGAAAGAAACCATACTGCTCAGGAATAATTACATTATTAAGAGCTTTGTATACATAAGAAGTAATAATTTTCTCAAGAACTTTAGCTCAGACATTTATTTTTGAAATTGACCTGTAGTTAGTTACTTGATTTGTAAGTCCCTCTTTTAATATAAAGGAAATTAAGGCCACTCGCCATTTTCGTGGGAAGTGACCTTCTTTTAGAGATAAATTAATTATTAATAATAAGCCGTTGTTTTAATAAACGCGGGAGGTATTGTATCTGGTTCAAAAGCCTTAATTATATCTAAATTTCTTAATTCATAATAAGGAGTTTTGTGTTCTATTTTAGAAATATTTAAATTGTGAATACTTCCGAGCAATCGGCCAACGAAACAGTGTCGCCCTCACCAGAGTGAAAATGAATTAAATAGGTTGCATATTCCCAAACAATAGGTCGCAACTCCTCCACCATAATACATGATGTGCGAAATAGACTTCTTCGACGCTCATGGTTTAGTTTCCAAATCTGTATTCGAAATTTCTCCATTGCCAAATTTTTTGTTATTTTAAACTTTTGAGATATTTTAAAGCGTTTTTTCGTCCATTTGTTGATTTTCAAATAAAAGTTCCCAAAGTATTGTAAATGTGGTTGAACTAAATGAAGTAGCTTAAATGGTGCCATCGTTACTATCACTGTCATGTAAGTATAGAATATCTACCTGTTCAAGTCCTTCATATATACATATATTATATTACAGTATATACCAAAATTTCTTGTTACTCGCATTACGTGCGATGACGTTATTATTCTGTAGTGCCTGGTAATGCATTGTCTTTGGTAAGCTTCTAGTTTGGCTAGCAATTAAAACATTCTCGACCACGAACTGCGGGTTACAGGCTTACGTATTACGTGAGACTCGGCAAGCTACAATATCGTTCTTTCTTATAGGTATACACCGGTGTTCTTAGCATTGCTTTCAGTAATAAAGCAAACTAAAAACATTTGCAGCAAAACTGTTTATAAGCGAAGACCTAACCAAAACCAAATACGAACTATACAGGGCTACCCAAAAGAGATGTGGAAATAGGAACGTTTGGTGTATAGACGGTGAAATTAAGGTTAAGATGCGAAACAAGGTATTTGCTATCAAGTCCTTACATGATTTAAGTACAGTATAATTGAACGTTCACGATATCCTCTCCTGTGAATTATTCTATTTCTTTGTATATTTTTTGCTATTGCGGACGGCTTCTCTTGTATGTCTAATATACTTGCCTAGTTTACGATTTAAGTGCAAATAATATAACTTTTTTGTGTTATTCGTTAAGTGTTGCTTGCTTACTTTTTTGATACCTTTTGATATCCCGATATATTCGAGAATTCTTTTTGACTTTTTTGGCATACTGTAGTGTTGTGCTTTGCTATAACTTTTTAATATAAATACTTGTATTAATTAACTGAATAACTGTTTGTTTAGTTCTAGTCCTGGTGAAAATAATTTGTTTAGTTCTTTTGCTTAGAATTTTAGCATTTCTTAGTTTTTAGCATACTAAAGTGTTGATTCTTGTACAAGTAGTTGGAACATTAGTCTATTTAAGCTGCATAGTACAATAGGTTCATATAAGTATATAGGTATATATTTTTTTTAATATTTTAAGAGAGTAACTGCTTCGTATCTGATACTGGTTAAGAATTGTCTTAATTTGCTTAGAACTGATTATTTTGTGATTAATATCATATTTACACTTTCAGCTTACTGTAGTGTTTGTGCTTTGCTACGATTTTTCGTATAAATATTTGTATTAATTAATTGAATAACTGTTTATTTACGTTTATTTACGTTTTTTTTTTCTTGTTGAACCTTGGTATGGAATTAGAAAGAGGATTCACTTAACTTGATTGTAATTTAGATTTATGTATGATTTGGTAAAGCGCTGGAGTTTACTTTATCTATGCCTTGTTGAATGATTGTGTCATGCGTGGCTTAAACGCGATTCACGTTAATATTCGATCCTTAGCTTCTAAATTTGCTAATTTCACTAATTTTATACGGGGTGGTGCATATGACATTGTAGCAGTTAGTGAAACTTGGCTTAGTGATGCTGTTTTAAGTGGTAGCGTTTCATTGAGTGGATATCGTTTCTACAGGAGGGATAGACTGGGCAGGGGTGGTGGCGTGGGGCTGTACGTCAGGAGCCTCATTAGCTGCCGTGTTTTCGACGACTTGTTACTCTCTGGGGAGTGTGAACAATTGTGGATCACTTTCCGCTTACTACATTTTAACATTGCTGTGGGTGTTTTTTATAGACCCCCATCAGGTTCTTTTGCGGCTTTTATGAGCAACTTCGAAACTAATTTATCTCGAGTGTCATTAATGTACGATTATGTTACTATTTTGGGCGATTTTAATTTAGATCTGCTGAATGATAGCAATGGTACTGTAAACCAGTTTTTAGCCTTGATCGAGTCATATAATTTTACGCAAATCATTAATGAACCTAGCAGGGTTACTGCTGCTACTGCTACATTGCTGGATTTGATTTTGGTTTCTGATGTCGACCGTGTTCAGTCTCATAGTGTAAAACCTACGTATGGTTTATCGGATCATGATGCGGTGGAATGTATTATTGATTTTACTACTACCACAACTGCGCCTATTGTTAAAATGTTTAGAAACTACAAAAACTTTGATTTAAATGTTTTTACCAGTGATTTGAAATTGATCCCATTTGGACTTTTTTATGATATGACTAGCGTTGATGATAAAATAGAATTCTTTAATAGATGCGTGTTAGATGTTTTTAATCTTCATGCGCCTGTCTGCACAGCTTCCTTTAGTAAGCCTAAGGTTCCATGGCTAACCGATAACGTTAAATTACTGATTTCACTTCGCGAGAAAGCCTACAAAAACTTTAAAAGTACAAAATCGATTGGTCACTGGAATTACTATAAAGAGTTAAGAAACTTTACGACATCTGCAATTAGAAATGAAAAAAGAGCCTACCTGGAGACGAGAATAAAATTGGGTAATCCAAAACTAATTTGGAAAGACTGTAGAGCCATGAACATTACTAAATCTAAACAAAATGAAATTCCTGTTGAATTTAGTGATGCTAATGAAATCAACAGTTTTTTCGTTGGTGCAGCTAGTGTTGCCTTGGGTTGTGTATCGACTAATGGCTTGAGTGCTTATTATAACGATAATTTTCGACTTAATTTACCGGAGTTATTTGAGTTTTCACAAGTAACTGAGGCCGATATTTTACATATAATTTTTAATATAAAGTCCATGGCTATTGGTTGTGATGAAATTAATGCTAAGATGTTACAGCTGATGTGTCCGTATATAGCTCCGTATGTTTGTCATTTAATTAATTATTGCATAGATTCCTGTAAGGTTCCACATGTGTGGAAAGTTGCCAAGGTAACACCAATTCCTAAAGCTGGAATGGTTTATGGCTATGGTGATCTCAGACCGATCAGTATTTTGCCTTGCCTTTCGAAGATTTTGGAAAAGGTATTGGAGCAACAGATGCGTTCGTATTTAGAGATCCATCATCTTATACCTGCGAATCAATCGGGTTTTAGGCCACGCCATGGATGTCACACAGCTCTTCTGCACATCGTTGATGAGATTCTTTCAGCCACGGATAATCGCAAACTAACTATCCTCATCCTATTAGATTTTTCAAAAGCATTTGATACTATTAATCATGGCACACTATTGCATATTCTCGCTTATCTTGGGTTCTCTCCTTCAGCAATAGGTTTACTTGAAAATTACTTACGTGGCAGAATGCAGTATGTGTCTCTACATGGTAGAGTCTCGTCTGAGCTTTCCTTGACTTGCGGGGTTCCCCAAGGCTCAATTTTGGGGCCTTTATTATTTACCTTGTATTTGTGTAACATTGATAAATGTTTCAAATTTTGTAAATGTCATAACTATGCGGACGATACGCAGTTATTTTATTCTTTTAATGTTGATGATGCGCCCATGGCGAACTCTCGCGTTAACGAGGACTTGGACTCGCTGGTCAAGTATTGCAATTTACATTCTCTTAAAATTAATCCTGCTAAATCCGCGGTCATGTTGTTCGGTAGTGAGAGTCTGCGAGAAGCAGCCAAGTGTCACTTGGATATAAAAATAAATGGTAGCAGTTTGTCATTGGTGGACATTAAATGTAACCTAGGATTACATCTTGATATTCCTCTGAGATTTAAACAGCACATAGATTCCCGTATAAGAACATCTTACTCTGCCTTAAAAGTACTGTACTCGAATCGTGACTTTTTGAATCGAAGGTTCAGAACAATGCTGGCAGAGGCACTAGTACTTTCACAGTTTAATTTCTGTGATGTAGTGTATGGACCTTGCATAGACAAGGTTACAAGTAATAAAATTCAGCTTGTGCAGAATAACTGTGTTCGCATGATCTATGGGTTGCGTAAATGGCAGCATGTTTCAGCTAAGATTAACGAGTTAAATTGGTTGAATATGCGGAACAGACGAGAATTGCACAGTCTATCTCTTTTTTCATAAAATCCTGACAACAAAATGTCCCCAGTACCTATTTCAGAAGATATCCTTCAGAACAGATGTGCATAATGTGAACATCCGGAGCAGAGGTTTATTAACTACACCCATTCATAGAACTGCTATGTATGAGAGAAGTTTTTCATATCAGGTTGCTAAAACATATAACTCTATTCCGGATTATTTCAGAAATTTATCTTTGGCATCTTTCAGAGTGCACGTTCGGAGGAAACTTTTTGTCAGCCAGGAAGGGGACATGCGCTAGTGGCCACTGCTCAGTTGAAACGCTTACACAAATATGTACCTACCCCTTTATCGACTGTTTTTTTGTGGTATTGATTCTTTTTTTTAACTCTCTTTAACTAATGGGAACGTCAGCGCTTTATGCTTTGTCCTATGTGTTTATCATATACTGATGTATGCTAGTTTGTATCACCAATCCGGGCAGTATCTGAAGGTGACTGTGGGAAGCTCCTTTAAAATATCAGACGCCGGGCGACCATTGTGGACGCCTGCAGGTCTGTGGAGTCGCAGCCCGTTTATTTTTTTTACTTATTGTTTTTTTTTTCTCTGGTCAATTTATTGTTGGAGTCTTAATGATGAAATGTAAATTTAATTTAATTGTAGTAATGTAATGTTTAATGTTTAAATAAATAAATAAATAAATAAAATTAAATAATTTATTCTAGACCACCTAGATTTATCGCAAATAGGTCATAATAAAGATCATCTAAACCACGGTCTTCCATATTAATCGAAGACATTTGCTATGCCTTAAAAGGTTTCTGTATCAATTTAAATTCTGTTGTAATCTGCCTGGATTATCTCGATAATCTCAACGTTCTCATATTCAGTAGTTGGCAAAAAAACGGCATATGAACTGTTTGAGTTAAGTTAGCTGTAAATCTTCCATATTTTTGCGCGTTTCCACAATATTTTATTTACATCAAAATATTATTAGAACATACCTGAGAAATAATTAAATAGCAAGTATATACTTACAGAGATAGGAATGTATAATATAATCCTTGTCACCCAAAATAAATATATGTGAAAATAAAACCTATACGTTAGATATCTATTGTTCTTCTGTTTAAAATAAGCAATGTAAAAAGCAGTTAAAAACTTTTATTTAGAGTAATACATACATTACTGTTATCCTTATTTTTGCGATTTTTTTTACATAGTGGTTCCTCCAGTGGTAGTAATATTCAATCATAACATAATTTGAGACAATTACTAAATGCATTCTTAAATTTACAAATACGAATCCACATCTCTTCATACGCAAAAGGATAATAGGTGAGGAATGCGGATCGAAACAATTCTAAATCACGTTAAAATCAAAATATCAAAGACGGTATTCTCAATTCAATCTTCATTTCAATTCATAAGAAGTTCTACAAGAAAGTAAAGCCAGTACACATGTAAAATAATATCAATCACAAAATTTATAAAAGGACATTTAAAATAAAAGTGGAAAATCAAACAAAATCGGTATAAATATGAAATAAATGTTGTACTTGTAGTAATACTTTATTGTCACTAAAATTTGACATAACATCTCAGGTATAATTACAATCAAAATTAATTAATATATCTATTTTGTGACCTTTATGTACTTATCTTTCAATTCCTGGAATAAATTGGTATTTAATTAATTGTTGTTTTATTGACCTACAAGTGGAAATATTTCAGGAACCGAAAGATAAATCAATACAGTTTCCTGTGAGTCAGAACGATGTGATAGAATGTTGTTACAAGTGCATCTTTATTTAGTGTCCGATATACATGATTTCAATAAAACTTGGTTGGAGTGTACAATGATGCGCTTTAGTACTGACTCACCCGTCGAAGGCAGTCGGCTATCTATCGTACTCGTCTGTATTGTACATAAGGGTTATATTTATAAAGTTTTATGGCACTTTGAGTCAGTTTTAATGCACATCACTGCACATACATACATAACTGAGACATCTCAGAATATACACACTGGCTATAGTACATCTTTTCTACTTCTTCAAATATTCTGTGCAACTGCAGTAAGTATAGTGAAGTTCATGGAATGTTCTGATGGTCCTGTTTCTCCACAATTCGCCTCCGGTGAGCTTTCCTAGATTTGTATTGCGTTATAGGCCATACTGTTAAAATTAGCAAAATATGCCAGTTTTGCTTCAGTAAATGCTAATGATTATTACTCCTTTAATAGTATATATAGCAAAACTAAGTTTTAACACATAGAATGATTATATGACATGACCACTTCAGTCTGCTATTAATATACAATCCAAGACAATTTACGCCTGTTTCTCAGCATATGGATACAACTTACAACACAAACTGACTGGCATACCATCAATGTAATCATAAGGAGGGAGATCGGAACTACTTTTAATCCCTGTGGGACGCCAAATGTAAGTCGTTTCATGCCTGACACGTGACTCTACTAGCACAGTCTGTTGAGGATTAGTGAGATATGAACTAAATAACGAGTAGCAAGAACCCCAAACATATAGAAAATGTGTTTGAAATCGTAAAGCATTAGCTCAACACGTTATCGATCGTTTCTCTTCCATTTAGTTTTTAAAGCAGTTTCTATAATTTTTGGTACTACTGCCAATGTGAATTTTTATGGATTCATATCATTTTGGTTACTTTGAGTTTTTGTGGAAAAATTCTTGAGCTCTCTGTCGCTCTTGAGCTAATTTCTTAAACTTATATAATTTCACAGTAAATATCTTTAGATAGCTTATTCCTTAATTCATAAATATTTTTTTCAATTTGTTCGTTTACTGTCAGATTTAGAACAAGACTGTATACACTTTGTTCGTGTATTTCGCAAAAATATTTTTTGTTTCTTATGATAGAAAAGCACGAAAGTCACAATACTAACTATATTTGAAGATAAGATCATGTCTTTCTAAAGAAAACGTTGACATGGAATCCCTAACAAGTTGGCGTAGAGACTGCAATTGCATATAATTCAACATAAGCTATGGAATGGTACAGTCTAGGTTAGAGATGCATGTAAAAGATGTATAGTACATCAAACAAGAACAAACTGTAAAATGAAATATAATAAATAATTTTTGGTGCGTTGTCGTTGTCATAAACAGAATACATATACCGTACGCACTTCTAGAGGATAATGTAAAAAAATTGAGCACTGGTTTGATCAACATGGAATGAGACAAGCGAAAACAACTCTGGGAACTTACAACTAGAACAGATTCAAGAAACTCAATATCATGAGCAACGGCAAACTTCGCTCGCTGACAGGAATCCTATCACGTTACTGTCCCAAGGCATATGAAAACAATTCGGCTAGAAGAGACGGCAGAATGCCGTTTCTGCGAGGGGGAAGATGAAACTTCCATATATATCCTCTCTGAGTGCGCGAGACTTGCCTAACATCAAACCATCCCACATTCTACATTTTCTAAAGCAGCTAAGCTTAGCAAGTCAGCTAAGCCTAGCTAAGGGGGACACAATAGACCTTTTAGGTCGCAGTACAAATATCACCCCCAACGCATACATAGACATAAAGTAAGTAACGCGTTCCTTTACGGCCATAAAGTTCATTCTTCAACCGCCTGGTGTTTTTCAATGCGACACTAATTAACAGATTACAGTTCAGATTAGCATAATTATACGAACATCTAGCCAGGCAGCATATAATTGAAAATAATGTTATATATCCATTTTTCCCACCTTATTAGTAGATATATTAATCTTATTAGTAGACCAAAAAATAAGGTTTTTTTAATTCAATGCGGCAACAATACTGCAATGAAAAAGTTACAACAATATTATTATTATTATCGAATAAGTAAACAAGCAATGTAATAAGTATTCTAGAAAAGATATATTAAAATTTATTGTATTACTTTAGGAACTGTGAATAATGTACACCACCTTTCTTACAATATTTTTACATTAGCCTCTATATAAGTTTGTCCGCCGTTTTACAGCATATTTAACAACAGTAACTGCACATACAGGCACCTTTATCTTTCTTTTCCTGCGAATATGCGCGTAACTTTATATCACAGAAATAAGAAGAATTATTGAAGCGAGAATAAAACGGCTCACAGTATTATATTCTTTTGCGGACGTAGTAACAGAAGGATCCCATTAAAGTATATGTCCCAAATTATCTCTTTTGAAACTTCAATTAGGTATATTTATTAGATAATACATTTTGCCATCCTGAGGATAATGATAGCCATTTTTCATAATAGAATCTGTTAATAACAAAATTAATGTTTTAACATAAAATATAACTTTGCGAATATATATGGAAGTTATTAATCATACGATTGATAGGAATTGTACAATACAAATTGACTTGGCCTAATATCAGAGAAACCTGATTATTGTGAAGAAAGAAATTACTTCGGATCGCTGTTTGTTACTCCAATATACGAACAAATATTCTTTCGGATTTTGTAGCGCCTATCTTTTGAATACTTTACTAACCCCTACTATGACCTGCCATCATTCAAGTGAGATCGGTGCGCATTCGAACAGAGTAGTGAAAAATACGATACGCCAGGGTGGGCCTCCACACGAGGTAAAGGTTTCTCGATGAAATATTAAGAAACATATACGATAAGAAAACTAAAAATATAGATATTTCACATAGAATTCAAGGGATTGGCTAATAATCATCAATATGACCCCATCTAACTGTCTTGAGTAGAAGGACGATAAAATTAAACAATTTATCAAATATATTACTTGTATTTCTTTTGGGAATTGTGCACTGTTTTCATTGACAACAACAACTTTTAATATAAATTAAAACAAAAATATGTTGTAATTACTAACAAATAAAACAGAAACGCCAGAAACAAATAATGTATCAAATGAAAACCTACCGAGTAACAATATTGTAGAATATTTAAAAGACATACCATCTTAAAACGAAATTGGTTTGAATAAGAAATAAGCATTTTTGTAACGCTTTTTGTTTTCGTATAACTCCAGTATTTCTTTAAGTTTGTTACCATAGGCACAGAAGAATAAACAGAAAGGGCAAAAGCCTTAAAATTGATGTCCAAATATTCCTGGAATGTTGTTTACATGTTTACTGTTTGTTTGAAGGTCTTTGGAGGTTAGTTTTTAGTTGTGAGTTTAGTGATTTTGTGATGTGTACGTTTTTTCCTACTTGGTTTATGTATGTTGGCAAGTATGCTAATTATAGTAAAGCATAATTAAATATTATAGTTATTTCTAGTAACTGTAAAATGTGTTGTTTGATTCGTGTTTAAAACCTATTTTTATATATAATTATCTTATACTTGATGTAGGTACATTTCGAAGATATCTAACCTACATGCTTGAAATGAAATTCAAACTTTTCCGCCAACATTCTTGAACATATTTTCAAAATGGCATCAATAGCCTCAAGGTCACTCAGAATCGTCATTAAAACATCAAAGTTTCTGACAAACTTGTCCTTTCTGTTTATTCTATGTCATAGGTAATAATGACAACAGATTTAAACAATACTGTGTTATTTTGTTTTGGAGTGATCCTATCAAGTCGATTTATAATACCGTCAACATACGAAAAACATTATGATTTTTCACTTTGCAAATTGAACATTGGTAAAGAGTGAATTATTCTAAGTATGTTTGCTACTTTCTGCAAATATTGCAACAGCAGACAAAAGAGATAGAAACTAGGTAAAGAGACAAAGTGGATCATATGCAGTAAAAAAAACAAGAAAATTGATACTGTATTAACTGCCGCAATAAGAAACCTTTGTTGTTACGATGCATTAACACTTACAACACACTTAACAAAACACACTTACAAAAAGCAAGTGGAAAAGGAATTCTAGAAATAGGTAGGTTATCACAATCATAAAAACGAGCGAAATTGAAATCACCGTTACGGAAAATTGGTTTAATTAAAAGGAAGATTTCCAGTACACAAAACTTTTACTCATATCTTGATTTACATTGGCTATACAGTACCTTACATTTACAAAAAATTCATAAGAATTTTGAACGTATTTACAAGAGAAACAAAAAATTGGTGACGTTATATCAGTAACAACGGTCGTGTCAACAATTTCCAAAATACAAGACCTGAAAAACCTGAGATCATACCAGGAATACTAGAAAATGTTGCAATAAAAAGCCTCGATGCATTAAATGTGAGAATTAATTCTGATCACTATGAAATGTGAACTAAAATTTCGTATTTATTCGAATTATTCTTGAATTCGAATCAAAATAAATTTTATTGTAAGCATTGTTTTTTTTTTAATTATAGGGTGTCTACAAGTTAGCAAGTTACCCTAAGGCCTAACCAATGCAAAACAGTAATCTGGTGGTCACCAAGCCACCTCCTGCAGCTCTTGACGGTGTGGCATAGCTCTGTGTCCTGCTGGAAAGTGTACTTTTGTGGACTTCCTTTAAACAACTCCCGGATTGTAGGCAAAGTTTCGCTTCTAGTACTACTTCTTGATACATTTTTCCATTGATATTACCGTTAATGATAGCCAACCGTCCAACAACATGTAGCCATGCTGGCCTATAGCATTGGAAAAATTGGGCACTCTCGTGTAAAAGATCTTCCCTAGGTCGGAGCCGAACAAACTTTATCGCTTCTCTTCTAAAGATGTTAATTTTGGTCTCGCCACTATGTAACGGGACGCGAATATTCAATTATTTTATTGTATTAAACATATTAACGTAATAAGATAAGCAAGTACTTATTATGTATATTAAGAAATGCTGTTTTATTTTAATTCATGCACCTATCTGTAGATTTTCCATGACTGTATATAATTTCCCGATGTTAAAATGTCATGTATTCTTAATAAGTAAAAAAATGTAACAGTTTTAACCGACAACGAGCAAACAGGTAACTTTTGATTAGAACTGTAGTTCTGTCTTCGCGCCATATATGAGAACATCACCTTACATGGTATGTTAAGAAATTGTCATGTGATACGGTCCTACCCCACTCCGCATGTAATAGAACACTTCCCGTCAGGACGCCGAGGAATCTAGTTCGCTCCGCAACTAGTGTAAAATAGTTTGTCAAGTTAGGGCCAGTTAGTGTGCTTGTAATCAATATGTCTGTTTAAATATTCAGTATAAAATAAGGCCGTGGTTACTGGGAAGGGCCAGCACGTACCCAATACATATAAAATACTGGTGAAAGAAGATTACAATAAAGAACACGCTCGAAGCCCCAAGACAAATTACCGAAGGAAGCGGACATTCGGCGGGAAGGACAAGCATCAACGAGCGTACGCGAAGAAAGAAGTTAGGCAAAGGTATTTGTCCACTAAGCTATATTGTTTAATTCCGAGCTCGTAGGAAATAGATACATTAACTATTGTTTTTTATAAATAAAGTTTGCCGTTGCCATTCTCAGATTTTAATATATTCAGCGCTGTTAGTTGTTTAGTCATTTAAATAGCGTAGTTGTTTCAATTTACTAAAGGTGCATTTAGCATTAAGATTTTGTTCCATATGTTATACTGTATATACGTATTTGTTCATTTTATTTAATATATTTGTTAAGTTATTTATTGTTAAAATATTATAAATTCTCCATTTACCGCACGTCTTGGGAACGTATAAAGAAAGAAAGTTTGTAAAGTAAGTATATGTTTTCTTTATTAAGTTAGAGCGATTGCGACCGACATTTTAACTAGTCAGGCGAACAATTTCTTTATTTCGGTATCAGTAATATATGTATGTTCATATACCGTGGCGCCCAATATTCAAAACACATATTTGCACATTGTGGGTCATACAAGCACAATACAGCGCACACGTAAGACCGTTCATTCACAATATGGCGCCCAATGTGGGGCCGTTCTTTCATTACAACTACCAATCTTCTTCCATTCACAGCTTGTTTCAAATAATGTTGTCACAAGCTTAGTAGATGTGCTGAACTAATCTATTAACTAACTATACCCTTTTTAAAAACTTTACGAAGGTCCTCACTTCTGAAAACACACGGTCTGACTAAAACAATGGATACAGTCACCATTGTTTTAAGACCGTTAAGACCGTCAAGGCGTTCCTGAGTGCTTGCTAGCAATAATAAGATCAGTGCAAATGTAAAAATCAGGAAAGCAAACAAATAAGGCGTATACTAAAAAGCAAAGAAGAAGGAGGTGTTTAGATTGATGAACGTATTACTATCAATCAAAATTTATAAGCAATCTTGACAACAACAATTGGTCATCAAAATCAAGAAGTTGCAACAACTATTGAAAGTCAGAATAAGCATAGAAACTGATTAACTAATGGGATAAATCTTAAATCTCATAATGCTTGGGATAGTAAATTAGAATGCAAATGAATTATGAAAAAACAATGAAGAGTTACAGTTATAACACAAAAAATAGAGCCATGTTTCTGTTTTGAGATGCACTCCACAAAATTACATCACTTCAGATCGATGGGTCACCACTGCTATTATCGGCAAAATACGGCTAAAACGGATAGACTTTCATTTCATTGATTCTATTCAGCGGTTTCAAAATTTTAACCTCTAATCTGAAGAATGTCAAATAACTGCAAAATCACCATAATGAAAGTCTGGATCATAGTTGGTAGAATAAATTCACCTGAAAAGGGAGAATTCATCGAATCTATTAAATCAATTCATGCTCAAATTCGTCTTCGGAAAAGATTTCAATGCAAAAAATTCGTTTGGAGACCTAATCTGACAGTACTACAAGCATATACTTCGAGAAAATTTACTTATTGGACTACAGATAATAATAAATTACAGGATATAAATGACTTCTTTATTACAATAAACACTGGAACACGCCGAGTGAGAAAATATAAGAAGTCACGGAAAAGTTTGCTCCACAATAATCCTAGACGTAACACGATCTCTGACCAAGTTTGATCAAGATGGGTTTGTCTACAAAGGAAAACATCTCCTCCCGGCTGGCTTTAAATGTAAATGTAAGCGCAAAAGAAAAAGAAATAATTGGAACAAACGACGGGTGAAAATAAAATACAAAAACTCCTATGCAGATACACATTTGTGCCAGGTCAGGTTTCAAAAGAATAATTTAGTTGACCACATTTTATTAAACTAACGGATCAGGCCATGTAGAAACGAAAGATATAAATAATTCTCAACTTTAATGCTGCTCCCAACCTAGTAGAGCCTGGATTCTGTATATTCAGTTTCTGTATATTTAGTTTTCTGTATTATAGTTTTCAATATTGTAAAATTTGAAGAACAAAACAAAACATTCATATAATTAGTTGCTTTCATCAAAAATCGATGAATTAATAAAAGAACAAGGTAAATACACAGCATTGCTTCATTATGTCAATCATTAACAAAATTACTATTAAAGTCCCAATAGAAAAATTTTGCTTTCCTTTGTAGTGAAAATTGAGGTAAATCTATACTACTAAAAAAAGAACGCAATGTAAATTTTCGTTCTCTTGCCTATAAGGGTTTCGAACTCATGAATTTTAAAACTACGAAAAATATACTCTCGCATCTTACGACCCCCGTAAGCGGTGTAAAAGTGTCGAGACCCGACGCCAATCTGTGTGTTTTTAAAACTCATAACTTAGAAATGGTTGTAGATAATTTTAAGAAATTATGTTAATAATTGTCATATTGAAGCAATTGTTGTTTTGATGGTTATCGATCTGTGACAAAATCAGGCGTTTTGCAATCTTACTTTGTTAGATATTTCGTATTTTCTGATAAACTAATAATTTATTTACATGCTCTGGGTGCTTTTGTTCTTACTTACCTGTCAAGTGAGACCCACAAAAACTTTATCGAATTTAAATCAGAAGGTCGCACAGGTTCTTGTACTGCTTTCAAACAATTATCGTATGAGTTTTTAAATAATTCTGCTGCGCTTATAGCTGTGTGGCGTGTAAAAATGAAATCGTTGCCTATTCATCGTATTTTTACAGGGTATATTGCTTAAGAATAATCTTAGTATTCTTTCCTTACAATATCTTTAATTTGTTACTAGATGTCCTATGGCTACGTATCTACATACAACTTAACCTATATACCCTACATTTGAAAGTGTGTTTGCATTATCGTACCTATTTCTACTATTAATCCTTGAGAAGGCTCTGATTTTGTCCGCAAAATGCGGTTTGCGACTATTCTGGAATACTGAATACTGCTTAAATGTTTGCAAAACTGCCTTCTGCAGTAGATTCAATAGTCCTGCCAACTTTTCATCATTCATGATCGTATTTGTGGACCAACAAATATTCTTTTTCACTAATTTTAAGAATCTTACATTTTAAGTACATGAAACCAGGAGTATTGTGCATGATTTTGACTAAATTTTTCAATAACACTAGTTTGATATGTAACAGAAACCCGACACAATGTATCATGGTTTACACCTTCTATCCACGAATGAATGATTCACATTTAAGCCATTCTTTTCTAATGTAGTTGCTTTTTTCTGTCTCTACTATCCTATTCACTTAGAAAACAACAATACTGTGTGTAGCCTAGACTTTAGGCCTAAAATAACTGCAATAAGCTTGAAATTACCACAAATATTCCATTCATACACTGTATATTAAAGCATTTCTCATATAACTGTAAAGTTTTCATGTTTTCTTCATGCTAGAGAGCTTTAGCAATTCACCGTAACACATCCAGTAACGTTAAACGTTAACGAGCTAGTATGTGCACATGCACGTAACGCTATTTACATACTGATTCACGCTATTCGAATGTGTTTAGCGTATGCTTTACGGTTTAGTTAATTTGGGGAATTTCACGTTTTCGTTTTGGTTGCTATACCTAAAAGAAATTTTTTGAATACGAGGTGGTATGTTTCAAGCAACACACTATCTTTCTAAATGCCTCCTATGAAATCTGAAATTTGCTCGACACTATTCTTGCGTTAAAGTATTTATGGTAGATTCAATCATTCATATTTTATAGCTCGTAGAAATCTGTCTGCTTGTTGATCTATTAATTCGTGCAGTATTGCGTCTTCTACAGCATCTACCTTGCAACACAGCAACTGCTAATTCCATAATAGTCAATCTAATTTCTAATTGAGACACTACAAATTAAATTACATAAGTACGGATTTGAGAAAGTCTATCACAAGGAAAAGAAAGGTTAAAGAAGCTACCGTCAATTTTTCTAGACTGCTACTGCTAAAGGTGTAGTATGTTTGTTCTCGCTGTTGGATAATATACCGTATAAAGTCACAGGACTTTAACGCTTACCGTACCTTTTAACGTAATTTTGCTAAAACTCTCTACTAATAAAAAAAAAGCCACCGATGCTAATGAGATTTTATTACAATTATGCAGAAGCACAGATTTTAAACCAACTTAACGAACATTATTTTGGTGGCTTATATATTCCATATCAAATGTCTCCATCAGAAAATAAATATCATTACAAAACAGTTTTTTCAGAAAAATAGTCTTTAAATTGAAAATGATGATTAAGATAAACACATGCATTTATATTCTTTTGAGGAATATTTCATTCATTTAACGGAGAAGCAAATATTTCAAACTGTTTCCTAGATAACTTTCAATTTCGTATGAAATCGTTATAATTTTGAGTTAATAAATGAGACTTAGATGATCAGCTCGATTCAAAAGTAATATCACCGAAACCTATATATTCTTCGTCCTTAATCAACGTCAACCATCCATCAAAATCTGTGCCTCTTTCATCTAATGTCACACCTTTTGGAGGCTTTAGTATTGGCAATTCTTTGCAATGTAAAATTGGTCAAAATCAGAGGAGTAATTCGGCAAAATCATAACGATAGCCAGTGGTATGTGGCATACGCAACTTTTCCATATAATTGAAAACAGTTGAAGAAAGCAGACGGCTATCGAATTAAATGTTCAAATTGGCGGCCACCAGCCCAATGCACTTTTGCATTCCTTTGTGACAACAGTAGCGCCATTGGATGAGCTCCTTCATATAGTTAAACTTTTGCCTAACACTTTTCTTCATAATACTAATTGTTTCGAAGATATTACAGTGTTATACTTTAAATGGACGACCCTGTATATATATACGTATATAACAAACGTTGGTTAGATGATTTAAACAAATTCTAAATTCATACATGCTCACAATTCATACTCACAATGACGTATGTATTGGTAAACTACTATCGCACTATCCCGCAACTGATATCGTTTTAATCAATGTGTGCTACACTAACCAAGTAACCTTTGAACTAACTCATCTAATTCTATGACATATAGCCATTTGACTAATACCTTGTTGGCGCGAGATTTCATGAGTAGTAGTATGCGAGTTGTCCATAACTGAAAGAATGTATGTATATAGTACGTATTAAGAAATGTAAATCGATCATTCGAAGAACCGCTACAATATTGTAGATATTAATATTTTTGGTGGATATTTTGAACACTCGTAGTCAAATCCGTTATATTGCGAACATTTTGCTGTTATGTTAAATTTAACAAGATTATCTCAATTTATTATTTAATATTTTTTACTGTAATTCTTCATGGCTAATTTGTCATAATGCAAGTATTTCGAAAAAACTCACATTTCATTAAAAAAATATTAAATATCTCAGATATTAACGATTTCAGATACAGGGAACGGTTAAAAAAATGAAAGTGCATACACCTGTTTCATGTGGAATACACAGGACGGTGAACACGCAAAGATTTTCAGACAAAATTGACCATAACTTCTGAAATACTCTGTATAACTCAATAAAACCTTATATGGAAAGTATGAGGAAGATGTGCTTAATCTAAATGTGAAATAATATATAGTATGTCCCATTTAAAAAAATGTTTCTTTGGTTCTTCCTGGCAATGTGAAACATCCTGTATATATGAAAATAATTTTAAAATATGTAGCTTAAGATTATCTATAATTTTCGTAAATAACGTTTTTTGATATCTTGAATATTGATGGATATATTGAGCTTTGACGCACTACTGTCTCACCCTGTATATAAAAGCCCCGAAAAAGCTTTTATTCGACAATGGACAAATGAAGGAAAAAACATTTTAAAATATTTCAAAAAATTAATATAATAAACGAACGGCGGGTAACGGAAAAAAATTCCGAATACATATATGAATCCGCGATAAAAGTACAACTGTTAAGACAAAAAATCATTTAATATAATTGTTATTCTCAAAAAATAATAATAATTTCTCAGTAGTATAGGAGCCTGTATATGTTAATATATTGAGATATCGTGATACACAAACCCAGCTATTTCCTTTTAAAAGTTAAAGCACAGGCCATACATATTCCCTTTATCTATTTTCTAGCTTCGAAATTGTAATCAATCCAGTCACTTGATTAATTTATAATTCGAGTAAAAAGGCTTTTCTAGTAACACTGACGTTAAAAATGCATAGAATGCATACGAGGTATATCGATTCTATACCGCACCGCAATAAATCACTATGGGACTCAGATGCCCCATATTGCCCGTCAAATACAACTTAGAACATAGCTTCTGCAGCAAACGCGTTGTATACAATGTTTCACCGTACATAATTGTTTTGGATAAATGACATTAATTGCATTTATCCTAAACCCCACATCTACCTTTATCAAATTGGTAGCATCGTAAATCTTTCTGCTGAACCGGCTAAAATTGAACACATTAAAATCATTAGAATATCACTAGAATTTAATTTTTTTATTCTTTATGATATATTTAGAGAAGACATTACATTCTCTTTTTAAAAGAATTATTTTCTTTTCATCCTCAATTCTCCTCTTATAACTTGGTTTGATTTATTGTAGAAAATAAATAAAAAATATACATTTGAACAACGAACAATAACTTCTTCTTATGTTGATGGTAAATGTTACTTCTAGTATGTTATAATGCGATAAATAACATTTGTGACATATTTTTAAGGGCTTAAATCTGCGTTATTGGCGATCTTATTCAGAATTGTTCCAGGCAACTACGCTCACTATACATAAATAAACACACAGGTACATACATACACTATGCTCAAATTTAAGTGTAAGTGTACATGTGTATAGTGATTGTAGTGGCTTCAAACAAAAGAACAAGAGCTAGTCAAACATAACTGAAATCCACATTGTTTCAATTTTAGAACTTTTAAATTTCTTCTAGATTTCTTTGCAGACGCACTCTATTTGTTTAGTAATATACTACAAGCATTCCTCTAGAATATTACAAAATACATACCATTGTCATTCATATAAGTAAAATTTAAAATGGTCGTATACAAATTAGTTAACGAGTAGAATGCCAGATGCAGTAATGACGCAAGCAAAACACTTCAAAAATGTCGCTGAAATAAAGTTAGAAGTGCAGAAAAGTCAATGAATAAGAAATAACTTTCCCAGCAATTACATTTCTGTTGGTAAAAGTTGCATTGACGGGATTACAGTGATGTTCAACTTTACATACTTACTCTCAAAACTTCACTTTGAAAAGCTCTATTAAATATCAGTAATAATCTTTATATACGTTTTTAAGTTAAAACAATAATTTTTATTTAATATAATATAAGGTCACAAGTCATTACAATTTTATTCTTGCTCAAACATTGACTTTTTAACTCTTTATTGGGTTCTGCAGATAATCTTCTTAGTAACAACTGTCTTTAAAATTAATAAAATCTTGTCAAACGTAAATCTTCTTCCTCCAAATATATTGTAGAAATCAAACATTCCACAGAATTTTATTAGAGAGCTAATTATACGAGAGTAAATCAAATATAAACGGTAATTATGCTACTTGTTCTGCTTAGAATGCAATTCCGAGATAGATGATGTTGTGTGGAGTACATGTTTGGTTTATGAGGAGTGGGGGAACCGATCGGGTTCACGTGTATGATCGGTTATGTCGTCTGCATAGCATGTAATCTTTATAAGATACGAAACTGTCATGGCCGCAAGATTCTCACATTCCGTAAGAGGGCGCTCTAACGCTAAAAGTTAAACAAAACAAGCCCACAATCATATGATTGCATATGACAGTTATTAATCAGTTGTCGTTGGAATTAGTTGTAGATTGATTTATATTTTTCCTCGTTTGAATGTTAATGCGTTTTTATATTGTTTTTATAATTATTATTAGCTGTAGTGTTAAGTAAACAACTGCTTGGCTTAGTTGATAAACTTTCACGATAGTGACTTGTCTCTATAGGTTTTGTTTTCTTTTTTGACATACCACATTCTTACAAGTCGCCATATTTAAAGTTATATTAATGTATCGTTTTAGTTTATTTTACAATTGATTATTTACATTATCATTATGATATGATACTATTATAATAATTAATTGTAAAATAAACAAAAACAAAATTCATTTTTAGTTATGATATGAAAATAAATTTCCTACTATTTTGAATTTTGCCGCCAACAGTTCTCACGATCCAATAGATGGCTCTAAATCATGGTACCACCTCTTATTTAGGGAGATTTCGCACCGTGGTCGTCTGTACAGCCATTACCG
Source organism: Holotrichia oblita (assembly GCA_023690525.1). Taxonomy (NCBI): domain Eukaryota; kingdom Metazoa; phylum Arthropoda; class Insecta; order Coleoptera; family Scarabaeidae; genus Holotrichia; species Holotrichia oblita. The sequence goes on from CM043021.1 coordinate 57,228,553, forward strand.
ACCAAGAGGTACATTCGTCTGTCGCGCAACGGATTACGAGGGTAAATCAAATATTTTTTTTATACATTTATTGAATAACGTTATTGACAAATCATTATTTTAACATTTTTCAATATAGTCTGCTGCGTGATCTACACATTTTTGCTACCGATTTGGAAGTTTCAGTATTCCTTAGGTATAGAAAATTTGAAGGCGAGTTGTGCACATTGAATTGTGCAATTGCGCACCTTGATGATCAGTGATAATGGATTGAACACTTCCACAGCTGATACCCTCTTCTGATGAAATTTCTTCCACGGTAAACCGGCGATCACGTGAGCTTTCGAACGGCACTGATATTGTCATCTGTAAGGCTTGTCCTTGGGCGTCGACCATGACTTTCGTTTTCAACACGTTTTCGTCCGTCCTTCTCTCGCCCACGTATACACACTATTCTGAGATACTGTGCTGTTCCCAAACTGTGCTTTCAAACGAGTTAAAATTTCTGACGATTTAACGCCTTCATTGGTTAAAAACGTCATCATAATCCGTTGCGCGACAGACATATGTACACTCGGTTGATTTAGAATCGACTCAAACTGCCATAAAACCCGTTAAAAGTATGCTTTATTGCGGCCCCCGAATGCAAAGCAGTAATAGTATGGTCAACTGTATGTAAATTACTATCTACATATGTATATACAATATATTTTTCTATTAAATCCAATTTCATATGCAAGGGATTATTTATAAATTCCTAAACCGATAATTTCTTAATGCGAGCTTAACATATGTATAGTTAAATCGCTATCGCATACAATTTCACTATAATTCTAAGTATGTATGTAATTAAGATGTATGAATAATTAAGAAATTACATATTGAATAAGCAAACAATGTATAATGCGGGCATAGGGTCATTATAAAGATATAAAAGTCAAAATTTGAAATTACATATTCAAAATACCGGTAAATTTAAAAAAAAAAAGGATCGAAAAACATTTTTTGTTGTAATTTTTTTTGTGCAATACAAAAAATTTAATAACGCGGAAAACTTGCGCATAGGCGTCATTATAAATGAAAAAATATTTCTTTCGCCACAAATCGATCATTAACATTAACAAGAAGAGCTTAAATGTGGAGTATTTCTCTAATAAGTTAATTATGAACAAAGTTACAAGCATTTAAGTACACATGGAAAAATTCACCCCTCCTTTCTGGTGAAAGTTGAATTAAATTTGTGCCACTAAAAGAAAGAGTATGATTTGTTTATTCAACATTCCAAATTTGGTTTGATTATCTGCAGCGGTTCCAAAGTTATGAATTTTTTACTTTACGAAATAGAGGCGAAAATCGCGTGCGAACGCTCTGTAATGCGAGTCGCACGCGATTTTCGCCTAGTGATTTCCACATCCACCCTACGCAACCAACCAACCAGGGTGAATTTTATTTACAACATTTACAGTAAGTATTTACTTTGTACAATTCATATGTTCGTTGTAGGCAAAAGATTATTTACATAGAAGCCCCTTTGAGTTCTGACTTTTAATTAAATGTGGGCATCAGCTGTCTTGATTTTAAAGTAGCTCTAATATAACCATCTCGATTTTCATGCCCGCGCACATTTTCTGGTGCTTCTGTAACCAGTTTTACATACCTCTCAACTGACTGGGTGTGGCATGGGAATTTGAGGTAGTTAAACGCTGATAGCGCTTTGTCTTTCAACAAAGAAGCAATGTGTTCAGTTGGCATCTTGGACAGTAGTGGCGGCGGTGTTAACTTGCAGATTGACCAATAAATTACTTCGGTATAGTCGTTTGCACTAAAATTTATTGAAGGTATTTTGAAGTCTCTTACGTAACCTTCAGCCGATGGCTCATTTCTGGATTTAAGGATCCTCCTGTAGCCAAGTTCTCTAATGTGTGGTCTCTCATCCATTATCATAGCCAACATAATATTTTCAGGGCGGCAACCCTGCTCGCAACTTTAGGTCTTTTGCGCGAATTCAGTAAAACAAGAATGGGTCTAATTACTTTTTGTATGCATTAAGGACACTCTTAAAACACTTTTTTCACTATTACAACAAAAAAATGTATTTTTTTTGTTAATTTACCGGGATTTTGACTTTTTTTAGGCTTTCTGCCCGATTTCAAATTTTGAAAAAAAAAATTTTAATATTTTTTTATTTATAATGACGCCTATGCGCAAATTTTCCGTGCTATTAGAATTGTATTGCAGAAAAAAAAACGCGTTTTTCGATTCACCCTATTACATATACTTTTACGCATGATGGTGCAGAAAATGTCCTTCAGAACCAACCAATAATTCAAAAGTTTTTTCGGTGTATTAATTTGTTTTCAGTTTGACTGCCTTTTCGTTTACCTTCTCTATTATTTGAAATAAATTATTATTTGTTTACTGTGTGTTTTGTTATAAATTCTCGAATAAAATCAGTGTTTTTAACGAAATAAACTTAAGATGAACATAGATTCCTGTCTATCTGCTTCGATAAATAATTTTTCTTATGGTTCTAAAATTGATTTGTATTATTATTTTATTTGCGTTTATATGTCATTAATGGTAATGGGTGTTGGCAAACGCTATACTACGTAATAACGCAGGTATTAAAAGTATCTGAAAAAGAATATATTTCTGCAGCGATCTTCCCATTCATTTCACATTACGTAGCTATTTTACCTGCTCATAAACAAATTGCTTTATTACTACAAACATCCAGTTAAATGTTGAAAGTTTCTGTGTGCAACGTTAGGTCTACGTCGCTTGCCGGGTGAGTCGATTTTAAATCAACCGAGTGTACCTCTTGGTCGGTAATGGCTGTACAGACGATAAAACCGAGTATACACGCGAACCCGACCGGTTCCCCCACTCCTCAGAAACCAAACATGTACTCCACACAACATTATCTACCTCGGAATTGCATTCTAAGCAGAATAAGTAGCATAATTACCGTTTCTATTTGATTTACCCTTGTATAAACATGTAGAACATCAAAAAAGAATGAGATTTACACATTTTTAGGCATATCTCACGAACGATGTAACATAACATAAAACTGGTATATTTTACCCAAAATGGTCTTTTTTTTGTATTTTTCCAAAAACTTGTCTCCCGAATCAGAGAAGGGAAGAGCACTATTGAAGCCTCTTTTCCACCCTCAGGTCGCCCAGTTTATTTACTTTCTTTATTACTATGACCACCGAGTCTTTTTACAAAAATAATAATAATTATTATTGATGAGATCATTCGAATATTTAACGAAATATGGTGCTAGAATTGAGCAAACTTCATCAAATTGCATTCTGATTTTGTCACAAGTTCGTAAATACTCTGAACAATTTAAGATATATTGTATAAACGCATTTTGTCCGACGCAGCTTTATAATAATTTTAGATGTAGAAACCCACTAAGTGAACGATATTTACATTTTTGATTTTATCATTATTTGATTATATTATTGCTGTTCATTCGATTAAAAATACAAAAGCTTGAAAACGTTTACTGAAGTAGATTAATTTATAATCTTAATAAGTCGTATTTCTGAAAGCTCTACCAGCCTAAAATTGTTAATTATGAAAAGTATACGGAGATTGTGTTTACCAAATTATGTTCGCGTATTTCTTCAACCATAAATTTAATCTTGCCAATTGTTGTCATAGTACCGCTTTATTTAAGGAGTTTCTTAACCATATAATTACTTGATCACAGCGATAACTTCACTGACTTATAAGTAGTATCGGTTTTAGAGAAAATTAAACATTTCCGTAGACGAAACAGCTACAATAATACTTTCAAATTGTACATACATATATATATATATGAATGAATATATAAAGTTTAACAATTTTATCAGTTCTGACACTGACAGTAGACTATAAAATGTGAAATTATGGGTTCCTTCTTTTAATTTAAATGAAAAACAGTAGTTTCCTACGTGACGTTTCGGATTAATTTAATCTTTCTTCAAACCTGTATATAAATATATAATAAAACTTAACTATTTTTAAGCCTTGTATTTAGAAAAACGATTATCCTTGTTGTAAGTTATTGTTTCTTGGTTTAAAAATAGTTAAGTATTATATATTTATATACAGGTTTGAAGAAGGATTAAACGAAATAGGAAACTACTGTTTTTTTTAAACAAAAGAAGGAACCTATATTCTGCACTAGTTGCAGTAATTTCACATTGAATGAATATATATATGTATATATATGTATATATATTAAAATGTATATATATATATATATACAGAAGTCCACTGTCTGAAGAAGGTGAAAATATACTCGCCGAAACTGTCACGTTGACTTAAACAGTTGTTTAATTTCAAATCAAACCCAAATTCTGCTCTTGTTAGCAGTAAAAATATTTACCAATACTCGAAGAAATCAGCACCAGCATCTGGTTTACATCTTCTACACTTGTAACTATATATATATGTATATGCATACTTTGTGGGCTGAAGCGGTAAATACTGCAAATTATTTAGAAAATTATTTTTACACAAGAGCCGTTAACACAATACCATATCAAAAAAAAATGAATATGAACAAACCAATCGGATAACTTTTAAAACATTTGAATCCAATATGTATTGATATAAAAACAACAAAACCTCAATAGCACTCTGGATTGATGATATTTGTCGGTTATGATACCAACTCAAAGATATTCAAATGTTAGAAGAATCAGAAACTAAAAACATTGATTATTAGCCGTGATGTGCAGTTTATATGTATATGCAATTTTGCATTTAATTTAAATTATAAGGAAAAAATGCACACTGGACGGTTAGGTGAGCTCCCAATCGTGGCATATTTATACACGACACGACTGTATACTAATTTGCAATTCAAGGTTTCTTTCATTCACACGGCTAGGTGCTGATCGCAAACCCGATAGCACTCAAAATATCTCCGGTTATGTGTGTGGCATCAATATGTCAGCTCCAATGATATGATACGTACATATATGATATATGTACATGTATGAATGTATAAGAAGCAACACATTACCTTTAAGAGTACCAAATAAAAAAGAAATAAATAATTATAAATTTGTTATCAAAAAGAAATTGTGTTAATGCTTCAAAAATATTTCATATGCAAATTTGTGCTTCGACTTTTACATTTACTAACACCAGCATAGTTTCACTCGCACTGTGATACAATCGGCAACAGCCAAGCATCGAGCTGTACTTAACTGCGCTTTAGTAATGTCCGATTGCTAGCTATACAACCTCTGTTCCTGTCACTATATAAGTAAGTGATGAGATTCGCTTGATCACAAATCAAGTGAATTTCGTATGTACTTACACACGAGATACTCGTCCATACATTCAATATTTTCGTTTAAAGCGGCAGGTAGAAAGTGCAGAAACATTATTATTTACAAAGGATTAGAATAACTTCCAAGCCATCAAGCAGCTAAACGATCGGTATCTCTACATAGACAAATTAGAGAGTTGAAATTTATCTCAAAGGAAATAAACGCTATGACCTGCTTAAAAACATAATGGTGGTAGGCATTATTCAAATTTGAGATTGAAATCTCTACAGTTGTAGGAGAGATTGTAAGAGGAGATCTTACAGCATTAGACCATACCGTATAAGTCCACATTTCATCTTGTAATAACATAGTAACCATAAACACATAGTCGGAATTATTAAAGTTACATAGAGAACAGAAGACAGATGGGGTACTGAAAGCTCCAAAATAATCATCTATAAACTCGCGAAGATAATTTTTCATTTATTTTTTCATTCTAATTAGCGACTAATTATTAAAATTATAAAATTTGTACGACATGCAATATTGTACCACGCCTAACGCACTTTGACCTTCATTAGAGGCTAATTATGCAGTCAATAGCAGTGAAATTTTACACTAACCTACTTTACTGACTATTTCAATTCACTGGACCATTAAATTTTGTTTGTGACGCCGCGGCGCCGAGCATTGTGCTTTCAAGATATCGCGAAGGCCAAACTGTGACGGTTTTGTAAATGCTAATTGGAATTTCTAATTAGTTATGCCTTAAATCTGATTACTTGTTCTTTTGGATGTTTCTCACGTGATGTACTAATTGATTCCAAAAATTTCCGGGTCTGTTATTTTGTTTTAAGGGCAGTTTTTGCGGCCGATCTTATTTATCCAATATTATGTCCATTATTATAAAAATAAAGACAAAGTATTACAGTCTTCAGGCTTTCACGGCCGCTGTTGATGGCTGCTCTTCGGTTCTCGGGTTCTCTGCCAAGGCAACGCATGGAACATGCAATTATGCATCCTCTCCAATTCCCATACTTCTTGGACAAAAATTTGGGGTGGCTGACGATCTCAAGTCGCAAATAGCGACTTTTAACAGAAATAAGAGTAATTGTAATAAGACTGTTTGTAACGAACTCATTTTCAACAGTAGTTTAGCGGGAGCATCTATCTCGTGCTCCTGTTTCGCGTTTTACTCCAAAGATCTGATGACTCCGACAAAGGTTTCAATATTGCGTCAATAGTAATGCGTGTTAAATCTATTTGGCTGTGTATTCAATGAAATTAAGATAAGTAGTCAAGCATACATAACGGCCCAGAGTATCACTGTTGGTACGTGTTTTTTACGGTTAAGTCTCTGAAAATTAACAAAATATCATTCTCTGCATATTAGTCCACACTCAGAGAAGGTACTTAATGCTGTTGTACATGAGAAAGCTATGTGATATGGGTTCTATCACTCAATCCCTCATTCGTATATATAAGAATTCGAGCTGCACCCAATGCTACGAATTCTGGAGTTAATGGCAATAGATATGCTTTATGTGGCGACAAACATGATGTTAAAGATTACTCTAGGCCAAAAGACCAACCACTCACGTGTGCAAACCATGAAACGAACCACCCTGTAATTAGGGTGGTCACACCTGTAACTCGCGGAAAACGAAAGATATTTACGTCAGTTCAAGAGCATTTTTTATTAGTGTAGTTCCAGGACGTTTTGGAAGAAACAAACACTCATATCGTGCAATAAGATGTTAAAAACTTATCAATAAAACTTGATAAAATATTGAAATTATAATATAAATAGATAAACATATAAAATCTTTATATTTTGCTTCTTCTTCCTGAATTTCGCCTGGATCTTATGTAATTTCAATAATCTCTAGAAGTTTGTATGAATTATGCTTCATATTCACTATTGCTTCACTATTTTTCGTTGCAGTTAACAATTTATACTACTTATCGACAATTAGTTGATTAGATATCATCCACACATATATACAATATGGCTTGTTAATAGTAAGTAAACATTTTACTTGCATTGTCGGAACTATTTCTTATCTTTGTATATATTACATTGTAATGCACAATCATAGCGGGCAATCAATTTGTAATAAATCAAATATTCTTGTCTAGGCTTGATAGAAAGCTTATGCTAATAGTACTAGTTAATGGGTTTATTTGATAAATTATGAATTAGCGGTTAAAAAATATACTGATCTATAATAAATCAAATACATATTTTTACCTAGGCTTCATAGATTACCCCAAGAGGCAATTAGTTAATGTTAATAGATAATACACTACTGGTTATATAGATTATGAATTAGCTGGGAGAAGAATGTACTGATTTGTGTAGGTGATAAATATATATATACATATGTACATATTTGTACATATGTATATAAAGGGTAGCTGAGGTGTATAAATATCTACATATATAGATATTTATACACCTCATGACATGTATAAAAACGGTCAATTATTTTCCAAATAGAGTAGCTAGCGGAAAATGCATTTTTTACAATAAATAACAGTTAAATACACAGGGTCAGTTAAAACCTTATGGCAGAACAATGTTGCTTTGCTTAATAGCACACAATATACATAGTTCTAAATCTCTCAATTTTCTTCATAATTCTAAATTCATATAGCATGCTACATACCTAACCTTAACAGTTTTGGAGATATAACATTACATATTTCATTGTGATTAATTTTAAGGCAAACATATTTAACTGGAATGAAACACATTTAAATTTTAATAATCATTGGATATGGGGACAGAATACGAAGTTTTGTCCATGTGGTTAATATTTTTCGCAAATTTTTCCGGACCTATCTCTAAACCAACAGTTTAGAACACATTGCAGTGTCTCATTAAAACATTGTGTTGAGGATCAACCGAAAAGTAAAATACCGGTAAGCGTTATAAATGGCGAAAATTCCTTAAAGGTCATTGTAGATGTTGAAAATAAATAAATTCAACACAATAGAGAGCTTTAGATTATAACATGATTCGATATTCAATTCAAAAGATTACTAAATGGGAAACATTCCAATCATATAAATTTCGCTCACTTTCAAAAACCAAGTAAAGATGATTTTGATTGCAGAATCAGGTTCTGTAAAAACGTTATGGGTAAATTAGACCAAAAAGTCAACTTTGCAAACCAAATTCAACTTTTTGTTTGAATCGACACGTAAATCTACACAACTGTATTGCAGGTCAAATCAAAATCCGTAAAGAATGTGGTAAGTTCATATACAGAGTGCCCACCTAGTTCGCGGAAGTCCAATATCTTGGTTGATAAGAGAGATAATTGAAACTTTTTTTATTCCACGCGTCTATTTTTCTCAAGATCTACAAACCTAAAATAATGCCGATTATACGGGATGTTCCATTTCCTCTGCACAGACAGCAACTTTGTTTTGCAAATGCAAACCTATATTTTTTATAATTTATTTTGAATCTACATGAAAATAAGAGGGACTTTATGTATGGTACTCATATTAAAAAACTGACGGTCTTCGAGATATTTGGCTTACTATGTTTTTCTAGTAAATTTTTGTCAATTACAATATCGCAAATTTTGCGGTTACGCTAATTAACAGAAAAGCTATTTTTAGACCAAATGTTAGGCAAATGGTTCTTGAAAACACCATGTCAGAAACTGACCTACAGTATGACGGGTGCCCAGAAAATGTTCTCAAATTTGACGAAGCAAAATATAAAAAATCTCCGCTAAGTTCAACATATTAGGTAAAAAACGCAATATTATAGTAAAAAGTGAGTAAATTCATGCATTACTTCAAATTTACTTCATAAAAAAACAAAAAACTTCAAAAATTAAAAATACAATTCAAAAAATTGTTCAAGTGTTCCCTGTGCACAAAATAATCCAACAAGCTTATAATAACTTTTATTATCATTAGGTTCTTATGTATAATATCTTTATCTATTTTGCAGTAGTTCTTTTATTGATCTAGGCTTGTTTCTATAGAAACTGAAACATTTATTTGTTGTAAAATCGTATTCTTGGCGTATGTAAATACATACGCCAAGAAAATAATACACTTCGGTGTCAAAAATGTTGCCTATCCTAGGTCATTATAACATCTCGTTCGCATATATTTGTGAAGTTTACTTGTGTAGTCGAAGCCTCCGGTGGTCGCAACGGTTTGCGGTAGAGCCGCGATAGCCCTGCATGGTGGTTCGACTCCACTTCGGGACGGCATATTTTTATATAAAAATATGTTTAAATAATTGGCGTTTGGGAAAAAATTGCATTATTGTATTTACATACGCCAACAAAATAATACACTTCGGTGTCAAAAATATTTACTGATAAACTAATATTGATTTTAATTGCTTAATTTATCCAGATATAAAACGTAAATTTTATTAAAACATCAAAAATTATTTTAAAAAATACTGAAAGGATTTTGTAATACTAAATTACATAAGCTATGCATCAAATATTCCCGAAATACATTCACTTAATGAAAGTAAATTCAGTCCAGTACTCATCAACATCAACTAATTGATACCGTAACGAACAATATATTATCTGTCAGCAATTTTTCGATGGAATTAATTAATTTTTACCATTATTTAATAATTTTGATGAGTATATGAAATCGGATGATTTATTAATATAAACAGCAACATATTCATATTTTTATATTATCTATATACAACGCAGATAATCAACTTTTTTCAATTATTGATATATATTATTTTAGTTGTATAAGGTATTGTGTTTATTTTTATTATTAACCGTCAATAATTCCTATTTTCCAACTTAAAACAGTCAAGAATGCTGTTCGACAATTTGGAGATAACTATAAAGATTTCACGATTACCTTAACTTTGTCTTCTTAAGTATAATGGCAGTAATGAGAATATACTTCTATATGCTAGAATACTGTGACAAAAATAACAGAAACTAATTGTATATACTAATATCAAGCTAAAATGTTTTCAGGATATGTTATAATATATCTATAGTTTGATTTATAGCAAGCGGAAGAAAACTGACAGGTGAAGTGAAAGCCCGTATCGAGTAAGAAAACCTATTCCAATCCATTCCCTTTTAAGTCATAAATATTAATTTAAAAATGCTATACATATGACTTTTTTTATTCCATCTGCGTCACTTTCTTAAATTTTAGCAAGAATTTATGAAAAATGTACCTATGTATATATGTATATTTTGCAGTATATGTATACTGCAAAATTTTGGCAATATGCTAATATTTTTCAAATTAATCCAATACATACATATGTACAGTCATGTTCGTTAAAATAGCAGCGATATAAATATTCTCAAAATGTCTGATCTAACTTAGAGAAACTAAATAATGCAATTAAATAAATATTACTCTCTGTATTATGAATATTTTTTGCATGAATTAAGATTTAAAAAAATATAATAGAAATTCTAAGACAAAATGAAATTATTATCCTGCATATAATAGCAGTCTTTATTATTTACACTAAGAAAGGTAATTTTTATTGACAATTCTTCTTGGTGAGTTTAATATTTCGTTGCCAGGCCTTTATTTTTGATGACGGCTTCACAACGTCGCGGCATGAACTCCACTAATTGCTGACATCGACTAACTGGAATGGATATCCATGCTTCTTGGCACACCTCCCACAATTGTTGAGTATTTTGTGGTTTAGCAGCTGCGGACTTTTTTACATCTACTCATAGGTGTCCAATTGGGTTTAGGTCTGGCGACTGCGCAGGCCAGACCAATAAAGAGACACTATTATAAACCACTTTTTAGCCTGGCGAGAACTGTGTTTAGGATCGTTGTCCTGCATAAAAACCCATCGTAAAGGCATTTCCTCCTCCACATAAGGTAACATGACATCTTGCATTATAGCAACATATCCGTCAGCGTTCAATATGCCGTCAATTTTGTACAGTGTTCCAACACCATACCAGGAAAAAGATCCCCAAATCATTATTTTCGAGCCACCGTGTCTTATTGTTTTTTTTTTGTGTATTTAGGATTGAACGCAGACAGTGGAGGTCGTCTGACATGTTGCGAACCATGAACATCGAATAAAACAATTTTAGATTAATCGCTCCACAATATATTACGCCAGTTTTTGAATCCCATAACTGATGTGCGCCAGCAAAAGCCAATCTATTTTTTACTTGTCGTTTATTCAATAAGGGCACCTTTCTGGACCTTCTGGCCTGTAAATTTCCTTCTATTAGTCTCGTTCTAATCGTACATCTGCTGATAGGGAGATTGACTTCCTGTTTTATTTGGCTAGTAGACACAAATGGGTTCTTTTTAATGAATTTTAGAATGCATCTATCTTCTCAAATTGTGGTTTTTCTGTGACCACCACGATTTTCTTTGCGTTCTTTCCATTTTTTCGCATTCGAGATCATTTTAGCTGAGCATCCAAGTGCATCTTGTATAAATTTATTTGTCTTTCCTCTTTGAATAAGGTTATCGTTATTCTCTCTTCTTGAGTACAATGCTTAGTTCGGCCCATTGTATCGTTATCAAAAGTTTAGATTTATGGCTATATCAAATGATTACAAAGCGTTAGTGTAAATTAAGACTATGTCTAGACCCAGATTCCATAAATCGTCTAAATAACACGACTGTTCAGCGTATACTACGGCATACTGCTATTTTAACGAACAGGATAATAATTTCATTTTGTTTTGAATTTCTATTATATTTTTTTTTTAATCTTAATTCAAAAAATGTTCATAATACAGAGAGTAATATTTATTTAATTGCATTATTTATTTTCTCTAAATTAGATCAGAGATTTTGAGAATATTTATATCGCTGCTATTTTAACGAACATGACTGTATATGTACATCACTTATACCGCAAAGGAATATACAATGGCATCATGTACCGATAAATTAAAATTCTGTTTAAATTTTGAAAAGCAACTTAGTAAAAGCTCTATAACAATTAGTCCTAAAAAGGACAGGAAAGACAAATATCCGTTCGGTTACACAGTTCGAAAAATCTTATCTTATCTTTCTATAAAAAGTATATTGTATTAATCAAGGTTTGAATTGGTTCTTCTATAATTTGGATTTTGATCGAATGTTTTGCGTCAACAACAAACGGCATTTTTATTAATCATGGTGAATTTTTATAGTTTTATTTTCTTCACCCCCGATATTATGCAATTAAATAAATAATAAAATAATACCTTTTTGTTGGTTAAAAAATAACTCTGGCCATGTCACTACTTCTTAAATAAATCAGCAAATATAACAAAATATTTGTTTACTAGTATGCATAAAATAATTTTTTAGTATGCATGCATCATAAACCAATTAAAACACACTCATAAGCGTGCATAATCGGGCCTTTATCGCACGGCGTGCGTAAAAAGGTTGCTTGGTAACAGCCAATCGCAAGCGTTTAATAGTCCAGTGAAATGTCAGGAAATGTCAAATGACATATATAGGTACATGTCATGTATTGAAATTATTGATTTGATTTCTTCTAATTAAAATTATTATTGCATTTATACTAAAAAATATCGTATGACACTCGTGCATAATTAGCTTTTAAAGCACGAGTAACGAGTTTAAAGCCACGACGCGAAGCGGATTATGCACTAGTGTCATAATATACTATACTATGGTTCATCGTGTTTTTACCTTTTTCATATTTGATATTTGATTTAAGTCACGAGAGAGACGAGAGACGAGACGAGAGATGGCATCTCTCGAGCGAGAGGAGCGTCCTCTCGTCGAGACGAGAGACCCATTTTATCTCGCCTGACGAGACGAGACAAGAGAAGGCCTTTTCTCGTCTCGTCTCGTCTCGCGGCAACACTACTATTGATATTCAGGTGAACAGTCATTCTTTCATAAAAGTGATCTCAATAGAAATTGGGATTCGCGAATTCTCCATCATGATTGAACTTGTTCACGCTTTTCCTTTTTCGTAAAAAAATTTTTAACTTTCAAAGATATTTAATTTATCAAGAAAGACACCAATATTACCATTTTTGATATCAAAAATAACGAAAATATTATGTACAAACCGTAAAAAAATATTCACCTTCAGACATTTTCAAAACAACTCATAAATTTCTGTTCTTTCTCAAGTTCTCATTAAATTGAGAAATATTCTGCTTTATGCGAGCGTCTGTTAGTCGAATATATTCCGAAACGAGCTGTGAGTCCAAGCTATCTTGAACCAATGAGCTCTGAAGATAGATCAAAGTAACTGAACGTAAATTAATAGAATAATAGAAAATCGACAACTCACATTTAATGAAACGAATATGTCACCTCCCAGCAACTTCATATTTTGAATAAATTCAATAGAATTTTGACTGTAAGCCTAAATTGTTTTATTGGTAGAACATTAGTCAACAATTTAGGTACTTTGGAGTTGGATACGTCTATTACCGACAATAGCTCTAGCGGATCTATGTCCTATGTTTATGAATTTTAGATAGACAAGACAAGTCAGGAATGGTAGGATTCGCAACATGTAGTCTTCATCTAGTACCACAAGTTATGATTAAAATCTCTAATCATTTTAGGCAAAGGGTCCGATCATTGAATTCCTATTAATCTAAAATAGATGCTTCGTTGTCTTGGTCAGTTTTTAAATAAAAATAATATTTTTTTCGAAAAGTTTTAATGATATTAAGCTTTTCCAATTTCTGCAGTTGTTTTGTAAGATATTATATAACTGCACTGATTTCTTTGAAACGTGTAATGTTAAGTATTTAGTATTTTGTAAGTGAATCAGTGCTTTTGTGTTTGTCTCCTACACTAAGGGATCCAGTGAGAAACTAAACAATTATTCTCTTATCGATCAAGTGTTACATAAGTACTGAAGTAGATACTCATTCATAAATTTTGTTGTTATAACTGTTTAAATAATATTATTCAAATGTAAGTGCAAACGTTTTAACTGCGTTAAATAACTATGTGGAAGTAATTTTTGATTATTTCTAGTAATTTGCATTAATATTAGCGCCAAGGTGTCGGAAAAAAGATTCATATGCTTCATTATAAATCCAAGATAAATTAAAATGGTGTTCAATTCTTCAATCACGCTAAGATAATGTTGCAGTTCTTGTTGTTGTTGTTAGTTCTTGGCTTAAAACATCCCAGTACAATTATTATTGTTTAATACTTTAATAGCAAAACAAAATAAAATGAGCTCATATTACTTATGAAAGAAGTCTACAACAAAACTTAAAGTAGGTAACTGTTTAATGTTGGCCAACAATTTATATGGTAAGCATTAATTTCAAAAATGTTTTGTTTAAGACGCTATTCTCTTTTGCCTTCGACAACGCTCTGTCTACATCTCCGTCTGTTCAATGTATCACAAATGCTACTATATTAATTTTCTTTGTTTCTTTCATTTAAGTATATAGCATGAACGATGTCATATAAATACCTAGTCACTTCAACTTTGACGTAGTCTGGATTGTTGTATTTGAAGTGCAGGTATTCTCCTGTGTATGTACGTTTTCTGTACACTGTAATCTTTACTGTGCCATCGCTATTTTTATTTACTAGGACATCTGAAAAGAGAATTTTGTTGACAATTTTCTTTTTCACTGTGAATTTAATGAATTCTTTATTACTTTCTATATGTTGTAGGTATCCATTCTATGTGTCATTACCAGTTGGCCATATAACTAACATGTCGTCTACATGTTTTAACCACAATGATGCCAGATGTATTAATGGCGTTTCTTTCGAACTTGTCCATATATAAGAAGAAAGAAATGGGACAATTACAATAACTATATATCAGTATTGTAATTGCCCCATTTCTTTTTTCTTTGAGTGTACATATGTATGTATGTATGTAAGTTGTTTAGTATCGTAGAATTCGAATTCTTGTTGATCAAATGGGCACACATGTTACACAAATGGGCAATTGTTTCACGATTGTGTCTATACCTAAAATGATTTTCTTTTGTAATGCAGTGTCTTCAGATACCCTTCGCCTTATTATTACTAAGTAGATTTGGTTGGAACATTGATGAAGGTGCTGGTAATATCGAAGCTAACCAATCTATCACGACCTTCAAATTCGATGTGCTTGATTATTGGTAGAAGAGACTGCCAAAACGTCGGTCTAGATAGAAATAGCTACAAATAATAGAACTAGCCCAACAAACAACTCAAATTCAATTCCATCGGCAACAATCTCTCGCCATGAATAAATACTTGAGCTATCATACATAAGATGATGAAATGTTGGAAATATTATTAAATAAAACTAAACAACACACGAAAACATGTCAGTATATAGTTCCACAAGAAAATTATTGCTGCCATTTGCAGATTTTAATTATTGTACAACGTTCTTTCCACTATTTTTGCTATATAGTAATTAACAAATTAAATTCTCCACGTTTATAACCGGACTACTGGATTTTCTAGCTCTTTGTTATTGTTTCTGAGGTCGATAAATCAAAATCCGTTTCAGAACAAAAGCAGTGAACATCATCAGTGAAATCTAAGGAACTATTCTTTTTATTGGTTTTGTTTTTCTCTACTTTTCTTCATTTAATAGAACTCTTAATCTGAGATAACTTATTTAGTTTACACTTAGAAAATGTGTATTTCTCTTGACAATTTTCTCTCAACATCAGTTAAAATTGGTTATTCTACAACTGCACTCATAAGTCGGGGAAAAGAATAAACTATTATTTGATTTTTAATTCTGCTAAAAGTAATCAAAGCTACAATTTTTGTAGTAAAAAAAAATCCAAAAAACTTTCTCAAACTGTTTCTATACTGGCAAGCTTCTTCGGAAAATTGTAGCTACATATAAATTCAAGATGTTAACATAAACCGGTTACTTAAAGAAACTGAAAATTAAAAATAACAATAGGACACAGAAAATCTTTTACCTGAAACATCCCACTAAATTCCAAGAAAGATGATTATGCTCCATCACAAAAATTCTTCATCACGTTCACGTTCAACTTTGCAATTTTTGGCTGAAAATAAACAAAAAGCTAATAATATATTCACCTAATCGTGACTAGTTTCCCAAACTAATGAAGTGCATTAGCACAAAACACTTCAAATATAAAATAGGAAACACATTTACGTATTTTATTTGAAATAAATACACTAAAAAGTAATAGCAAGTTGACGATTTAAATTCGTGGTTAAAAATTTTCAAATAAATAGATATCAACTTTATGTCACATCCATACATATTTGTCTGTATATCTGAATATGCAAATGTACCTACTCCATATTTCCAATTTGTTTCGCCGTAGCCAAACTGAATTTTTTCCGAGTATGCGCTCATATACAAAGTGACGTCGCCATCAAAGCAAGAAACATAAATAATTCATGCCCATTTCTAAGTTCACCGAAACAGTGACCAAGTAAAATGCATGGTTTACCTTCATATACATTTCAATAGCAAAATATTCTATTGGTGCAGTTACTATTTTATTTAAAAAGATGAAGAAAAATATTAGTTTTTGGTTAAAGGTACACATCAGAGCGGAGTTTAACCGTTGCATTATTAATACAGCCATAAAATTCAGTTTAAGTATCCTGCGCAAATGGAAATGGATATAAAATTGTATCCTTTTATATATGTTCAACTCAATTACAAACATACTAAAATAGAATTTAAAGAGCATTACTTCACTTAGTAAATATAGACTCCCAAATAATAATTAAATACATAACACAATTACAGTATGCTACGCTACCTAATAGCATAGTAAACTCTCAGTATTATAGCGTCAGCCGTAGTTTAGTGTTCGTTTTGTTCATTGTTTACTTTTCTTAGGTACCTACTCGATTCTTTTTATTCTGTTTGATATTTACTAAGGATCTCCTATGTTATCCATTTTTTGTGGTTGGTATTACTATGTTTTTAGGTCTTCTGCAATTCGTTCAATGAAACGTTTTTTTAGAATAATAAGAAACTACATGCGTTATCAGATCATGTTCCTGATTTGATTAAATATGTGTATATGAAATAGACATCTAAAATCATCGAACGCATGATACATTTAGTAAACGATTTATTAACTTATTTAGCTTATTTAAACTATAAGAGTAGCAAAGCTACTGGCGAAAAGTCTCAATGGTTCTCCAATTTCAAAGTTCATCTCCATAGCAGTAACCTTCATGTGTGGACAAGGAAAGCAAGAATTGAACGCCTTCTTTCCTGAGAAAAGCTCCAATATACACACTACAAGCGAATTTCTACTTGAATATTTAACTTCCAATAACATTAGTATAGTTTATTAATGAAAGAAACCCACATTTTTAAAAGCAACTCGATAGAAGGCAAATCAGTAAATGACATGTGTTAAGCAAGTCTTCATTATATGACTGAACCCATATTAAGTTCAAGATAAGAGCGAAACTAACACATCAACAGAATAATTTCAAACTGTAGTTGACAACTGGGTACCTAGCATGTAGACAACAACTAAAAACACAAATAAGTGATTCTCAGAACCGCCTTAGAGATACTCAAGCATTTTGACAGTGCAGAAATCAAAAGACAAATCACGACAAAAGATTACTCACAAAGATGTTTTTTGGTGATATAGATGGATATAAGGCAGAAGTCAGAATACTTTTCAATAGGGTTACAGCTACTGGAAACTAAAATAGTTACAAAGCAACCACAACAAAATGCAATATAGAATTTAGGAACTTAAAAACGGAGAGTCGGCCTTTTCTTAAAACATCACGGATCTGCTTGCAAAATTTACCTAGTTGACGTTTCGCCACTAATAATACCTTCTTCAGGAGCAAAAAGTGAATAGTGGATACAGAAGATCACGGTAACTGGACGTATCAACCGCGCTGGAAGCGAAAACTTTCTAGAACATAAGGGATATTAGAAGGTCACGGTAATTTCACGTGCAAACCACGGTAGACGCGAAAACCTTGTTCTTGTTAGACGATCCTGTCCTAGAGAGAAGCTCACTTAGATTCGCATACTTCCAAAAATAAATAGAAAATTTATAAGAGAACCAAAACTAACCTCTGACCATCCCTGGCAATAATTAATCCCATTGTGGCATTCGTAAAATAAATCATACTTTCCAACTCACTCCATCGAAAATGTAACAGATCAAAAATAAAAATTTGGCGTAGTAAGTAAAACGATTTTCGTTTGTCTTCTTATTTTCATTCATAATGTCTTGCATAAGCATTGTATTAAGCTACCATATCTGTTTCTTCAGATATATATATTTCTTTACTAACTGCAACCATTACAATAATGTTATATAATAAAATTATATTAAATATTTCGACATATTACGAACAATAAATGTAATATGAATCATATTACAACCGAATTCTGGAATTAAAGAAAACAAAACGTTTTATCTATAGTCTACAAAGCTTGCATATAATTTCATTGTACACCTAATAGCATTTACAAAAAGAACAAATAAAAGAGGTATTAAAATGAATTAAAATTACAAGACAAAGATAAATTTGCTTTAGGATTATACTTAATCTGACTGTAAAATGTATTTACGGAGTTCCATCGTCTTTTTCGCAGTAAATTCACACTTACATAGAATTTCGCTTAAATAAATTAAACGACGTCTTTCACTTGCGCTTCACGAATGTAATTATATGGTTATTCTCCCACATTCAGAAGTTTATAATTGTGGTATAAATTTTGAAAGGTAAAGTAGACAATATATTCGTAGTGCACAGAATGAATACAGTGCTATGCGAAATATAATTACAAATAGAACATCATTTGAAACATATCTGAACGACATATGTATGTGTAGGTATATCGTATTGTTAGAGACATCCACTGCAGAGAAATCTCTGAATGAGCATATGTAAATATAAAGCTTCTTTTATTACTTATGATAGTCACGCCGTAAAATTTAATGAAGGACGCAAATGAAAAACTTTGAGTGCGGAAATATATTGCTGTTTTTACGTCAAATACAACAGGAATTAAAAGAAGGAGTAAAGTTCAAAATCCTCTAATTCTAATAGCAAAGTCTTTTAAGAATTATTGTCCTAGAGTAGCAAAACATTTTTTTTTAAGACAACAGCAATTCTTGACAGTACTTTGGTGGTCCGTTAAGCTTAAGACCGGATGGTCCTTCTGCTGCTTCCACACTCTTGATGTAGAAAAAATTAAATATCTTCACTCAACCATTTACATTTACGCGAAAGAAAAATACAGTTGAATGTATTTGTATCAAAATAATTCCAGGATTTGGCTTCGTCTTCGCTGTTGAAGAATTATTCTAAAGAAAAACTAACATACATATGTATATAGCTCAAGCAAGTTGACGATTGACCGGACAAAAGCAATGCACTAAAAGGGACTACTAAAATTAAAAAAATCATCCTGAAACAAACAAAAAATATTATCAGAAACCCGAAGCGACAATTATTGATCATACTGGGTTAAACATTATTTTTCAGGTGATGATGTAATAGAAGCTTGGATCATCTAGCTATAAACACCTGTTTGCAGAAGATGCTGGTCACGAAAGTAATTGCAGCCTATTTATAATCCCTCTACAACTACAAGACAACAAAACCAAGGCTAGTAGATAACCTAATGCTAGTATATAACGCAATACAAAGCTGTACTCTACTACATTTTATAGGTGAATTAAACTTCTTTTCAAAAAAAGGAACTGCAGTATTATCTTAAACAAAAAATAAGCTGTAGTAACCACAAATATTTCTATTGCGCCAGGCCGAAACATTCTTGTAAGTTGTTCTTTAAAATTAATAATGATTGACGTAAAAACGTTTGGTATTGTCGCCAACATCTCAACTCACTCCGGTAAAATTTGCGGAGTAACTTCAAGACATATGAACAATAGATACAATCTATCGATAGTAACAAGTATCAATACAGATTGGTTATACTGTCTGCTTCCATAAACTCCTTTTATCCTATATTTATTAACTCCTTATTCGCTTATCGTTTGAACCTAAAAATAAGAATCTACAAAGATTAAAAAATTAGGACCAGGATCAAAAGCAAACCGAACATGAAAAGTCAAACATAAAATGAGATTAATAGCAGATATACCAAAACCTAGATGTGACACCACAAATAATGTTGCTACGCGTTTTCCTTTTTCTGAAAATCTGAAACTGTAGCATCTTCCATAACAAATATTGGCGTATAATTAATTAAAGATTTCCGTGTCGTAAAACAATTTCCTATAGATATGCTGTTGATGCGACAGGATTTAGAAATTATGCAAGATCATCTACGACAAAATATACGGATTTACATTCTTCGTACAGTATACCTTAATAAATTAGCTCTGCTAATCTGCTAATCTGCTGTTTTAGCAATGGGAATAAGCACTCAATGCAAGGAATAAAAATTTAAGAAATTATAGGGAGTTCCTTACAAGAAAACTATTTTGAAAACAAATAATGAGAGGTTTGCCAAATACTCTTCTATACAGTTTACACCCTTGAATATCTTCAATTTTCCCAAAAGAATAGAATTTGTCGACTCATTTGCTTCCTGATAAGTAACGTCTCTTGTTGGTCAAATTATAGAATTGTCAAACTAAGAAGCAAGTGAAAAGAAATAATTTTGGAATTTGTGACTTGTACCACATTTTTATCACTCTGTATACATTATATAAACTCATATGTATCTCTAGTACTGCTAAATTTCAGTCGAGCATTAAACTTCATAGTTTACAGATAAATTGATTTTGTGTTTTATTCTAATTTTGCACAGCTGAATTAGTAGTTACAACACTTGTGAATGCAACGAGCGTTAACTAAATATTAAATGTCACAATTTATGTAATATGTAACTAAGAAAGCTTAAAAAGTTTGACTACTTATTAATTTCTAGACGCATTCGAGTTGGACTCAATCCTGTGAGCAGATATTTCTATTTTATATATCTACAACATTCCACCCTCTGCGAGAATGTTATTAGTCGTGCACATATACTGACAATATTGCGCGATGCATGTTATTAAGGAATGGGACTGTTGGTAGACTCAGAAATGGCGACTACACATTAATGTGCATGACAATTTGATTTTCCAAGAGAAGAAATTATTCCGCTATATCCAGTAATTGGATCTAATGCTTGACATCCGGCTAACATTTCACCAATACTTTAGTAATCTAACAAAAGTTCATACTAACGAGGTCTGCT
This sequence comes from Holotrichia oblita, assembly GCA_023690525.1. Classification (NCBI taxonomy): domain Eukaryota; kingdom Metazoa; phylum Arthropoda; class Insecta; order Coleoptera; family Scarabaeidae; genus Holotrichia; species Holotrichia oblita. The sequence continues at coordinate 57,249,994 of CM043021.1, forward strand.
TTGGCCCTAGCCTTCTACTGGATTTCACCTTATATTTCCATCAAGCTAATGATGGTGAACCAAAGAGGTCACCTGTTCTAATTAGCATGGGCAGAATTCTTAAACCACTAAACGAAAAGTTTTAGCCACAACTTGATCTTCCTAACGAGTCCCATGACACATCATAAAAGAAAATTCATAAAAGAAAATCATAAAGGAAAATTAGGGAGGACCCAGTTCAACCAGCCTTAAGAAAACATAAAGGAATATATAATTTATTTTTCAATTACCTCAGTTCAGGAAATGGTTTAGAACTGTCTAAATATAGTGTATGTATGTATGTACATACCTACAATATCTGCACACATCTAAACATTCCAGGCGTTGTATTGTATATTCTTCCTGATTCAAGGTACTAGTAGTCATTTCTAAGTTATCTATTGTGCATTTTTTTATGTTTTTGTTTTACTTTCTTAATTATATTAATTCTCCTACATTATTTTGTTCTATTTTATTTCGACGAATCGCTTAGAGTTTGAAATCTCGGAATAGCACTTTGACACACATATTGATCTTAATTTCAGTATGGTAGCATTAATCAATATCAATATCACGAATTTGTAAAATTGCATAAATTGACCACAAAATACAGTTCCAAAGTTAGTTTCCTGCTAATGGAAAATTGAATAATTAAAAAAGCAAGTAGATGCGTTTTACAGTAAATCGATTGCCGTATGAAACAAAACAATTTAATAATTCAAAATCAAATATTTACCTCAATAGGTCTCACACAAATTATTGCCCAATTTTCCTCTTAATTTGATAAAAAAGTTTGATACAGGTTTTAGTTAAATTTATCGCAAAATAATTCCATTGTGTCTGACAAAGGAAATTATCTTATTGTAAGCTTTCAAAGATCTAATCTAAAGTTTTGAACTGATGGCAACAGAATCTTTCTGCGTGCTCGGTTTTGTTGTAACTTCACCGAAGCCGAATTCTAGTGTGATTCAGTCAACTTAGAAAATTAAAGCGGACCGTAAATGTATACAGTTGAATTAAGTTTCTACGTCGAAATGGTATACGTAATGGAAAGGTTTATATGCAAACGGAACACAAGTAGATTTTAGAAACATACACTGCAGAATAATGTGAAACAGACTAAACAAATAATTACGGCACTACGTGGATGTTAATTTACTATTTAAAAAGTATGAATATAATTTCAAAATTATTGCGTGAAAAACTCGTGCACTTCACTTTAATTAAATTAATTGTGCTGAAATAACAATTTTATGTATATGAAAATTAACAAAATTGCAATAAGAATATATTTACAGGAGAAATTATTATTTTATTTTCTAAAGATCTGTACATCTGTACATATATGGGTGCTGGGTTAGAATACTGGTATTTACTATCTGAATTTGATCATTTGTAATGTTTTAAATTCCTCAGAATTTATGGAAAAGCAATATCACGGTCCACATGCGTAGGCATAATAACAACTTACGCCCAACCAATGTTCCCTGTAGGTGGCGCAAGCTGATGACGAATACTAAATCATAAATTACAGTTATTATGTAAATATTGTGAATCTTGTAAATATTCATTGTAAAAAAGCAATTGTCTCATTACTTTTGAATAATAGTGTAAGTACAACTAAATCGTAACTCTCTTAAACGTATCTCAACACGCTCTTTCTGCTTTTCTCAGTAGCATCCAGAGAACTTGAACCGCTTATTTTCACGATATAGTATCTATTTTTGTACTCTAATATTTTAAAATCATTTGCTATATCACCAGTTTAAGTTTTGAATTTTTATTTATATTAATTTGAATTTTTCTTGTGATTTTTAATTGGAAAATTTTCTTTAAAAACGTTCATGCACTGGTTCTATATCGGAAAATATTTCTTACCTCGAATACGCTCGGAGTATTTTATAGTTTCATTTTCAGGTTTAATATACTAATTTTAAAATTTAAGTGTATTTGAACAGATGTACTGTTTTCTCTGGTTTTATTAAGTAGTCTGATTAGAAAAGGAAAACGTACGGCTATTATAGTACATGTACAACGTTTGAGATTTTGCCGCGAGGCTACTTTCGAGTTTATTCTGGTGAAGAAGAACTCGTGAATATATAATTATTGTTAATTAATTGCCATATACCTCGTGGAGATGTCGAAATCTGTGTGTGAGGCTTTGTTTCTTTCATTTTATCTTTAATTGAGACCACCCATAGTTCTTCATGCCCGCTCTAAATATTTTAATTTCATTTTATCTATTTAAATGTTTTGTAATGGCGAGCTTGTGCTTATACCTTCTTTGTGATTTCGTTCTTGTATGTTTATATTATCCTATCACTTTGAATTCGTTAAAAAATATCTGTCACATCAATTAACTTCTAGCTCACTGATTTAGTTAATTAGACCGCTTCTTCAACTTTTAAATCGTTTTAACTTTTTGAATTTTTATTTTAATTTGAATTTTGTGATCTACACTGGACGATGAGGCTTTCTATCCACGGCAATTATTTTCCTTCAAGGACGTTTTGGGCATGATTAAATCAGCGCGCGATATATATACGCATACGTGGGTGTGACAAGGCAACATCGCACCTGACGTTTGTATATGAAATACTTATCAATAATTTGTGAGTCAACTTTTATCACCCTTTCCTACAGGGGTTTTTTAATATCATCATTATTCACTGCTTTGATTTCGTTATCTTTATATTATAGCTTATATTATATGTTTGTCATTTATTTGGACTTTAAATATATTCTTATAAGCATATATATCTTATTTGTTCTTCCTGCCAACGTTTGATTGATCATTGACTGCCAAGCGCTTAATTTATGATTTATCTAGTTTTGGTTTCATTACGCTTTTGCCAATTTATGAAGAATCATACTAGATCTGATAAAATATAGAATTTGATTACCCCTATCTTGAACCGCGTTAACTAGCCCTTCTTCTAGATAAGTTTTAGTCATATCATGCTTTTACATAACACCATCTACAACACCCCACTAACAATACTGTGTCACCACAAGCGAATAGAGTTATAGAGAAACAAGGAAGATGCACAGATGCAAAGATTCACGCCATTTCTTGTTATAGTGTTGTGCCGCTTGATTTCAATAATATGCGACTCAATAAATTACGATTTGCTTTTGATACATTGGTATCAGCAATAATGTCTTGAATTTGCTGATTCTATGTTTACCAAATAAAGGACATCGCTGACACCGCGCTCAAGCTATTGCTTAATAATTTCTTGGGCGCTTTGGTCTTGATCCTTAGAGCCACAATGAGTCATAGATCTTTTCGTAATGGCTTAAAGCATGTGAGTGTCACTATGCTCCACAATCGCGATAACGATTGAAAACTTCCTTCGAGTTGTAGGACGATAAACCTTCTGTGGAATCTTTCGAAGATTGTCGAAGCAAAATAATTCAATTTTCGCATACTTATTAGTAGATCTTCAACTTTTTTTGAATCACAAAGGAAACTCAGAACGCTCTGGAGATCGACTAGGACCGTTGTTCTCGAGACTTTGCCCAGTTCGCTTTTAATTCAGTGTGACATGATAGCTTGTTATATAAAATGTCTCTGCTGGACATGAATCCTAATCTCGTGCAATTAAGCGCTTCAACGTTGTTTGGAATAAATAAATAACCAACTATAAATTTCAGAAATGAAAGATATTACGAAAACATACAATAGAATCGGAGAAAGAGATATCCAAAAAATAAACACAGGTGCTTTTAAAACTGATGAAACTGTAAAAAAGTGGATTGAAATATGTACATAATCTGAATCATTTAAAATAAAGACAATACGTCGTACCCCTAATGCAATATTATAACCGAGAATAATTTTGAAGAAATCGTAGGAATATCAAAAATCTAACAAGAAGCACAAATTGAATTCTCACAAGCAGCAGATTAGAGATGAATTTTTTAGATAATTGGCCAATAAAAATATTTTTGCCTCTTCACTATACTAATCTCATTAGAATGGCTGCGACTCATTGTTCCGAGTAGTCAATGTATTTGACGGTATTAACAAATGCTGTCAATATCAATTATTATTAATTGATGCTCTCTTTACGATTTATCGACGCTACTCAATGATACACGCTACCACTTCCTCGAGGAGCGGACTTTACTCTTAAAAAAACTTGTATTTGTGTGGTGGGTGCTTAGTTGCAGCTGCACGCAATTTACGCTTTTATCTTATTTACGCTTTTTATAACTGTCTGTCAACTACTACTTACTATAACTTTTTCGTTCTACAATTTTTAAGATTTAAAAGTTATTATTCACACAAGAGCGAGCGCATTTTATTCTTGCTGCAACTTTCAATAAAAGCTAGAATGTCCTCTTTTTTTGTTTCTACTCAATAAATAGCATGATAATCATTTATAAGAACTAAATATAAAATTAGAGAAAGTATTTCTGAGTACTGCAGCAAACATCTGCTAGTCTGCTTTTACAGCAGCTTATACAACCTTGATACCGTTATTTCTAATTTTTTTACCCAATTACAGTGTCATCAACATCTTGATGGATTTCACTTTCCTTAATTAAAGTTGTCGTCCTTAACGTATACATTACATTTGAATCTACTGTAGAATGCCTTCATCTGATAAAACAGAATAACCAATTTTATTTTTTATTAATATTATTTATTTGTTTAGTACTTAAATACCATTTATGTTTAGTCTTTTAGTCGCAATCATAATATTAATTAGCTTGTTAAATGGTGACATTAAATAAGCTTAAATAACAAAGAAATGCTTTATAAAATTTTAATCATCACCACCTAAACTTTTTTTCGGCACCCTCATTTTATATACGGTTAAGAAACTTGTTTGATATCAGTTTGCTGATGAAATCGGCAAGCAGTTCGCTAATTCACTTCTTCCGGTAATCTTTCAATCTTTCAATACCAACTATGTTTTCATGAGACGATTTTCTATGCTCTTCACTGCTATTACCATGATTGAATATTTTGATAAATTTAAATTTTGAACAAGAACGTTTATATGGTTTGATTTATTGACGTTATAAAAATGTCTTGTTAGAACTTTTCGGTCTACAAGTATAAAAAACCTAAAGTAATATATTGGTGGCGGTGCCGGGTGCTGTTTAAATGTTTTGTGTAAATTGATATGTAAATACTACCATTTACAACTACAGCTGTATTGTCTACCTTAATCCTGATTCTATGTAAGTAATAACAACATTATTAAATAATAATGACTACAAATTAGAATTATAAACCCATGTACTTGTCTTTTAATTACCTAGTTCATATTATTAGTATAGTAAGTTACACTTATGATAAAATTAACTAATTCATCCATAAATAAAACACATTATACTAGTGCTACTACATGCAATCAGTGTAACCGTATTACGTTGATACATGTACCCAGGAAGCGAATAAACTCAATAATCAAGGATACAACTTAGCAACATTAACTAAGTACAGTGTCATTCTCCTTTTGAAGTTTTAATCCTTTGAACAAACTGGCTGACTCGTTATATAGTAAAAACAGGGATTGAATGAAGCGAATTTCACGTATTGTTGGCTACCTTTTGTAGTCGGTAATAGTACCAATATTGGCGCTATTCAGATAGAAAAAAAATAATGTAACGGCGAATACGACGTATCTCCCTGTTCATTGTTGTATTTGAATTGTCGACATTTATACTTAAACGTACTACATAGTAATATATATCTACTATTGTTCGCCTTCGATTCTCGGCACAGTCGCATAACTTACACTCCCATGCACATCAATAGCAAAGAAAATTAACTACATAACGTTCATCTTTTATAAAGTTATTATCTGCGGCTATTTTGTGTGGTAGAATAGAAACTATATTGCATATATGCAAGTATAATAAACAAGCAGTGTTCATTCATATTTTTATCGAAAACGTAAACTAAAATTATATGTATGAGCTGACCACATAAAATATAGTCCCAGAGCAACACAACAACAATGAAGTAAGTTTACTCATCGTAACAGTAATTTTAATTTCGGTACATCTTATTCTTTGTTCCGAACTTATAACATATATCCCATATAATTGCTTATAAAAATATATTTCATATTGAGATAATACCTGCAAATATTTTAAAAGTTAATTAACTTATTAAGCAAAAAAGCAAATACACAGATGTGCTTTATAACGAATGCTAATGGAAAAATACCATGACTTGAGATAGATAAACGCTCAGATGGCCAGGTGTCAAAAATGTATGGCAATCAAAGACAGTAGTATTTTGTTCGAATCAACGTGTTTATTTTTACTATCGACACAAGAACAAGTTTGCTAAATATCAACTACACTCAAAGTCGATTAATAACTCTACTCAATCAACTCAGCTTTGAAGTGAGTTTGCTACTGCTACTGAATTTATTATTACACCAGTTAAGGCGTAATAATAAGTCGAATTGAGTATTATTTAGTATCAAATTCATATTCCAATCTGGTATGTATCCGGCATACAGGATAATCTTTTTTCTGTTAAAAACCTAAATATAAAGCTATATTGATATGTTCGAGTTAAGCCATTTATCTATAGAAAATTAACATGTCTGAATTGTCCTGCGATACTCAGGTCCTCATTTACTTTGATTTTAGTTTTATTAAACTTTGGAAAGCAATTAAATAGAATTGTAATTACAAATAGAAGCCCTAACAACTAAATAGAGACAAAATATTCTGATTTAACATGCGAGTAAAATATGGCTGGTGGGCTGTTGAATAATGCATCAGAATCTTGAAATTGTTACCACTGTTTTGTCATGTCTGAACTCAAATATCTTTATAAACACAAATTAGGAAAATCGCGCTCAAACGGGTCGATGGCCGCAGTGGTTAGGCGGCTAACTATCGTTGTAAGAGAACGATAGGTGCCGGGGTTCAATTCTCTGGAGGGACGGTGACATTTTTTCAGAGAGTTTAATCCCGGATCGACTTGCCATTCGCTGTTGGGAGCAAAGTGATTAACAACGCGGCATCATAAAAGGCGATATGATGCTGTCACAAAGCCATTTGAACACAACTTACACACACCAAACTACACCGCAAGAGTTGCAGTGATAGCCAGATAAGTAATACAGCTTACGGAGTCACTGCAACTAAGCACCCACCACACATTAAAAAAAAAATTCACAGCATGGTTGGTACTACTTGGCATTTATATTACGCTGTTAATATAACGACAGCGGTAAGAGATACGCCCACACATATTGATATCAATGTCTTTCTTTTTAAGAGTACCTTCAAAATATACTAAAATATACGGGGTGTTCCATTAAAAAAACATAAGTTTGTATCGTCACTCATTTACACAACACTCTGTGTAGTTGAAAATAATTTTAGGAGTGGCTACAACTTTTGTCTAAAATACTTTTCTCTAACTGTAATAATAAAGCCGTAATCTTCCGTCCTCGCATGGTCTGGACACCCTGTATATGTATATGTATAAAAATCGATTTATTACATCTTTGGAACTCACACCTAGCACTAAATGTTTTGTTTTTGATAATTCACTTATTTAAAGTAACATAAATTTTATACATACAGTTTGTTAAGTTTTCGTTTATTCCGTTCTCGAAAAAAAAACCGACATTTACTTAATTTTAATAGTCTTTTTGCGTTATACATCATTCATTATCATACATATATCGGTTAAGTTGTTTTCATATAAATTTCAAGAGAGAATGATGTTCTAAATACTTTTTACTCCTACATTGTGTCGATAAGGTCGACATTTGCTTAGAGGGGTCTCGTTTTAAAAGTTCTCCACTGTACATTCAACTACGCCATAGCCAGCGGTATAACATATGAATGTTTCCTTAGCCTGCTCGCTCTTCAGAAATCAATGTGATTGAATATATCTGATAGTTAACACATCTATGAACATTTTATAAATTTCCTCTTTTTATTTGATTGTCTTCACAATTACTGTTGATTGAAGATTGGACACATACGAAACGCCCGCATACTTACAAGTAAAATAAACTCGTAAATCAAGCAAATCATACCATTACAAAATTAAACTATTTTCTCAAAAACAATAATATATGTATTTTAGAGCATAGAAACATTAAATAATGTTCTATAATAATAGTTATTTTTACAAATTCTTTAATAAATTTTGTAGCAAAATTATGGTATCTAACTTAAATTATTGTTATTATAATTGATTGAAATGACAATAAATTGTGGAAATTAATGCCGCATTGTGGAATTTTGAGGGAAAATTGATGTAAATAGTGTATATAATAAATGAGAATTTACTGCATAGCGTAACGGGCTCTAATATCAACAGAATTTTTTGTTATGTTATTGATTACTACAACATTTATTAGATTCACCTACACTCACCTGTAATACCTGTTATTCCTTCATTTTACATACAACATACATTTAAAAGAACGTATATGTATACTTCTAATCGATATAATGCACAGTCAAGAAGACTTTGGTTAATAATTCCATTTCATTACATCTACATATTGCAAAAAGGATTAGGTATATCATACGTTATTTTAATCTAAAGAAAGATTAAGTTGTGGAAGATAGTCTTTCTCTGACGTTCGTATTAACCGTGATTCCATTTAGACATGGCTAAAATCAATTGTATACTTATACTTAACATCCATTGGGTTAAGACAAATGAGGATCCTTCGTCAAGATTTATTTGTCGAATACAATTTGGGAGCATATAAATCACGATTTTCTATTATTTCCTTTTGTTCGTACTATACTATACTAATGATCTTTTTTTTCTACATTTATACTGCTTTCAGAAGAATACGTATTTCTACATTACAAATACTCATAACCAAAATTAATAACAACATACAGTAGGTAACTCATGGCCAAACTTGTTTAAAACTCAAAATTGCCGTTTTTCGCTTGGCTATTTGCAACTTCCAATCTAATATAATTTTAGAATACTTTTAATGATACTTAATAATAGATTGTCAATAGTAATATGAAGATCAAATACAGGTTTTAGAATGTAGATATGCACATGCTTTTCCATGATATTAGAAGATGTGAATAATATGTAGATCAAATAAGACTTGGTTTTACCATTTTTTCTCCAATTATTCATCAATTTTATTCATATAGTTTCAGCATTATTTGTAGTATTAAAGAAATCTACGAGTATGTTTGGATCTCGAGTTGCATAATAATTTTGTCGACCTATCAAAAGATATCATTCGTCGACATCTGCAAAATTTACCTTAAATCGTTTCAAAACCTAGGTCACAGATGTTTTTCTCCCAAATGTCCGATAGTTGAGGAATATTCTACCAAATATGTCAGACAAAAGTACAGCAATGGTGAAACCTTTATGAACTATGACACAGTTTTACATCAGCGAAACAATATTATTAAACTGCAGTCTCTAACCCACAATTAGTTTTCTTCCGTGGATAAAAGACCTGCGCTCTTTAAAAATCATGTAGTTTGGTTTTTCCAGCCTGTATTTGTGATGTAAGCAAAACCCATGCTTTGATGGCTTTTAAATCATTTATTAATGGTGCAAAACTGCTCAAAACGCGTAACTATGTAATTATGGATCATCACATTTGTTTTCTTTTAATTCCCAGCTCTTTCCTTTTAACATTTCTTTATTACTAAATTTGACAATAGGACATTTGCCTGCTTAACAAATAGGCTCCATGTATGTATTGGATTGGCGCGATTTTTGAACTAGTATGCTAGTAGTATTATTGCTTTGTCTGTCATCGATATATGAACTGTATATACAGTGTACTACATCGGATTCACTCTGTATTTAATTAGATACAAAATTATACGCTCGCTTTGAAACTTAACTTAAAAGTATCTGTTTCTCAGATAAGGTTTGAAGATATGATAATGTTTTACGACAAGATTATTTTAAGTTTAAAAAGGAGGCTCTCATCCCAGCCTTTGTCAAATGATTGGCATAATTGAGGAGAACTACCTCTAACAATAATATTTCCGCACTGGATGAAGGATTAACTCACATAAGATATTCTATTTTCTATGAATGAACCGTAACAACTTTCCGAACTAAATCGAACTCGGATTTTGTTTTGGTAACAGCTAGCATACTGCGCTCCAAAAGAAGAAGACTGTTGAAACTTGTAGCGACATTTAACGCCATTCTTAGAACCAAACAATAAGGTTTCTCGCAGATAGTGATGATTCCGAAATCTGGTAACGATTCTAAAGAATTAACCTCCTACATACCAATCAGCGTCCTGGCTGCAATGTCAAAGCTATTTGAGGCAGTGTTACTTCAACGAATTAAACCAATTCTGACAGAGAAAAACATCATCCAGCATCGTCAGTTTGGATTTAGAACCCATTTGTTCTCGAGTGATTCGAAAAACAGATAAATAGCACGTGTCAGACTAGATTAAAAAAAGTGTCGTGTGAATTGAAACGCAAAACTTTTATAGGTCAAAGAAGGACATTGTTTCCTAATTCTCTTTTTTTCCATTAACAGATAATTTTATTTATTTTTCCGTACTTATAAGTTATAAACAACTAAGAACAAACGAAACATTCCGAATTGCGATTGTCGGCTCACTGTTTTCTTACTGATTCAGTATCAGCGGTACTAAGATATTACACCAAACCAATTGATTAACCCTCAACACAGTAAATAAATTTATAAATAGATTTCCGACTTTGAAATATACAAGGAGTATTATTAAATGTGCCTCAGATATGGTACATTGCTTGAAAGCATCGTTAAAAATGCTAAAATACAGTGTAAGTACACGTAAAACCTATAAATTATGTGCAGTTTTTAAAATTAAACGCTCATTTTCCAGATACCAAAACATATTTTCATCTCATCGTAGAAATTTGACTGGATCAACAATGGAGGATTTATTGATGATATAGAACACCGCAGTTTCACGTTAAGCAACATCAACATGTGAAAAATAAAAAATAGCTAATTATATACATTATTAATTTTATTTACAATCACACCCCTTCGGTCTGTATGCCACACCGCTGGGAAGTCAGTACTCTGTTTATGTTTATGTTTGACAAAAATTCTCAACTGGATACGCAAGTTGAGAAGAATTTTTGACCCATCATTCCCTTCATATGATTTTTAAGTCTGCATATTAGTGGGGTAAGTAGGCATGCAGTTAAAGTTCATATACTCTAGATTGATGCATTACACGATAAACGCGTTTTAGTTCTAATTGCTTATGTACTCTAGCACACACATTATAGTGATATGGAATAAGCAGAAATTATACAATTTATTTCATCAGAAACTACACTAAATAGATATACTACAACTAATAAAATAACAGAGATTAAAATAGTAAAGCTAGAACTACATAACTACATTTCATTCTTTCTCAAAAACCAGAACGACAAATATTTACACGAGGGTATACACAGTAATGCTGAGATGGCAATCTTAGCACGTAGCCCCGACTATTAAATTATACCTAAAAAGTGATCTGATTTTTCCTATAACAATTTTAAAATATTTGCCTTTTTGTAAGAAACCTTTTTTATTACTATAATTATTACATACCTACCTACTATAAAAAATTAAAAAAACAAAGACGATTCCGTCATAACAAAAGCTGCCATTAAATTAAAAGTGTTCTAAGAAGTTAGAATAATGTGCTAAAATATTAGCTGCTTTCTATTTGTAAAATTTCTGAATCATGATTCGCAAAGCGTGATCAATGTTTATTAGGAACAAGTTCAGCAACTAGCATTGCGAAAAGAACGCACAAAAGAATGAGAAAAGAAAATGACAAAAGAAGAACATGATTTGTTTACACCACACATAACGCGTACTTACGTAGTAAGTGAGGTTATGTTTGTTTTAAACATACTGAACAGAAAAATATTATGTTCTACAGAGGAAAGGGATTACAAATCGTGATCACAAATCTTGTTGTGGTGGGGATGAATCACAATTTCAAATTTTTTAAACAGAACATGATTCGTTCGAACAAAACCGGTTTTGTTCGCTAATCAATGTTAAATAGAAAGTATACCTATTATCGATAGTAAGTCTACGCAAATGTCAGTATAGTAGAAAAGTTTTTATGACAGTACTTTATAAGAAGTATGAAAACCGATGTATTTATTCATAACTGCAATAAACGCTATAAACACCACGCGCACAACAAATTTTGTAAAATATCCAGGTGTACCTATTACCGTCACGTTATTCATTTAGAGTGCTAGTTATATCCGTCGACATTTTATATCAATATCCTTTCAGTGGTAACCTATTTTCGAAAAGTAGATGTTAATCCTTAACGAGTATAACAATCTTATGTACGAGAGCACAATATACCCTTGTATCTCATATAAAGCTAACACTGTTCCCGTCATATTTATGATGGTAATGATTGCAACGCTTAAGGAAAGTTTAGACTCTGAAAAGAAAAACATATTACTTTGTGAACGTTACAACAGCTCCCTATTAATAGCGACCCAAGCAAAGACACCTAAAGTAGGTCAATACTTTCAGTTTAAGTACTATAACATTATTTTATTTGTAAAAATTGAAAAATGTTATATCAAAATACAAACTATTAATAAAACACTGCTGAATTTATAACTATAATAATAATAATAATAATATATAATACTCTGCAATTACTTTCTACTATCCTATATGCTAATCTAATAAAACAAATAAATATGGATAACAAAGTCTAAATTAACATGCAAGCAGTTTTTTTTTATTTGTGGTAGCTTTTGCAGCAGTTTTAAAAGCTGCATCGTTTATAACCAACCACCGTTACAATTCTTTCAATTAGCTATGCGTGCTTTGCAGCTTTCTTATATACACCACATCAGTGTTAGTGGTGAAATAATAATAATAAGCTTTATTTTCGTAACCCGACAAGAAAAAGAAACATATGTGTAAGTACATAATAGAGAACAGAATAAACTTAAGCAGGAATTATGAACTTGTAAATTTAGATGTCATCTGCGTATATGTACAACTCGCAACGATTTACTGATTTCGATATAATCAATATCGTATATATTGAGAATAGCTATGGGCCCAGTATAGAGCCCTGCGGTAATAAGCCTAACGGTTCAGAAATTATATTTAAGATACGCACAGACTGATACCTCTCATTTAAGAATGACTGCATTAGAGCAATTGTAGATCCACTAAATCCAATGTGATAACAAAAACAAAACGTTGTGATTAATGGTATCGAGGCCTGGCTGAAATCCAACAGGACCAGTAACGTTAATTTGTTTTTGTCACTTGCATCAATCAAATCGTCTGTCACCTTTAGCAATGTTGTAGTGCAACTATGATGTCACCTAAAGCCTGATTGACACCTGTGACGAAGGTTATATTAAAGAATGTAATTGTGAATTATTTTCTCTCACACCTTATTCATTACTGGTCCATCTACGAATGGTCACAAAATAAGTCAAAGGAATGGTGGAAAAGATCACCAGGACAAAGACAGGCTAAGGAGTTCCTAAGGGAGCAGAGGCCTAAGTTTACTGAAGACCTACTGAGTAAAGACAGCAAGACTGTCAAAATGATAGTAGGTCTGATGACCGGTCATTGCAGACTGAATAGGCATATGTTTAACATAGGCCTGGTAGATAATGCTCTCTGCAGATTCTGCCAAGAGGAAGAAGAAACCCTAGTTCATGTTTTGTGCCACTGTGACGGCCTAGCGAGGACAAGATTTCTAGCAATGGGCGTAGAGAACCCGTCAGCTAACGGCTACATAAAAGAGCCGCTCTCAAAAATGATAAGTCTGATTAAGAAGGCGAAACTAGACAGCGTTCTCTAAGGTTAAGGGGATCACATGACCTGTAAAGGTCGCGGTGAAACAGGCTCGCACGCCACCCCACTCCTAACCTAACCTATTCGTTACTGGTAATATACTAATAGGGCGAAGGTCACATAAATTAGATATATCATTGTGTTTCGGAAATTACAACAGCGAATTTCCAAATACTGGGAAAAGTACAGTCATGTAAGCAGCAATTAATTATATGAGAAATATAAGGTAGCGTCAATTTGATCAAATTTTTAAAATTTATATATTGTCAGCTCCTACAGCAAGACTATTATTTCTAGTAAATATTTTAAAATTTCAGTGCTATCTACAGTATGAACACTAAACTAGATGACATTCTGGAAAGTTGATTAGAGATTCGTCAGATTTTTGTGCAAGAACCAGCACATTTTTTATAAATGATTTATTGATTTTTCGAATACAAGCCGGTTCGAAGGGACCTTCGAACCGTCACCGCGAACGAGCAATATTTAATTTCCTTATTTCTGACCAGAGTGTTTTGTTATCTTTTTGAGTTGCAAGAATTTCGAAATATGCTTTCTTTCTCATTTCGAATTCAATTCATTCAAAAATGGATAAAATCGAATTTCGTGCAGTGATAAAACACTTCTGGATGGCTGGGAAAACGGCCACGGTAGTTCGAAATATTTTGCTAGAGGTTCATAACGGATCGAGCGAGTTCAAACGTGGCCGCATAAGCAGAAGTGACGAACCACGCAGTCGACGCCCAAAAACTGCTACCAATAACAAAATGCTCGACAAGATTCATGATGTCGTGTTAACCGATCGCCAATTGAAGCTGAAAGAGATAGCAAAGACAACAGGCATCTCAGAGAAACGCGTTGCACATATCCTACACGAAATTGTGGACATAAAAAAGCGTTCGGCGCGATGGATACTGCGTTTGCTCACACCGGAGCAAAAACGAAATCAGGTGACCGTTTCGGAAGAGTGTCTGGCCAGGATTCCACGCAATCCAAGGGATATCTTTGTGCGTTTCGTAACCGCGGACGAGACTGGGATCCACCACTAGGTACCAGAGATCAAGCTCTAAGGAAAGCCATTTGACCGACCAGAAAGGTCATGAGGACCATTTTTTGCGATTTCCACGGTGTGATCCTCATCGACTATTTGCAAAAGGGAAGGACAACCACGGAGCAATACTACAGCGATTTATTGATCCGATTCGATGCAGTATCGAAGGAGAAACGGCCTCGTTTGCAGCGGGAAAAAGTGCTTTTCTGTCACGACAATGCACCGCCTCATTCATCCCGCATCGACGTGTTCAAGTTGAATACGGATTAGTCCCTCATCCTCCAGTCCTGGACCTCAGCGACTTTTTTCTATTCCAAAAGCTGAAAAAATCGCTGGCAGGAAAGAGAATTGCCACTACAGATGATTATTGTGCAAATCTCGTAATATACTACTTTTCCGACGGCTTGACGTCACTGCAGCACCGTTTGAAAAGTGTATTGATCTTCGAGGAGACTACATCAAAAAATAAAAATAAAAACCACACCAATACCGTGTTTTCTTCTCAATTCCGAAAACATATCAGGTCGCCCTCGTATATCCAAAACGCAACTGCTGACACCAAAACTGTATCGAAACCTCCAAACCAAGCATCAAATAAATTTCGCCTAGGCTGGACTTGAACCATCATTTAACAAGCTTTCATATGATCACTCGACCATCTTATCACTAAATCACTTAGTTGACTTACATTCACTTTTACAATTAAAGACAATTTTATCGTTAAATTTTTCAGTTTTCTTGGCACGCAACTGGGTTCAAAACAAATTTTTCTAAATTTACTGACAATAGCAGAGACATAATATTTTTAAGTTTATTTCAACAACTTAAGTAAATCTACTTTATTCAGTTACTACTACATTTTTAAAATTTATAATCTGAAAGCTTTAACAAATCATTTTGGCCAGTTTTTAGTTGAATCACTATAAATTCATGTGCTTAAATTTAGTACATTTGGATGAAAATTTTATCACAGAAGGCACAAATAAGTACGCGAACGTGAGATTATATCACAAGGGATTTGAAGTAACCTATAAGTAGTATAAACCGCTTAATAGTGGAGATTGAGATATTCCACAAATCTTCGGCTCAATTCACGCTGTAACAAAGTTCTCAAGGTATGGAAATTTCCTGTCAAAACATGACAAGGATCCAATTAATCATCAGTATACTGCTGCACAACAATACTAGTTACTATCATTAAAATTAAGCGTACCATAGGAATAATAGTTGAGGTAGAACTATGGCAATCGACAAATCTATCAATTACACAACACATTTGAGATAGAAACAATCTAAACAATCTAAACAAGCAACTTTGTTTCTTTTAAGTACAAACCTATATTTTTTATTATTTATTTTGAATCTACATGAAAAATAAAAGAGACTTGTATGGCACTCATATGAAAAAACTGACGGTCTTTGAGATATTTGACTTACTATGTTTTTCTAGTAAATTTTTGTCAATTACAATATCGCAAATTTTTGAAAACCTATTTTGAGACCAAATGTTAGGCAATAATGGTTCTTCAGAACACAATGTCAGAAACCGACCTACAGTATAAGGGTGCCCAGAAAATGTTGCCAAATTTGACGAAGCAAAATATGAAAATCGTCGTTAATTTAAATGGAACACCCTGTATATTATTGATCAGTAAAATGTAGAATAACATATTCCACAACTTTGCTATAGCAGTTCATATACCTAAGTTCAACATTTTAGGTAAAAACGCAGTATTATAGAAAAAAGTGAGTAAATTTATCTATTACTTCAAATTTACTCCACTAAAAAAAAACAAAAAACTTCAAAAATTAAAAATGCAATTAAAAAATTTGTTCAAGTGTTCCCTGTACACAAAATAATCTAACAAGTTTATAATAAGTTTTATTATTATTAGGTTCTTATGTATAATAATATCGTTATCCATTTTGTAGTAGTTCTTTTATCGATGTAGGCTTGTTTCTATAAAAACTGAAACATCTTCGCATTGCTATTTGTTGTGAAATCGTATTGAACGCAAATATTTCTGTAGGCCATTCAGGTAATTATTATAAATTTAGTAAAAACCCAAACAAATTAAAAATTGTTTGGAATATCCAACGATGTTTTCTCATCATAACATAATCCTATTTTGGAATTTTCTTGACACATTTCTTCACATTTACTACGTTGCGATAATCATCTCTTGTATATCTGGCATTTTAATGTTGCCTAACCTAAATATTAAATTCATAAACAATAATGTGATATGCAAAAGAGCATCATCATGCTGAAACTGTCGATTATTAATATCTGGGGGATTGTTTATTAGCGCCATAAGTAACTAGTTTTGCCAAAAAATTCAAATGTTTTAGTTAAATTGCATTTGCTGAGAAAAGAACGATGTCCAACATTCGTTTCTTCAAACAATCTTTTTAATTTTTTGGGTTTTTATTAAGTTTTGCTTCGGCAAATTTGACAACATTTTCTGGGCACCCCTTATACTGTTAGGTCAGTTTCTGACATGGTGTTTTGAAGAACCATTTGGTCTAAAAATAGCTTTTCTGTTAATTAGCGTAACCGCAAAATTTGCGATATTGTAATTGACAAAAATTTACTAGAGAATCATAGTAAGCCAAATATCTCAAAGACCGTCAGTACCATACACAAAGTGTCTTTTATTTTTCATGTACATTCAAAATAAATTATAAAAAAATATAGGTTTGTATTTAAAAAAACAAAGTTGCTGTCTGTACAGAGGAAATGGAACATCCTTATAATCGGCATTATTTTAGGTTTGTAGATCTTGAGAAAACCAGACGCGTGGAATAAAAAAGTTTCAATTATCTCTCCTATAAACCAAGATATTATAATGTGAAATAAAACAAAAAAATGTTTCATTTGAAAAATGAAACATTTGTTTGTTTTATTTCACATTGAAAATGGATTTACATCAAGTAAAGACCGACTCAATCCAAGATATTATACTTCCGCGTACTAGGTGGGCACCTGTATATCTTATCTTACCATGCACCTGGAAAATACTAATATTTGATCTCTTTCGAATGCACTGTGACTCATTCGAAAGTAGAGTTCGCAATTATGAGCAACTCCTTGTAGGATATAGGGATTAACGAAACTATTAACAATTACTAGATATCGCATATGAAGTTAAAATCACGAAAAAGCAACGTTTACACGCAACATATTATTTATTCAGGAATCTCAATAAATATATAATTGTTTCCTTCATATTTAATAAAGCTGTGAAAGAGTTTTAAGTTGATTCATATTCAATAAATAATTCATAAATACACACGCTGCCTGGATGTTAAAGTATCAAACGAAATCTCTGCAAAACGTCGACCTCAAGTGGAGCCTTTTTATTTTATTTGATATTTTAAAGCAATGACCAGCAAAAGCGTAACTTAATTTCACATGTCAAAAAAGTTGTTGATTCAATAAACATCGACATATTTTACCGTCAACTTTCATTCGATAAAGGTGGAAGTATATTTTTTGTTAAAGTATATAAAGAGAGAGTCAATGGAACGTATAAAGGGTAGCAGCTAACAAATTTAAACAATTCAACAGGAATTACATTTATTGTGTTTGGGATTTCGAAAGTTACAACAATGATTCGTTAATATCGCTAAACCACATGTCGGAATAACTATTAATAAAATAAAACTGTGGAAGTTACAATTGTAACAAGTATAGAACACATTTGAGATATTATAAATCTAAGAGATAATATACTTTTTTGCCTTCCACTAAATTTACAAAAATTTTTGATAAATCTAAGATAATACATAGAGACTAACAAGTCATATTCATTACTGAATCTTCACTAAATGTAAATATCTCAATGGAAATTTTCGTTTTTTCTGTACGATATGAAAAAATTTTGGGGTAGTATACGTTGTATCAAGTATTTTGTCTAGGAAGCACGTATGAATGCAAATTTTAGAAAACAACGTTTGCTTACAACATATATATTATTTATTCAAGAATCGCAATAAACATACAAGTACTTCCTTCATATTTAATAATACTAGGAAAGAGTTTTAAGTTGATCACATTCGATGAATAATTTATAAATGCTTATGCCTGACGCGATATTAGAGTATTAAACGAAATCTCTATAAAACAATGACCACATCTTTTTACGAAAAATATGCGCTCGCCGCGCTACTTACAACTCCAAAGAGCAACGCGGGAGACAATCTGTGTGTCTTTAAAAATTCATAACTTGGTTTTTTTTGTAGAATAAATTTAATGCTTTAAACTTTCACCACAAAAAGTTGGTCCTTGAAGTATTCTTGAATCGTAGTATCCTTAATTCAATAGTTAACATTTTAAGAAAATATATTGCATATTAGAACATTACTAAGTATTTGTATGTATAGTATCTGTACACAATTCATGGCTATAGTGTAGAGCTTTTTAAGAAACGTATCGAAACTTATACCCTTGTTTCTTATACTTACAATTAGTAATTGTATTTATTCTATAATTGTGTATATGGACACATTCCCATTGTTAATATTTTTAATGTAATCGATATAATATATAAATTTGCTAAATTGTTTGATTTAATTTATAGTTATGCACTGTATGTACGTCTTAATTGTCTATTGTAAATGCCTTTTGGCATAATATAAAAAATCTATCTATTGTATCAGATTTAATGTATTTGCGGTTTCGAACATATTTTTATGTTGTTGTTCATCAAATTATAATTAATTTACAATTATAATTTATTTAAGCAACTAAATCACATGACGGAATAAACACTAACGAAATAATAATTCAAATTTCACTATTAATACTTTTTTATCATATCTTCATATCAATAATTTCTTTATTTGACAAACTTAGTAAAAGAGATTAACAAACTACCTTCTTAATAACCTGTGGAGCAGATACTAAAGAAAAAACAACTACTAGTATTCACCAAAACACTTTTATAAATGATGTGAGATGTATACCGATAAATCATCAGCTAATTTTAATAATTGTGTCTATGGCTGAACTATATTTTAAATTTATTTTACAAGCTTTATGAAAACAAAGTTTTACTACAAAGACAAAAAAATGCAATCTACTTAATTGTTTTGATTGTAAATTTAGCGAATTAAGAACCAACCACTAAATCATCAAGTGACAACAGATATAACTTTCTTGAGCAATTTGTAGATTATTATTTGAGATTGGAAAAAGTTTTTTCCTTGCGTAAAACAACATATGTCCATATTTACTCATCGCACACTATGAGATTTTTTTATTACACAATTTCATATAAGATTCAAACTTAAATATAGAAAAATTCAGATTATAAACAAAGTCTGCATTTTATTAAATTGACCTGTATATTTTGAGGTATATCCATAACCAACTACAGTATTGTGAGATATCTGCGAATGCTCACATTCCGATCTTATTCAACTAACGTAATCAACAAAGCACTAAGAACACCAGGTGCCCACTAATTCCTCAGCACTATAAAAGGAAAGTAAAACGGGAACATTAAATACAACATTAACCACTGCGATTCTTTTTTCTGTGGTAGGTGGTTGTTGCGACGGCTTCTTAATCTGTATTATTTGTTTGACTAGCGTGGAACTCTTCCTGTGTAACATTTGTATGCGTAAAATATGTTCAATACTCTTGTCAGAGCACTATCTCGCCATTTGTAATGCTGGGCTGTTAATCACTTTGCTCCAACAGTAAATGGTAGATCGATCGGGATATAATTGTTCGCGGAAAATGTTACCGTCCTCACGGAAAATTGAACCGTGGCTCCCAACGATCTATCACAAAACTGAGCTACTGCGTAACTACTGCGGCTATCGATTCGTTATGGAAATATTATTTGATATGTCCCTTCTGCAGTAATGATAGAGTTGTTAAAGGCAAGACTCAAATTAAAAGTTACATAAGAAATAGGACAGTAACCCTGAAGTGGTAGTACACAACTCTTAGATCTCCTTTGCGTCATGCCGTACGAGACTTAGTAACGACCAGAGTAAACAGACCTTTCTGCTTCGCTAAACCTAAATGGGAAGGAGAATAGCAGTGGAAGATATGAGAACACTCAAGATGGTCTGGTATACAATTTAGTCACCACTGGAATAATGTATAATATTAATTAACAACTTGATAGTCGCGGAGATAAGAGGAATTGGCCGTACATAATGCTTCTAGTACATCCCGCTAGATAGGTATTCCAATTAAGCTACCACTAGCTGTTAGGAGATATTTAACAGGGCAACATTACTTACAGTGAGATAATGCTGCAACAAAGCCACGAAAACATATTACACACTATTAAAATACACCGCAAGAATTATAGCGATTGTCTGACAAGCAATACAGATTAGGAAACCTCTGCAACTGCATCCACCGCAAATAAACAATACAATAATAATTTCTGATTACTAACAAATTTAAGCAAACTTTCATACGCAATGTTATAAAGAATTTTGAGTCAATTGCCGAACTAATCGGTCGATAATTGTTAAAATCCTTTAAGCAACCCGTGTTATACAATGAAGTAGCATAGTTTTTTTTAACCTGGAAACGAAACCACTAGTAACTAAATGTGTTAATAATTTTATTGACAAGCGACTGTAGATTCTCTGACCTCCTCTATGGAAAGTAACAATGTAATGTACGTACCTCTTTCTTTCTACTTTTGTTCTTGAAATGTAGTAAAAGTTACAGTTTCAGTGTGTTTTATTGTATTTTGCTGCAAGATCGTATTTATGTTTGTCATAATTGTAAGTTGAGCTACGTCATAGTGATTGCCGTAGACAACATTGACAATTTCACTATCAACGGTTGAATTACTTACTTAAGTAGCTCAAAATACACGTTTTACATAGACACATTGAGTCTGTTTATGAATTTTGGATACATAAATTATAATAAGGAAAACTGATTTCAAAATCTTTTAAAATTACATGAAACTCGGATATTTTAGACCTATTTCGTAATATAATGTAATCTAACTAAAATTATGTACCTCAACAGCTCATTGTTGGTTCAATAACTGGCATTTACATATGGAAGTGGTTTATAATATCCAACATAATTACGTTATTATTTATTAATCGTAAAAATATGTTGTGACTTGATTAATTTCTTATTCATATTCCTTACGTCTTCATTTACTGCATCGTTGCTTTATTATGCTCTTAAGTTTAGTTCCTTTAAAAAATCGTGCAATAACTGTTGCTCCTATATATCTATAAACAATAATGGCAAATTAATTACACGTTACTAAACACCATTATTTATGGGCCCTTCGGCGTTTAATGCCGATACCGATTGTAAATACATAAGCCTATTTAATTGTCTCTTTCCTAAAAGGTTCTAATAATCATACAGATTATACAGATTAGATACTCAAACTTCTACGCAGCAGTTGATTGCAAATATTAAAAAACTATTAATTTTAATAAACACCGTTTTAGGTTGTATTTCAAGTACAGATACGCATACAGACAAGGAAAGCCTCTGAACATAGTACTGTACCACTACACTTTTATTTCGTCTTATTAATGATACTTTGAGTATGGATGAAAATTTTGAAATTACGCGATTAATTTATTAAATCTCGTTGAAGTGCGCATATTTAATGACACGAAAATTTTAATTACCAGCCATCTCTGGTGGGTGGCATTATCCGACTTTCATTATCTTAATATAATCTCATATCTTTTATTTTAATTTTGGATTTTATGACGGATTTGAAAAAACGTTTATTAAAATCTTTTATAAGTCTTGAGAAAAAACATAATTTTAAGGTCAAGTGATGTAATACTAATTATAGCTCTTAAGAAAATGTTTCTTAGTGTGTTTGCAACAATTCTGATATTGTCTTTTAATTTTTAAACATTTCTAGATAGTGTTTCACACACCACATTTTTTAAATGTTCTTAAAGAAAGTACTCCAAAGGACTTAAGCTCAAGAAAACAAGCTCCTTATACTATAGACCCTTCCTACCCACTCATCTCTGTAGCACTGCCCTGTTGTAGATACTTTCTTACTATTGTGCTATTATAGAGGTGCAATATCCTGCTGAAACTACATCATTTGTATTAAATATCAATTTACAATATTGGTCTCGTACTATTAAAATAAAAGAAACCAATCAACTTGCCTCCAACTATTCCGCAGCTCACATTCATGCTTGGAAATATATTGCTCTCACCCAATTATAAATTTACCGACTATAAGTTCTTCTCAATAACAGTTTTCAAAATTACGTTTATCACATAACACCAAACATTTGGACGTTACCCATAAAGTGATATACCTGCGAAAACTAATACAGCAACGATAACAAAAGGATACTTGCTTTAAAAATAATTTTACAAAAAGTGTAAATTTTCAAAACTTTGAGTCAAGATTGTAATGGTACAAGTATAAATGTCAGGATGCGTTTCATATAAAACTAACCATATCTTCTGAAATATCCTTTATAAATTTATATAATATCCAAGTTTCGGAATAGCAAGGAATAGAAAAATTAATATACTAAATAAAATACAGGTGTCCATTTAAAAGAATATAATTTTGATTCGACATTATAGGAAGCCCCATGTACAATTTTTTTTTTTCCTAAATAATATTGATCTTTTTAAAGACAAAGTATATATTGAACTTTACCGCATTGTAAATTAATCTGTATACATATCAGGTATGCAAAAATCAGGAAACATACAATCTACAGGGTTATTCACAGATCTGGTACGTTATAACTTTTCGATGTTCCTAAAATCCTACAATTATGAAAACTTGTAATCACGGATAGTGTCATCTGGTCTCATTGGCAAAACTATTTACGCTTTTGTATCTTTCTTAATTTAAATAGCCTGCTAAACTTTTTGTGTTTTTTAGATCGCTCATGTTTTTGAGTTATTCATTTTTTTCAAAAGTAGGGCAAACTGCAACGTTATATTAAAAAACCTAAAATGTCGTTTCTTTTCTGTAATGTATTTCATTTGTCATTTTTCTTGACAGATATAGACTATGTGTATTTATAGTACAAATACAATATCAATTATTTTGACATTCAAGAATTACTAAGATTTTAAAGGCATTTTTCGGACTTTCACCAGAAAAGCACTTAAAACTCGGAAACCGTACAAAATACAAGCTAAAATATCTAATAATGAATGATACAGAATTATTATTAATAATAATAATAATAATAATAATAACCTTTATTGTCAAACAGACGATGCCATTTACAGGACAAAAAAAGAAAAGAAAGAGAGTGCAGTGCAGCAAATATCCAGCTGTATAACTTACAAAATCAAAAGTGTCTATATAGAATACATAACAAAATTATAAAATGAAATTTTTACGGTATTAGGATGAATGGGTTAGGGTATAAGAAGTAACATGAAAAGGATCGGAAAAAAATTTATTGGCGTTTTTGCTCATATGCACTATAGGTGACTTAATCGTTACATTCGTTCTCGCCTTAGGTATAGAAAAAGTTTCTGTCGATCGAGTGCTATAACTAGGTATGATTACATTTACCAGTGATAATAACGCCGGTGCATCAATTTGGTTGTTTATCAACTTTATAACTCTCCTGCTAGAAAGAGAGACAAAATTATGTTATTAGGTATAATCCGCTCCACGAGGAGGGTAGATGCCATTTTTCTTGAAAGTCATATATTTCAAAAACCTTTTCTGCACTCTTTCCAACTGCAACATTTGATACGTATAAACCAGATACCAAATTAAAGAAGCATATTCCAGTTTAGATGGAACAAAAGTGTAATACAACATCTTCATTGCATTCGTATTTGCAAATCCTCTACAAGATCTAATAATGAAATTGAGTGACTACATAACCAACAAATGGTAGTGATGTGGCTTGAGAACTGCAATCGCTAATCAAAGAGAACACCCAAATTCCTAATCTCCGTCAGTCGTGGAATAGCGATATTATCCAATTTATATCTGTAGAATAAGGGATTGTTTGACGTAGTATAGGTTACCACTGCACATTTTTCTATGCTAATCTTTATCATATTCTCATTGCACCAGTCTTTGATAATGTATAGATCGCGTTGAAGAAGCTCACAGTCCTCCACCGATGTTATTTTTCTAAAGATCTTTAGAGATTAGATAGAAGATTAGATAAAGATAGATTCCAACCTATACAGTAAGTCACTAATGTAAATATTGAATATTAACGGTCCTAAGTTAGAGCCCTGCGGCACGCCGGAACTGGCAGTAAATATATATTGTAGAGTCATAGCCATTGTAACAGACGTAACACGAACGGTTGTCAAGGTAGGAAGCCATCAAGTCAGTGATTCCGGTTGAGAAACCCATCCAAGCAAGTTTGGATAACAATATGCCATGGTTGATGGTCTCAAAAGCTTTGGCAAAGTCAGTGTATATCAACTTGCTCATGCGAATCTATGCGGAAGCTTATATATTGAGTAATTTCAGCAAGGTTACTAATAGGGGATCTTCACTAAAACCATGTTGCTGCGGAGATATGTATCATCGAATGCAATTGTACAATCTACGTTGAAGAAGATGTTCAAAAATTTTAGAACAGTATGATAAAATTGCAACAGGCCTATAGTTCTGAATATCCCTTCTACTAGCTTTCTTAAATAGAAGATGAATCCTGCTGATCTTCCAGGCTTCCGGAAATGTACTTGTTCGAAGAACAATGTTAAATATCAAGCACAACGGAGTGCATAATATAAAAGCGCAATCTCGAATTAAAAAGTTTGGTAAGCCATCCTGGCCAGAGGTAAAGTCTCCCTTAATGCGTTCGATGGCTGATCGCAGATTTAACAGATTTTAACTGGAAGTGATTTGCGTTAGGAGGCAGATTCAAGGTAGTAACAAGTGCTGGTGGACAGTACCTATACTTCAGCAAAATTCTTAGCAAATGCTTCAACTATTTCATGGGCATCGGTTAATTCTTTGCCAACAAGCTCCATACAACCCGGAATTCTTGACCTGATGTTTTGGGTCACTAGATATAGATTAAGTGTATTCAAAAGTGCAATCATATATAGGCTGTTCCATTAAAAAAATACTTTCATCGATCTTAGTTAAAATGAACGTTAGTTTTGAACGGCCCTGATGGTTTGAAGGTGTAGATTTTTTGCGCTGTATTTCAGCTAGTACCATGTCAAATATCAATAATTTACCTGCAATGGTGCCGAAAATACAGAATTTTTAACATGACGTTGCAGTTGGCCGTATATTTGAAAAAAGTTGAATAACACAAAAAAAGCTGATTTTGGGTATAAGGTACCTTAATAAGATTTGATGCAGAATTTCAAGAGTGATCTAAAAAGCTCATAAAAAATATACCATGCTATTTAAATTAAGAAAGTTGATTTGAACTTCTGCTAAACCGGAAGTGATACAAGAGCGTAAATAATTTCGCCAATGAGCCCAGATGACACTAGCCGTAACTACAAGTTTTCAGAATTGTATTATTTCAGGAACATCGGAAAGTTCTAACAAACTAGTTCCGTGAATAACTCTGTATATGTATGTAGATTAAACAGGAAAAATGACCCAATCAAAAATAATAATATTATTTTTCCAGATATTTTCTATTAATCTGTTTATATGTCGGCTCTTTTTTAGCATATAAAAATATCCGCTCCTGCACTGATATTTTTTTCATAAATTAATATTATTATCGCATTGACATATATCAATTATCCGTTGCTTTTATTTGTTTTGTAAAATACTTATGGCAGAACGAAATTGGAAAACCAGTGGAGTTAATATCTCTCATATAAAGTTCTTCAAGCGTAATATAAACTTATTAAAGTTCATCTTCCTAGCATACGTTGAGAATTCTAGTGCTTTTCAATTTCCCGGTAGCTTGAAATATTTCAAACAATAACGAAAAGATGCTTTCTGTAAAAAGAATTTTTCGAAATTTTAAGTCAAGATTGCATATTTTGATATGAATTTGCATTAAAAACAGCCTATTGTAGTAACATATTTCTCTATTTGAATAGTAAATGTATTTTTCAAAATTATTTTAGAAATGTAAAATTTAACTCCATTTGTATTATTTTCCAAGCACCTCTGATTGCCATTATTTAATTTTCCAAAAAAACTCAAAACACAAACGTTTCGCTATTGATCTCAACTATCGATTTGCAACAACTGTATATTTTGCTACTATTTTCTTTCTTGTGACTACTTTCTTCCATGTCAAAAAGGCTTTTTAAATAAAATGAAGATAGATGGAAAATACTAAATTAGTACAATATTATGACATATAAATTATAAAGAAAATCCTAGAGATAATCACTATTTTAAAATGAAAAGATTTTAAATTAAGTAAATGAAATGATCTAATAGGCTTTGTAAATCGTTTTTAGCAAACTCTCCTCTTCGACCACCAAGCACTGAGCGGACGAACGTCACAATTATTGCTCTTGGGCATATTTCATGACAGCCACAATTGGTATTTAATATTTTATTTTTAAGAAATTAAAAGCTAAGTACATAAAGGTCAGAAAATATATATATTAATAATAATAATAATAATAATATTTTATTGTCTGTGATAGATTACACTATATAGACATTGTCAATACAATTACAATAGCTAAAACATGAATTAAAACTCCAATACTAAAGAAAGAAGCATGCACGACAAAACGAACGAAATACAGGACCTAAAACTTCAACTAGGTACTCATCAATATTAAAAATCTCTGTGCCAGCAGAAATTTTTGCAAGTGTTTCTTAAAGTGAGTTATTGGCTTGTTCTCCTTTAATATCGCCGGTAGCTTGTTATACAATATTACTGCCTTGTATCTAATGTTCATTTCAAACAATTTCGTTCTATGCATTGGCACACTTAGATTATTACAGTTTCTGGTTTGCATGGTATTGTACACATCACA
The DNA here is from genome assembly GCA_023690525.1 of Holotrichia oblita. Lineage (NCBI taxonomy): Eukaryota > Metazoa > Arthropoda > Insecta > Coleoptera > Scarabaeidae > Holotrichia > Holotrichia oblita. The sequence continues at coordinate 57,277,786 of CM043021.1, forward strand.
GTTCCTTGTAAAGTTATTTTGATTAAATTTAAGAAATACCAAAAGTTCATATATATATAGCGATGCAAGTGGCAAAATATTGAGTTCCTTGAAAACAGGCCTACACGATGTCATAGAAGTCTTCGCCAGCATGGTTCTTATAGTTTTTTATATTCGTATGACTTAACTTCGATATAGTATCTTTCACGTATTCAGCGTCAAATCGGTATCCTCCCAACACATCGTTCAAGCCGGCATGTACAATGACGTAGTTAGCGGAACCATAACCACTGGTCAGGTTCACAATGGCACATGTAACACCAGCAAAAGTAGCCCTTGGCTTACAGAGCGTTTGTACCGTGCTGCCATCCATATCCAGACACGACCGCTAGATCTGAGAGGTACCCAGAGCATGTCTATCTCCTAGGATGAGAATCTTTGACGCGAAAGATCGTCCATTCCCAGAATTCGTGCCTTCGTTGTTTTTAGTCAATAGCTGTTGTTTGCTACCGTCTGAAGTAAAATCGGAAATTTTGCTGTCCCTCTGTTTTTGGCTATCCGTAGGACTAATATCTTGGATGGAACGAAGCATCTTTTCTTGCATTGGAGTAGAAAACACAATTTCAACTTCGTTTTCACCGTACTTCTGGTCACCAGGAGCCTTTGTCCGTGGCATTGTCAAAGACAGACTGTACATGTATTTTTTAATTATATAAAGTGAAACAGAATAAATACACAATTCAGCTACCATTTTGTTTATTTTTATATTGTAAATAAATAATACAGTACTACAAAGATTTATTTCTTCCCCGCAATTAACAACAACCGTAAAAGTTTACATTTATAGTGTTGTTACTAGAATGAGTAGCAACAGAAGGAAGACAAGTACAACTGAAATAATGAATCTGTCCTCCAGGGACCGTTTTCCAAGTCCCAAGTCGACCGTATTTGCAGGAAATATGGATCTGGTACTTATTATGTGTAGAATAAACAGGCAAAATAACATAAACGAAAATAAAAATATTATTTTTCCAGATATTTTCTATTAATCTGTTTAGATGTCGGCTCTTTTTTATCCTATGAAAATATACGATGATGCACTAATGTTTTTCTCATTAATTAATATTATTATCGCAGTTGATATATGTATGTCAAATATCTGTTGCTTTTATTTGTTTTGTAAAATATATATGGCAGAACAAAATTGGAAAACCAGTGGAGTTAATATACCTCATGTACAGTTCTCCAAGCGTAATATAAAGTTATTAAAGTTTATCGTTCTAGTATACGTTGTGAATTCTAGTGCTTTTCACACTTCAATTATAGAATAAATTTAATCTATGGACTGAAGTACTATATCAGAAGTGTCTGTATTTATACTACCGTTTGAAACAGTGCAACAGTAAACAACTCATTAAGGTGTTACTAAATTATCCATGAACCCAAATAATAATGCGATTAAATCGCATTCTTTAATTTAAAATGTATGTAATTGTTTACACTATTCACTGATCACACACTTCAACTGCTTCAACACAACTGTGAGCGTTTATCTAGTCTATCCAGTTTTCCTACTCCAGATTGCTTTACGCTATCTACAGGTCCAGTATAGCTCCGGCATCAAAAAATACTATTGCTAATATTTATGTATACATACATATTCATTCCGACTGAACTCAGTAAATCATTAAACAATGCAAGTTTCTTTGTCTCACAAGGAAAAATACATGATTCTGATAGATTTTTTCATGTAAATTCAAATATAACATCGATTTTTTTCAACATAGTAAATTATTAACTAGCTTCACTGAACCTGACATTTGTAGTAAGCATTTACCTATATGTATATTGATAGACTCTTGTTTTTTAATCTTTTGCTACTGACGTAAATAATAACAAAATTTGGCTAGCAGATGCTCTCCTAACAAATAAATTGGTGTTAAAAAATAACCTTTTCGCCTTTTTGGTCATTTTAACTCTTCTACCTAACACCTCTAACAAACTGTAACCACTAGATCGCACAGTTTTCGATCCACTTAAGCCAATTGTTAACTAAGCGGTTGACGCCTGGATGATTATAATGAACTAAAGAACGATCAAACACACTTGATCATTTCCATCAGCGATTCACGTCAAGAACTTTAATGAAAGAGAAAGAAATCCAATAAGATCCCTTAAACCACTTTAATAAAAATATAAAAGAAAATATTTTTATTGCCGCAAAAAGCTACAACCATTGTCAAGGACAACCGGAAGAAAAAATAACCGAGGAAGAAAAGAAAGACGATGTATAATAATCATTAACATTCCTGAAAAGCTTCTATTAAAAGAAGAAAAGGAGACTTAGAGAAAGTAAACTGAAACGAAAATAAAGAAGTCTAAACAAAAGTGATGATTCCAAAGCACTTGCTGGATAATGATCTGTGTTTTGACTTAGATGAGGAAAAATACGTAGTTGTTATTAATAGAAGCACATAGATGCAATACGAGGTTAGTTTTTAAAGCGGAATTCAACAAATAGCTTCTGCTCGTTTTGCTAAACCTCCTGCTAAGCTCCATCAGATTCGGAGAAGTTATAATAATTTTGCCTGATCCCATTAATGATTCGAGACCAAGATGCAAGCATATGGCCTAATTTAGTGTAGACTAAATCAACATAACAACATAGTGCAGTGAAATGATTTTGTATCTGCTTTCTATTAAAAAATAAAACTAATAAATGTTTCTGCAATAATGTCGATAATCTTACTAGCAAATGTCCATTAGTTCCCAGGTATGGAGACACATTGGACAAAACATACAATATTTTATTATTGATTATAAAATCTGAAATATTAATAATTTGTCTCTGATTTTATGAGAATCCGATCCCTCTCAATCAAGCTTGACCTAAAACATACAAAATTGTAATATTTTTATAATTAGGCTCTCCTACATAGCATAACTACTACTGTATTATGTACATTGTTTATTGTGGAAAATGCGTTTTTATTTCTTCATTTTTTTACCATTTTGGTCGTAGTGTACGCCTTTGTATTGGCGTAAAGATACGTTTAATTATTTTTATATTTATCATAACTACTTAAGTTTTTGATGCAACAATATTTTCAATGCTAAAGAATCTTTAGTTTTGATAAGAACATACATATGTATTCAAAAAATTGAGATTGGGCAACCCATTGCTCTTATGTGTTTTCCAAACATTAGAGAGACCCAAAGACCCAAATCAGACTCCAAAATACGTTGCTGAAAGATAAGACCATCAATAAACTTTTATCTGTTGGCATTATGTGCTCTAACTTCACAAAACCCGTCATTCAGAAGCCCGAAACATCTAGCTTGTAAATGCCACTAACTTACGCCAAGTATATAAAATACGCAAACCACATCTTAATTCGATTGTGGTTTTGTACAAAGTACACACTCGAAACAAAGATTATATTGGTTCATATTGATCAGAAGTGAGTGAATTAATGTAAAGGATGAGGCAAATATTATAGAGAAATGTGCTACTTAATCAAGGTCAAACAAGCTTTAAGCTAATGTTTTGTTCTACGTACTACTACTAATTGTAATAGACGTTCATCTATGAATTACTACTTGCAGTTTGTAAATGGAAATTTATCATACATATGGATATTAGAATCTCATCTATTTGCATTAATAACGAATTTGTAATAGAAACCGAGGTAACAAATAATTACTCTAAACTTAAAAATGAAACCGTTTATAAGTTTACAAGAAGTAATTCTAAAGGAGTAAATAACATTGCATTGATACATGCATACCTGTCTATTCTATATTATAATGATAGGTATACACATCATTGCTATTAAACACGGAGACAAAGCTGTACTTTTAAATGATTAGGGATATAGAAGTGAGAACTGGAAGATTATGTTTTTCATAATTCAGAATCAAAACAATATTTTGACTAACAGATTTTAAATACGAACTTTATTTTGTTTTTGCTTTAATTAGAACATGTGATACATTGTTTTAAATATATTTATCTCTTTCGGGATATCTTGAACACATACGGAATTATTATATAAATTAAACACAGGAAAACAATTTAAAACTGTCTTAACTAAGCTTTTCTTGATTATTATTTCTTGAAAATTATTAATAAGGAAGTTAATCTTTTATAAACCACAATGAATTAATAACTATATTTACCTACCTAACTGCTGCTATTACAAATTCTCCAGTAATGCAAATAGATGAGATTCTAATATCTATGTGTATGACAAATCTCTGTTCGCAAACCTCAAGTAGTAATTCACAATTGTGTTCCTATTATAAATCAGTCATAGCGTACATACAAGAAGACACAAGCTTAAAGCTTGTTTGACCTTGGCTACGTGTCGAATTTCTAGACAGTATTTTCCACGTCCTTTAGAAAAACTTAAATATTTTACTGAATTTATACATTAATTCACTCACATCTGATCAACATGAGCGAATTTAATCTTTGTGTTGAGTTTAGACAACTTATACTATGTGTTATGTATCTATGTGCTTTGTACAAGATCCACAGCCACCACTTTGTTCCCAATGATTTGTATATTTGCAGTTAAAATCGTTAGGACTTTATCGTCTTCTAAAAATAAAAAAAAATAAATAAAAAAATCCACCTAGTTAGCTACTATAGTTATTACTGTGGTTTATAAAAGATACTATAACAACCTTCAACATTAATCAACAAATAATTCATAATATTTTAATAACTGTCAATAAAAGCACATACTTTCATTTTTTTAATGAAAAGTATTTAACAGGATCAGGTTCAAATCGTTTTCCTGGGTACTAGGTAGTAAGTACTATCGACCCTGGATAAACGGCGGCAGCGCCGGCGATTTTAAATCTGAGAATACAGAAATTAACACCATAGCAATGGAAAACCTTTTTACATTTATTTATTAAATTCTCCGCTGAAAATGCGCATTTAATCTGAAAAAGATAGTATATAATGTTCACCGCCTAAAAATAAACCTACATATATACTTTCGCGTATACAGATAAAACATCGGTATCACCAACACCACAACTTTTGATTAATTACTCGGCAGACGTGTTTCGAGAACACATGGATTCTCATCATCAACCGAATACCGAATGAATAAATAAAATTAAAACTATCAATATAAACATCCCCCTCTTCTAGTAGGTATAAACAAGCATTGCATGCGACTGTTTACCTAAACCGAACTAATTGCTGACACATGTTGTGTATAGATGAAGCACAAAACACAAAAGATGAAATTAACAATCATCATAATAAACATTGATGATCAACCAGAAAGCACCATCATACTGTTGAAAGTAACTTTCAGTATTGGTTGATTATTATATAACTATGGTGTGGTGATACAGTTCTTACAAAACCGTCTAATAAATCTACTAGATGATGTAGTTATGGAATTATGTATTTGGACAGCCACTTTCCTGATCGTTGGATCGGTTATGGAGGTCCACAATATTGGTTATCGACATTTTTTGTTTATTTCGATCTTCTGGACGCCTTTCTTCAGTATAGTTGTTTCCTCTCCAATCACCCTGTATATCTTTTGCTTTTGTAATTTTCATATTGTGTATGATTGTATCAAACGAAAAAAATTAACGTATTGTATTTTACAAACAGCTGCATTTTAAATTATATCTATGCCAGAATTAGTTAGACATGTCTTAAGTATGTCATTTTAGAAATTACTAATCACGACTGTTCTTTATTTGTGTTAGGAGCCACAGAACTCACCGCGAATACGAAGGAACAAAAGGACGAGATTTATCTAACGACCTTACAACTAAACTATTGATTGGGATGACTCTCCTAATTTATCCAACTAAAACTTAATAAGTGCCTCAAGGATAATTACTCAAGTTCAATGAAAAGCAAAAAAAACAAAGAGCTACAAATTCTTGTTGACTTATGCTTGATAATTAGTTATTTTCGCTAGATATATCTAACATGGTAAAATAGTTAGCTCTCACTGAATTCGTGTAAAACAACAATCTACTAGTTACCTAGTTAGTTAATATGCTGATAAACAGAGGACTAGCTCAGATTAATTGGAAATGGAACACTGTGCTCATTAGATGCATTCTAGTCTCATTTTGAAGGTAGTATGTTCGCTGCCGAATTAAATTACGTTTAATCCGAGAATAAATTTCCGGAAAAGTTCCACGGTCTAGCGGGTTTTATGATTATATTTATCTGAGTCTATATAATAATGAAATAGGGCAATTGAACAACAAAATTGTTTATTATGTTTATGATATGAGGATTGTCTATAGCGGTTTCCATTGTTCGTTCGTTCGTTTCTATGTTATTACTAACAATTTATTTATGATATATGTTCACACAATGCTAATATGTACTTTCCCTTACCTTGTTATACTATATAACAGGAGTGGCTAAACTCTTCTTGCAAGCAATTTTTGAGATCAGAGTGTACCTAAGGACGACGATTAAAAGTACATTAAAGTAAATGATGGAAATTTTATATAATTTTTATGGCCATATGCATATCCATTTGAAATAAATAGTATTGAAAAAACACTAAAAAATTAAAACAATCCACTTCTATTAACATAATAAAGAAATATGTTTTTTTTTAATTTGTGGTGAATGTTAGTTGCAGCGGCTTCTTAAGCTTAACAGTAGGCAACATTATACGCAGCAAAAACTGTCATATAGTGTTCAGCGAAACTTGCACCTACAATACTAGACACGGCTGCTTTGTGTATATAAAAACCTTCCGCTCTCTGAGTGACGGAAGCATTCCCTAGCTAACGGAGTGAAAAAATCCAAAATATACTCTCAGAGTTGCTTCCTCATTAGTCAATGCAGTTGTTCTCTTAATGGTAGACATTACACTATTCAGTCTATTACAGAAATTCTCAATTTGATTCTGGATTCCCAAACATTTTACTTTACTACACTCCGCATCACTTCTAAGCATTGAGCTAGTATACTAAGGAGACGCTATGAAGCATATTTCCTGTATGTTCAAAACGGCGCACTGGGCAGGGCTAAGTGTAACACCAATATGGCTGCCTCACCAGGTCCGGAATACTGAAAATTGTAAGTATCATTTTAAGCCTCCACTTAACAGATGGCTTTATTTAAAATTAATTACGTCATCCCACACCTGTTAGACCCAAGGCCCATAAATGTCATAATTTGACAATATAAACGCTCAATATGTAATAATGATTTAGGTTCGTTTCGTACATTCTCTATTCGTACACTTACCAAATTTTACCTGCGTTAACCTCTTTTATTCTCGTTTCGTACACTGAATAAAAATTTTACCTAATGAGTGACCGCGACACAATTATAGATATTTTACTAGTTATTGGCGTAATGACTTTTGTACATGAAAATATGAAATTAGCATGTGGTTTAGATAAATCTTCCTTCACACTTTTTACACGCTTAGGACTGGCAATATATAAAATTAATATCTTTAGTACTATATAAAGAAGTTAACTTGATATATGGGCACGCTTAAAAAATGTTGTCCCCAATTATGAGTTTGTACGAATTGTAGTAAAACGATGCATACATATTTACAATTTTTTCGCCAAGCAGCTTCATCATGTCAGTTTTAATAATTCTATTCATATTTTACAATATACTATAACCGTGTTATAGTATCTTGTAAATTTATTTCTTCTTGAAGAAACTTGTTTATAGTGTTTTCAATTCGGTTATCCATATTGATGTCTTTTCTTGCCCTCTTTGGTGTATTCATCATTATCTGATCCTGTTGAATGATAACATTGTAATGAGTAGAATCATCATATAGAAAATTGAGTAGTTCATATATGTTTGGATGGCATGTTCCAATTTTCTCATTAGACCTTGAATGCCAACCTTCAGTTGTATTTGTGGTACGGTAGCGACTGTTAAAGCACACCCAATATATTGGAGAATCCATCCACTCGTCAACAAAGTAATCGTTAAATTTGCTTAATTTCTCCGTGTTTGGCAAATTTTCCATTACAATCCACCATCCTTCGTCAATATACTCTCGCGCGGTAAATGCGCTAGGGTTGCGCACATCCTGAGATGTTGCCTTACTTCGACATATCTTCGATATTTCTATACTCTGCCACAAGTCCAACCTCTTGAGTTTTCCTCGAAAGTGCTTGGTTAAAATGAAAATTGCAACCTTTTAATTCCACTTCAGAGAATACTTTAAGAAAACCGTTTATGGCGGTTTTTTCAAAATCTACGTGAAACTCTCTTGGTTTGAATTCAGAAACACGTTCCTTTAAAAGGCTAAACAGTTTGACGTATGTCTCTTCTTTTTTGTCGGGTAACAGTGCATAAATGACTGGAACAACACATGTTTTTCCTCGGTACTGCCTATATCCAGGTGAATTGTGTATACTTGCTGAAATAGTGTAGGACAGCTGTTAAATGTTCCATCAGCAAAAATAATTTTCTTTTACAAAAGTCGTTAATTATTTGAACTTTAACTATTTACTTTTGGCATTTGTTTGCTAATCCCTTTTAATGACTTTTATAAACGAAAATATGATCATTACGCCTATAACTAGAAAATGATAATCTAGTCAATTTAACTATGTATTCCTCTTAAATAGTTTAAATTCGCGTAGGTATAAATATCTATAATAGACAACCTAGATTTTTTAAAAGTTAACAGGAATTAAACATTTTATAATTGAGAACGCCGGTAAATGAAACAGAAATTTTTTTTTTCAAAGACTTGTGATTTTCGAGATTTTTTGAGTTGAAAGATGCCCGAGAAAGTCACGTGACCCAAACGCAAGCTGACGTAGAAAACCTGTAAGTCAGATTATAGGGTTATAATAATAATAATAATAATAATTCATGTCTTAGCATCCCCCAACAGCTTGCGCCAATTACCGGGGACATCGGCTGGCCATGAGTTATTATTACGCCTGCGGCTGTAGACTGACTTAAGATGTTACCTTTCCGCATTTGCCGTGGAATTTGGAAAACTATAGAAAACCAAACTCAGAAAGGAAGCACCGGGTTTCGGCACTGTCGGACTACGAGGCAAGCGTACAAGCCACTAGGCCACTAGCTCGACTTTTTTTTTCTTTTTTAATGTGGTGGGTGCTTAGTTGCAGTGACTCCGTAAGCTGTATCGCTTGTCTGGCTATCACTGCAACTCTTGCGGTGTAGTTTTGTGTGTGTATGTTGTGTTCAATTGGCTTTGTGACAGCATCATATCGCCTTTTATGATGCCGCGCTGTTAATCACTTTGCTCTCAACAGTGAATGGCAAGTCGATCCGGGATTAAACTCTCTGAAAAAATGTCACCGTCCCTCCAGAGAATTGAACCCCGGCGCCTATCGTCCTCTCCCAACGATAGTCAGCCGCCTAACCACTGCGGCCATCGACCCGTTAAACTTAAACGTGACATTACTAATATGATAACGCAAATGTAAGATCCTTTTTTAACCGTACTTTGTGTGCATGCATGATAATACATATTATTGTAACGTATGTACTTGTAGAATATCACTAAATTCTAATGCCATACTACTCGTATAGGTTAGGTACTTGTACTTACATCAAAATGATCAGAACAACAATATCCTGTAGTCTTCTCTGCCAAAGGTACATCTCTCCTCATGGCAGTGAACCATTTTTTAAGTAAAAAGAAATCATCCGAATACAAGGCACAAGTAGTCAAGCCATTGATTTCGATAAAATAAACAAGGGTTCATACGTCACGCGTTGTAGTTCACGTAAACGCCGCGTTTTGGGAAAGCGCTGTAATCGTGCTTCTTTCTTCCCCGATTTCTAGGTGAAAAAATATATTTTTTCGTCTGGGAATAAAAGAAATGGCTTTTTCTCATGATTATCTTTAAATTTAAAGAATAATTACAAAGTAACATAGGTTCTCTATTGTGTCTAAATTCTCGCGGTCACAATACGAGTGTACGAAACGAGCATTCATTAGGTACAATTTTTGTTTAATGTACGAAACGAGAATAAAAAAGGTTAACGCAGGTAAAATTTGAGAAGTATACAAAAGGAGAATCCGAAAAAGAAAACACCGTAATAGTTTATTTATGTACCTACATACAGGCGCACCAATTTTCCAATTACGGCCCTGCACATTGTTTTTGTGTCATACACTGACCTATGAAATGTTATTTTAGACAAATTCTTCTTGTCAACGCTGTTTCTACTGTTGCAACTACGTAGAGCACAAAAAACCATAATGTCTTCAAGTGGAGTACCAATATAACCGACCTACGCCGTTTTAGCCACGTGATGTCGTCTCCCTACCTATTCTACCTCAACGCTTCTAAGCGATGATATGCATTCATAGGTGTTAGCATCATTAATACAGAGATCACAAGAGTTAAACCAAATTTCCGCATGAAACGCAAGGTCTGTTTAAAGCATTCATGTGACACAATAGATCATTTATATACATAATAAATAGAAAAGGGCCTAAAATAGACACCTGCAGGACAGTGTTATTTATTGTGGTTCTTAAAAGTGTAGATTTTATGCAGCGATTGGTCACCACAAATGAGACTAGGTTTGATCATTAAAAAAACCAATCTAATTTATGACAGCACAGTAGATCTCCTGACAAAGAAAAGGGCGTGACTTGTAGAAGGATAATAGCTTCCATTTTTCGATATGCGGAAAGTATTCTTAAAGAATTTTTTGGGCTATTTCCATCATTTGTTGGATGATGATAATCCGACGTTTCGGTCAAGTGTCTATCGCCGTTTTCAGGGTAACTCTTTGTTTCAGCGTTGAAGTTACAAAAAAAATTGCGCGAAATTTGAAATGTCGTTAGCTGGGATACGTTGGCCGTCATGACGTCATCATAGTATATAGTTACTGCAAATAACAAGTTTTATAGCGCATTTGAGGAGCGTTCATTCAAACTCAGACATATCCATTTTCGGAGAAAATTGAGTTTTTTACAGTTTTAGACTATTTTTATACTAATGCGTCCATTTGTAGTCCTAAAACTATATAAAATCCAACAGATCGCTTAGTAATCATAGAGCGTTCAGTCAAAATCAAACATATCCGTTTGATTTGCTATATTGACCAAAACCAAACATATCCAATTATTGTTTAATTTGAAAAATACATGTAGTTTTTCAAAAGTAAAGATATCCTAGTAGAAAAACATTATGGTAATCCCAATATCTGATGAAAAAAGAAAACATAAAAACACCTCTGGAGAACCAGTTCAATCACGACAACATCGAATGGCAGAATCTTCCATATCTCAGTTTTTATTTAAAAAAATTGTTCGAAGAAGGTCCACAATTAGAAATAGGGGAAGAATTAACTCACCAACATGAGGAAGATGGATGTGACTGCCTAGAAGATGACTTCGCCATGCATGTTTAATATTTGTTTCTATTGTTTTATTTTTAATTAGTGTAGAATCTGTGTACCTTTCACTTCAATAAAAATATTCTGTGTTTCAAGACTTTTTTGAAACATTATGTACTAAAAAAGGACTAAAAGCAATTTAAAGATATGTGTAGTGCAAACAAAACCATGCATATCCATTTGTTTTTGTGGCTTCTTTTTCGAACAAATATATATATTTTTTAGAATGACCACCTCAATATATACAGTATTTCATCAGCAATCGTTTAAAAGTAAGTCCGCAGTTGTAACCCTAATATCTTGTGAATAATCAGTTTTTGCTGCTTTTCTCAAAATACTAAAAGTGGATACGTCTGAGTTTGAATAAACGCTCCCCATTTATACAGTTAGTGCTTGGTGTAAACGGTACTACAACATCGTACGAACGATTGAAGTAGTACGTAGCACGTAGCCCTTCCTTTCCTAACTTCACTTTAAACTTTAATAGTTTGGCATGGTATCTGATCCTGGTATCTTTATTTCCTTATTTAAATGAATTCGTTGAAATGGAAGCAAACAATAATGAAATTGACAATGTTCCCATTATTTTAAAGGAAAAATATTTTAAAATATTAAAATTGATCTGCAATGAATGTATTTTGTATTTGGTATTTCAAATACCTACTAAGAAAGAATGTATTTTGTATTTGGTATTTCAAATACCTACTAAGAAAGAATGTATTTTGTATTTGGTATTTCAAATACTAAGAAAGAATGTATTTTGTATTTGGTATTTTAAATACTAAAGAGAAGTGTATTTTGTATTTTATATTTCAAATACATTGGGAATGTATTTTGCCCAGCCCTGCAAACAGCTCTTTTCAGAACTACCCTGAATACGGCGATAGACACTTCATCGAAAAGTCGGATTATCATTATCCAACAAACGATGGAAATAACCCAAAAAATTCTTCAATTATTCATCCATAGTCAACAACTTTTCGTCGTGAAAAGTATTCTTTTGGTTGATTGTGTTCCAAAAGGTCAAACCATTACAAACACATATTACGCGAATCCTTCAGACAAATTACAACAAAAATTAAAGAGTCATCGTTTATCGCAATAAAGACTGTTAGCTCAACTGGAATACCTATCCAGCGTTACGTTACCACAAGCGTTATCAACAAGATTTGTACCCCACACCTTAAGTACCGCCCTACCCATGTCCAGTCGCACTTACCTCGGCGACTATCGGACTGTTTTTCGATTATTTTACTGAAAGTAACAATATTGGCAAAGACACTGTTACGCATGGCGATCATATATTAACTTGTTTATATTTATAACAACAAAAATGTATTAAGTTAAATAAACAAATCACTGGTAAAGACATGGCAAAAAATTCATCAAAGTAAGATAGATAGATAGTAAGATCGTGTTGTTCTCTCCTATTTTTCTATGAAATAAATGAATATAACAATAATATCTCAAACAATATATTACTTAACTCAGTAATCGACGATGGCATTCGTAATATACTTACATACCTACACAAGTACATACAACTGTCGCCAGTATCCAAATTGCAAACCGATGCCGGCAGCTAAAAAGAAATTGTTTTAATTTCCGAGGCTTACTCCGTTCTCTAGCTGTGTATGGTACTACTGCGTAAGTGCTTTTACCGCTTTAGGGTATATATATTTTCAGAAGTGTTACTTTTGTTTAGGATAATTTGCGTCCCTAATTACATAATAATTCAAAATACTTTATTGTCGTATAACCTTTAAGGAAGACCAAAAACTTAGAGAACAATACAGTAGTAGGCGTAGTTAGCCGTAATAGCACTCAAGACTACCTCTAGGGAGGAAATAATTATCATTTGTTTGCCGAATAACGTGTTTAGAGGATATTTGAATAAGATGTCAATTCATACAATATATATTCCATGAAGAACCACATCATTCGTGAAACTACTATAATTAGTAAATTTCCCGAAGGCATTAGTCGATTATTTACAGCGTAGACATTTAAAGTTTGGAAATTAAGTTTAGATAATACAACCTATTACATGTGTATGTATTATATCCGGAAAATTCAACAGAAAACGGAAAGGATATGATTTTCTTACGTTCACATCATGAAATAATTTTATTGATTCCTTAATACTAATTTTTATTTCCAGTATGTTTGTTTAATAATGTCCTAATGTTATTCCAAAATAGTAGTTTTGAAACAAAAGTGTCGTATGAAAAATTTTGAAACAAAAGCTATCAAATAATACATACGCACCTATATTGTTGCGGTTAAATAATGACTCACTAATCTTTTACTATTCACTTTTAATAAACAATATAGCGTAATATAAAATATATAGCAAAATATGGTCAACGCATTACATGAGAAAATTTGGCGGGTACTAGTAGTTGGTTATATTACATACATGATATGTGCTACATGCAACTGGTCACAAAACATAAAAGATCGCAATTCATACTTATCAGAACACATACACATATATACAAAGGTGGAGAATAAGTTTAATGCTAATACTCTCAGGTATTCTGGACCTTTCCATAAAATACATTAATATGACATTCCTAACCAGTTTCTTAAATTTTTAAATTTACTATTTGGTAAAGGCTTAGTTAATATATCTGCAATTTGCTCAGAACTACATACAAATTTTAAGTCAATATCATTATTTTCATATTTTTCACGAATAAAGTTATAACGAACATCGATGTGTTTTGTGCGTTTATGAAATACCGGGTTTTTGATAAGTTTTATTGCACTCTGATTGTCACAACACAAGTACAGATTATCACATTTTTCATTTAGTTCATTTAGGAATTGCCTCAACCACATGGCTTCTTTAGTTGCTTCTGATGCGGCTACAAATTCGGCCTCGGTCGTTGACAATGCCACAGATTGCTGACGTCGGCTGTTCCAGGTGATGGAACCGTTACACATTTTAAACACATACCCAGTTGTTGATCTTCTGGTGTCCAGGTCATTCGCGAAGTCCGAGTCGGAATAACCAGTTAGGATATCTCCGTTGTTTCAGTAGCGGATTCCAAGATTTGGAGTAGATTTCAAATACTTCATTATACGTTTTACAGCATTCCAATGGCACATGCTGGGATTATTTTGAAATCTGCTTACAGAGTTTGTTGCATATGATATCTCTGGACGTGCAGTGATTGCTGCAAACATTAATGAACCCACTGCTTCTCTATATGGAATGTTATCGTTGCATTTTTGTGAGTCGGTAGAAGATAGTGTCGTTTGGCAATCTGCTGGTGTGCTACACGGTTTAGCATCCTCAAGCTTGAATCGTTGAATAATTCTATTTATAAAGCTGTTTACATGAATAAATATTGATTTGTCTTTTTCATTTCTTTCAATTTTGAGTCTTACAAAATGATTCGGTTCAGTGACAGTTACTTCAAAAACAAGTTCCATTTTATCAACAATTTTCATCAGAACATCTTTGTTTTTGGACATAATGAGACCAACATCTACATATAATACAAGTATAACTCGATCACCATTTATACTTCCTGTAAAGACACATTTGTCAGCTTGACATTCCTTGAGACCAAAAGTGTTTAGAAAATCAGTAAATTTGCTGTTCCAGCATCTAGGTGCTTGTTTTAAGCCATACAGGGCCTTTTTGAGTTTGCAGACTATGTCTGGTGGTATTTTAGTACCAGGTGGTGGATCCATGTAAATGTTTTCGGTTAATTCTCCGTGTAAGAAAGCGGTCTTTATATCGAATTGAAGAATTTCATATTCATTTTTCACTGCAATGGCGAGGAGGGTTCTGATGATGTCGTATCTAGTCGTGGGAGCAAACGTTTCTGAATAATCGACTCCCTTAGTTTGAGCAAATCCCTTGGCACATAGTCTTGCTTTATACCTTTCTATATTGCCATCAGGATATCGTTTTACCTTGAATACCCATTTAGAACCAATTGTTTTTCTATCTGGAGGTATTGGTTGTAATTCCCATGTCTTGTTCTTTTCTAATGCTTCTAGTTCCTCTTTAATAGCTTCTTTCCATTCATTCACATTTTCACTGTTCATTGCTTCTTCAAATGTAGTTGGTACATCGGTTTCAACAAAATTTAATTCATAACGTGTCGGTATTCTGATATTTTCTCGTGGACGTAAATTATGACTTTCTTTGGTATTTTGAGTATCTTCTTCGTCATGATTAGTTTCTTCAATTTCATGTTCCTTGGTTTCTTCTGATTCATCCCGCTTCTCATCTATTTCTAAACTCACTTTTTCAATTTCTATGGGTTCGTAGTTCTTTCGAGTCTCATTTTCTTTGTAGGTGTTTTCGTTGAAAATTACATTTCTTGCTATTGTAATTTTATTCGTTCTAGTATTGAACAATCTGTAATTCGTCGAATGTCCATCATAACCTGTAAGTATTAGTTTCTCGCTCTTTGTATCCCATTTTGTCCTCTTTTCTTTTGGAATGTGTACAAATGCTTCACATCCAAATGTTTTAATATGATCTAGTTGGGGTTTCTTTCCAGTCCAACCTTCAAATGGAGTTTTTCCACTGATTTGACTATTTGCTGTTCGATTCAGGATGTAGACAGCACAGTTTATAGCTTCAGCCCATAGATTCTGTGTTACATCTCTTTGGTACATCATTGAACGAGCACTTTCAACAATGATATGCATTTCTCGTTCTAAACGTGCATTTTGTTCTTCTGTATACGGAGCTGTCTTTTCAAATTCAATGCCATTCTTTTGCAAGAAGCTTTGAAAATGTTCATTGACATATTCTGTCCCTCCATCTGTATGTAAGGTTTTCATTGAATAACCAAATTTATTCTTCGACAGGTAATAAAATTTCTTAAAACATTCAAAAACATCACTCTTATGTTTAAGAAAATATACTGTACGATAACTTGTGTGATCATCTTTGAATAAAACAAAATAACGTGCACCACCTACCGATTCTGTCTTCATTGGTCCACATACGTCACTGTAGATTAGTTCTCCAGGACCTCTTTTTACATGTTTACCTTTTTCTTTAAAGGGTAACTTATGCTGCTTGCCGTAGGCGCATGCTTCACAAAAGAAGTTGTCTGCATTACTAATATTTATACCTGTTACAAGTCCTTTTTTTACCATGTCAGAGAGAGTTCTTTTGTTCAAATGTCCTAGACGTTCGTGCCAGGTTTTTAGGTTATCAGTGGTGGTGACACTGTTTGCTGCTGTAAGAACAATTTTAAAAAGCATTTTATACAAGTTATTCAATTCAAGGACAGCACATGCTACTAGTCTATTATTGTGATAAACATTTGCATATTTATTTTCTTTCACGATTTTCATACCTATTTTTGTTATTGCTCCTTCGGAAAACAAGTTCCTTCGTAATTCAGGAACATATAGAACATTATTTATTATTCCATCTTCCCATGAATTATTGACTAATTTCTTAATAGTAATAGATCCCTTACCTTCAACTAACAAACTCTTATTGTTACCTAGGGTCACATAATTCTCACCATCTGTAATGTCCAGATTCGAAAAATACTCTTTGACATAACACATATGTGTTGATATATGCAATTTATTGCGGTGAATATCGCCCGTTGTTGGGAACTGGGGTCTCCTAATCGCGATTCCACTTTTAGTAATTTATGTGGATATTACCGTCCGTTTGTCTATGTATCCGCTACGTACCATGAAAATATTCTCACAAAATGTTTCCATATTCTAAATCCTAAAAGTTACACTATACTAAGTGTCTAGTTTGCCTATACTAAATCTTAAATATCACTTACAATTAATCATTAATCATCTAGCACCACCATCTGGTAAGAAAACATCTGCCAACCAATATTTAAAATATAAAATGAAATGTTTTTATGTCAAAGCTGTAATGATATTTTAATAGTTTGAGAAAGTTAATTTGAACCTGTGCTCCCAAACATTCCGTTGTTTCTTTTAACACAAAAAAGTGAGGATACGCTTATTTGGAATATGATATAATTATATATGATAGAAAACAAAAACTCAACAAAACCTTCTACTGTTTCTTGTTCCATAGCCGAAAAAATGTCCCTTTTAGTTATTATTATGTGAAAATGTTACAAATTTTCTTTTTACGCAATTTTCACGGAATATCATTTTACTACCAAATCTTATTATCTTATAGTGGCCTGAGTAGTTCTATTAAAAACAAATTGAATATATGTAGATAACGGCAAAACCAATTAAACATCGGTCGAAATCCTTCCCTAAAACGTTTGCTAATTACACACATAATCCTCCTTTTTCATTGGTGGATTAGTTCAAAAACATCAAGTGATCCACCGCAATCAGTTCAGCTTTAGTGGAAAACGTTATAGATCACTGAAGTGACGTTATTGATGACGTTGAACTGAATCTCAACTAATCCAAGAGATAAGTACACAATTACTTTCTCATAAAAATAGCAAACAAACAATAATTTTTTTATAAAATAACGTACAAATATCAACAACTTATTACCACCGAATGTTGAATTAAAAGTCAATTCATTTCATAAGCTACTCAGCTTTAGCTTTCAGTTGAAATTTTAATATCAGTAATGGTGAGATTTGAAGATAACAGCGACAAATTTACTATTTACGTGATAAAGAGTAACAATGTTAAACAGACTGACTCCTTAATTAGCATACGCTGCAATATTTTTAAGTCAATACTTGACTCCTTAATTAGCATACGCTGCAATTTTTTTAAGTCAATACTTTACTCGTAGAATTTCCAATATTGCAGAGTTAAGTTAGAAATTAAAAATAGGAAGTTTAGAGAGAAACATAAAAGATCCAATTCCTTCAATAATGGCGTTATTAAGTTTAAAGTTCGATTCTGTGGTTGGATGTATAGAACAAAACCATTTTTGCACTAGGAATATACTATAGGCACGTCATAAATTAATCAGTGCAGAAGCGTTTAACTGAGACACTACCTTCTGTAATTTTAACATTACACTAGGCAATAAATCAATTTTTGAAAATTGATTTCCAAATATCACAAACAACAGCCATTTTTTTCGTTAGTAAATATTTGAAGCAAAACTATAGCGAGTACACTTTCTCTGATAGTCAAAATAATGAAAATCTTTTTTAAATTACAAGATTGTCATTGGAAAATGTTAATTTACCGGTAATAGCTAGTGACTCCGTAAGAATGTAAAGAATTAGTTGTTTGGCTATGACTGCAACTGTTTCACGGTTTATGACAATTTTTTTTTTTGGGTGTGTGTCCGTAAATTGTGTTCAAATGGCTTTGTGTGTAAAGCATCATATCGCCTTTTATAATGCCGCGCTGTTAATCACTTTGCTCCCAACAGCGAATGGTAAGTCTCCTATCGTCTCGCCACAACGATAGTCAGCCGCCTAACCACTGCGACTATCGACCCGTATTCACAGTAGTAATCTTTGTTCTTTCTAATACAACAACTCTTGTTAATCTTATTTCATTAACCCATCTCTGCTTAATTCTCAGGATAGAATTTTTACCTAAATTGAACTCTTGGGCAACTCGTCGTAATGACCAACTGTGCTTAAATGTTGAGACATTTTGAAATTGAATAAATAAACAGAATTAAATAGATGCGTCAAAATGACAATTATCAAATTAATCATAATTTTCAAAAAAGATCTATTCACAATAAAGTAATTTAAGTGCGTCCATTTTCTATGGTAAATTGGTCAGTGATATACAGAAAAGTCGATTGTGAATCAAATATCGGAATTTTATTGCTTCACTGATGTAAATTGGTCTCGATATTGGCAATGCCGTCCGTAGACGGCAGAAATATCTATATATTCGTAAATGGAAAGTTTGTCTAAAATGTATAACGTGTTCTTCATAGCATTTAATGAACGTTAGAAAATATTGAGAGAGAAGTTGTTAATCAGATGAAATTGAACTCGTAACTCATTGGACACATCAAGCAGATACAGTTATAAAACACATTTCAGAATCATTACTAAATTAAACAACAGAATTACTTCTACTGAAAATAAAATAATTGAATCATTGCAATTTAGTTACAGTTATACGTGCTAGTATACACAATATTAATCGAAGAGTATTTTACTTCTTATTAGTTTTTAAAACTAGTTTATATATTTGATTAGCTTTTCAATCAACACCTATTCAACTGTTATCGAAATTTCAGTTACTAACTTTAGACGATATACATACATACATATACATGCAGCTTGTCCCTTAAAGACCTATTAAATTCAATGGGGATATTTTAGGAACAAGTGGGGAAACTATACTAGAAAATAGGAAGTTCAACTATATTGAGAGGTGGTTAAGTACTTGAGAACTTCCAAATTATTGGGAATAGAGTTTTGCAAGTACCAATTGCAGAAGATTAAGATTTAAATAGTAGTATATTATATAAGAATGTATAAAATATATTACAAAACGTGCATTTTACATTCATTTCTCTATTTTCTAAAAAGTTTAAAACTTATTTTGCGTTTTAAGCCGAAGATTTATCAAACTTTTCGATTGTATTTGCCCTCTAACAGTCATCAGTAAAGTTGGCCAATTCGCTACACATGGCCAGCGGCTTACGCATGCAATTTCGCATTTAACTCAAATTATAAGAACAAATAATTTACGCACTATATTCGCCATTAAGTGAACTTACCGATCTGCATACTAATTTGCAATTAAAAATTGTTATTCTTCGGCCGCACTCTGGCCGATGGCAAACTCGATAACGCTCGAAATATCTCCCGTGTCCCCTCCTCGTGTATTTTTTCTTATAAAGCTGCTTTATTTCTCGTTTTATGATTAATTATTCTTTTCTACGTTAGTTTCATATGTATTACAAGTGTGTTATGCTTTTTGCATGTTGACAAACATAAAATTTGTCCAGGTGAGTGTTAAAAACTCTCCGGGTACGTCTTCTGTACATAACAGTAAACCTTGTCGTTATGTTTCTCTCCTATTTTCAATGCAACAAGTATGTTTCCTCATAACGCGACCCACTTGTCTAGTTAAATTGCTATCCAGAAACATTGTTATGCAGGATGTCTCAGCGAGACCGTTCATTAGAAGTTTATGGCGCTCTGGCCAAAATATAAATTTAAAAATTTAGTATTATATATAGTCGATTATGTTCTCTCCAATGAAAATATTATTAGATTTCTAGCGCTTCCGGTTATACCGGAAGTCGCCATCTACTTTATTATTTTTAATGTAACACTCTGTATATTTTTGCATATTTAGATTTCCCTATTTTTAAGCTTTATGAATACCTTAACTTTTTGCAATTTGATTTAGGCGTTTTGTAGTTATACGATTCTTTCTGAAAAAATTTGCTATAGCAGGCTTTTATTCAAAAAATCAGAGAACACTACATTTTTCAGATATCAATTTAAAATTCGTAATATACTTAAACAACATGTTGGAGTATATTTTGAGAACAGCTGTCTACGTTGCGTGGTTACTTTACTATGGCATGTTAACTTTTCGAAATTTTGAAGAACCATAACTTCATTTTCTCAAATGGTACCTCCCCCATATTTTATAACTTAGTCGTCTTCGAAGTCCAATTCTACATCTTTTATGTCCCACATGTACTATACCTAAAATTAATAGTTTGGGAGATAATTAGATTTTTTGAAAAATTGCACACCTAAGTCATTGATACTTATCCAATGTGCCATGGAAAATAAACGTTCTCACAGATTTATTGTCAAAGTCTAACGTCAAAATCATTCTTCGTCGTTTGATGCTCGTCAGTTAATACTTATCTGTTAAAAGCCTTTACACTATTGCTATAAAGAGTTAAAATGGATAACAATAACGAAAACAATGTTTACACAAATCAAGAAATTCTTAATTTATTTTTTATGAAAATGGGTGTAAAAAGCTAGAAAGAAATTATAATTGTTCAAAATGGTGGCCGTTTGCATTCAAGCACAGTGTTAACGCGAAGAAACACACTCAAGTCTTGCTCTTTGTAGATCTTGAGAAGAGAGTCTGTCGAATGCTGCTCGCACACATGCTCTTCAAAGGAAAAAGTCCACAGGTGTCATATCTGGAGATCTTACAGGCCAATTCCTAACCGCCTTACGCACGTGTTTCGAATATTAAGGCGTTGTTTTCGTTATTGTTATTTATTTTAACTCCTTATTGCAATAATGTAATAGTATATTTAACACGTAATTATTAATTCACAAGCATCAAACAACGAAGTGTGATTTTGGCGTTAGACTTTGACAATAAATCTTTGAGAACGTTTATTTTCCATGACACACTGGACAAGTATCGATGAGTTGTGTGTATTTTTCAAAAAATCTAATTATTTCCTAAACTATTAATTTTAGATATAGTACATGTGGGATATGAAAGATGTAGTATTAAACGCCGAAGATGCGACTAAGTAATAAAATATGGAGGCTGCTATTTGTAAAAATGAAGTTATGGTTCTTCAAAATTTCGAAGAGTTAACGTGCTATAGTAAAGTAATCACGCAATGTAGACACCCGTTCTCAGCACTAAAATATACTCCAACATGTTGTTTAAGTATATTGTGAATTTTAAATAGATATCCGAAAAATCGAGTGTTCTCTGATTTTTTGAATAAATGTCTGCTATAGCAAATTTATTCAGAAAAAATCGAATAACTACAAAACTTCTCAATCAAATTGCAAAAAGTAAAGATATTCATAAAACTTAAAAATAGCCGAATCCAAATGTTTAAAAATATATAGGATGTTCCATTAAAAATAATGAAGTAGATGGCGACTTCCGGTATAACCGGAAGCGCTAAAAATCTAATAATATTTTCATTGAAAAGAACATAATCGACTATATATAATTCTAAATGTTTAAATTTATATATTGGCCAGAACGCCATAAACTTCTAATAAACGGTCTCGCTGACACACCCTGTATATGACCCTAAATAATAGCTATCTAACCAAAAAAATTGATGAAATAGTAATACAAAATACAAACCGAATAGAAAGGGAGGCCCAAATGCCGATAACATTACAGTAAATATATCGGTATGTAGGCATACACATACATATATCGTGTACAAACTGACTCCATATTAAAATGCTAGAAATGTATTTAGTTCACTTGTTTTGAGTAGAATATGAATGATACGATAAAATTAGTACTTCCCCATTTGCAAATAACCGACCTTATTCGTAAACAACATTTGTAGTAAATTGTTATCCATTCCCATAATACTTCAAATACATTGTTCTTTTGAAATTATGAAAATTCGATTCTATTACTTGTCCATAACTAAGTCATAACATAGGTAGGATGAAAAACTTAACCAAAAGTTTACGAACTAAAAAGTTAATTTCTTTAAACTTTTTTTAACCTATTTTTTTCCTCCTTAAAATACCGCTAACTGGATTGTTTCTTTGTCTAGCGTATTGATTTAATAGTGTAATTTTGTTACAATGTATAAATGTGTTTTTGTACAATTTTGATGACAAATTTAATTAATTACCTTAAAAACATACGATGGAAATTTATATGTATTATAATAAGATCGCAGCTGACCTACACCCCTCTTCTACGTTAGACGTCTACTGAGCCAAAATCTCATATCAACTCGTACATACGCGGATAAATGATACCAACTTGAAAAGTTCATCATTCTCTAACATTGAGATAGTATTATAATAAGAAATTTGATTGAATTAAAATGATTATTCCCATGTGTACAATCGTGTTGATGCTGGGCAGTTAAAATAATTTTTAATTTTTGTTAAATTAGAAAGACACAGATCAGATAGCTAGATGTGGTTTCGTAAATATTATATTAATTTAGTGTTTTTATCTTTTTTCAGTTACCTAAGCATGGATACACATCTGTCAAGCGACAATGGAGTGAGAACCAACGCTTGACAGAATAACATTACAATATACATTATAGTCGATGGCCGCAGTGGTTAGGCGGCTGACTATTGTTGTGAGAGGACGATAGGTGCCGGGGTTCAATTCTCTGGAGGGACGGTGACATTTTTTCAGAGAGTTTAATCCCGGATCGACTTGCCATTCGCTGTTGGGAGCAAAGTGATTAACAGCGCGGCATCATAAAAGGCGGTATGATGCTGTCACAAAGCCATTTAAACACAACTTACACACACTAAACTACACCGCAAGAGTTGCAGTGATAGCCAGACAGATACAGCTTACGGAGTCCCTGCAACTAAGCACCCACCACACATTTAAAAAAAAGTACTTAATACATTATATACATATCTATTTATCTTTATCATAGCTAATGTTGATTTTAATATCTGTTAAATACTGTATGTATAGGCATTTCTCCACCGTATTTTTTAAATAAAGTGTTAAAAATACTTTCTTTTTGTTACTGTACAACCGTCCGTTTTCCTATTTGCCATTTTCTTCTTTTCTAGTTAATTAAAGTTCTATAATGGCTTTTGTATTCTTTGTCACAAAAAAAAACATCCGTAAAGTTTGTTTAAGGTGTTAGTTATGACTTATCTTTTAATTCCTGATTTATTTCGACTTAGAGGTCAATAAAACAATAAATAATTAAATACCAATTTATTCCATAACATATAAAAATATGTTTTCGTTAAATAACTTCTTCAGTGGAAGAAATTGACATTTAATATGTGTCAAATTACTAATAATATAAATATATTATTGACCTCTAAGTGGAAATAAATCAGGAATTAAAAGATAAGTACATAAAGGTCAGAAAATACATATATTAATTAGTTATGACTGCGAATTTTATTTCATAAGTTTTTAAATTTTACTTTGTTCTTAAAGTCAAATTTTTAGATTCATTATGAATACTTTCACGGTCGGGAAGATAAATTTTTTACATAATACTCTACAACATATATAAGTGTGTTAGTTTTTTGGCTGCAACCAACATTTTTAAAATGTATGTTCATAACTAGAACTAAAACATTCATATTGTCTCAACGAATACCTATTCCAACTGAAAGCGTTACCTTTCAGCGAAAGAAGGTAGCAGATAGCCATATACATATGTATGTAAGTACATACCTACTACACACATATACAGATTGGCCGGGCAATTATCTAGGAATTGGAAACGATCCAATGAGTACGAGTGAATAGAGCGTACATAATATGTGGATATTAAAGAGACGAGTGCGGTTGTAGAACGATCACTTGCGTCGTTGCTAGTCACGCGCTCAAAGGATCGCCGCACTCGTCTGTTTAATATTAGCACATATGTACGGTCTATTCACTCGTACTCATTGGATCGTTTCCTATTCCAAGATAATTGCCCGGCTAATCTGTATACAATACAATATGCATATATAATATAATATATCATAGAATCGTAAAAAAAATTACGCCCAATTAAAATACCCTCCTTCACAATAATTGCTTTTCGACTCGATGTTCGTACCATAATTTACATGCCATGATGTACGAAGTTACGTTAGGAAAAAACAAAAATACAATCTAACGCAAACTGCGAAGGCTACAGAGAAGTTTAGTAAAGAGTTTGTTCCTGACATGTACTTGACGAACTTTGCAGGCATAGAAAAATTGCAAGATATAACAGCATAAAGCAAGAGGAATAAAACGATTTAAATGAAACACAAATCCTCTTATTGCTATCTATTCATGAGGAATACAATAAGAAACTACAGTTTCTAATAAGAAGTCTACTAGTTTGATAATAATTCTTCCTAGTATTAATTATGCCAATGAGTTGGTTAGTTGCGATTTTCTGAGCCAGCAATAAAAACCAGCTTAGAAAAAAACATATGAAATTACAGTACTACACACGTACACATTTTTGGGATAAAAAAAGCTATGTGATAGTAATAAAAGACAGAGTAACCAACACTTGACAATGAATTAATATAATAAATAGTATTTCATTTCAAACTCCCAGCATCATCAGTAAAGATCTATAGCTTCTAAATAAGAAATGTGTATACACATGCAATTTAAATTATTATGAAGTATTTGTTTCTGTGTCTGTTATTACTAGAACTTATTATCCTTTCCGTTGGTATTACAATATAAAAAAGTTTTTATATTATTTAACAGGGTGATAGTTCTCAACAAATTAAGCGTAATTTTTACTTTCCTCCGATTAAATTACATCTAAAATTTTGTCTTAATAACAGAAAAGGTATTACATCATAGTCTAATCAAAATAAGTTTGACATCATAAAAACAAGAAATTATCCATAACGAAATAATTTGTTGATTAGGAGTTAATATACACCCAAACTAAAAATCATACACAAGTATTTATTAACCCATAAAGAGTAATTAAATAACAATGGGACATGTCAATATACAATATATGAAATGGCTGATTAATAGTACATTTTCATATCAAAATAGCATTTACATGCCTATATTTATATAAGGCAAGGAAACTAGCAAGTTCTAGTTCTATTTAAAAAATTCTTATAACTGGTAATTGAAGTAATTGTTGGAAAAAAATGATTAAAAGTGTTTACCATATCATTTTTTGAAATTATTTCAACATTGTCAACTCTTACGTTCCATATTTTTGTTCTTTTTTATATCACTTATTATATTGTTGACAATTGTCCGTAGTATCTTAGTTCTATTATTCATTCGTATTGTAACTCTATCGTAGTAAAATTGTTTTGTTGCATTTGTCAAATTTTTGTGAACGTTTTTGTGTTGTGTGTGATGATTAGTATGTTCAGGAATTAATATTTCCATTTCGCAGCCAATCTTAAAATTCTTTCTCGAAACAGAAATTATAGCTATTGATAAGATTAATGTTCAAGTTTAATTACGCCCAAATTACACATCCGTCAACACAAGGAAGTGATCTGTAAATTGTTAGTAATTGATAACCTCGTATTACACGTATTCACTATGTTTACAGTTTAGGCAGTTTGTGCTACACAAGCAATTTTTGGAAAATTATTATATAAAAAATTTCTTAATCGTTACATTTTCTACTAACGCCACTGCATATTCAATAATAGTAATAGATCCGATTTTCTTTTTCGCAGCTATCTACAAACAAGTTTTCTTACCCACTTATCCTACTTTTCGATCTATTTATATACATAATCTATTACATGATATGTAAAATGCATAGCGCACATTTCACTATAACAAAAATAGAAAAACCGTCAATTTGACTAGAAAACAAAACACTTTTTTGCGCGATTGGTTGCTTTTATCAGTTTACCATGTCTGTTTCCACGACGGTAAGTTGCTGTTACTGGTTGCTATGTGTAACAAAACTGAACGGGAAGTGAATTAAACAGAACCACAAAGCAGAACTAGGAATGACAGCATCAAAAACACAATTTGACTTATTTAGAGCAAAACCATAGAAACCATGGAACAGTCATCGAACGGTTTCAGTTCCAATCTTCCTGATTTTCACAAATTTATTTATATAAATTATTATTATTATTCTAGAGATTCCAATCGCGCAAAAAACGTTATAAGCATGTCGAACGTGAAGGGTTACCGTTCTCAGACAACAATTGTCTTCGAACGGTAAACATCCCTTACCATTCTCCATACTTAATATACTATTAAGCACTGAACTAGACCTAGTAATGCCACACGAAATAGTATTTTATTTATATTGCGATAACGATAAGAATATGACAAAAACGTTTATCTATTGAAATCTATATCAAAAGTCGATGCCTATATATCATTTCTAAATACCGATACCAAGATATCGATCCCAAAGTATTGATACCTATTAGGACTTAACTGATTCCAGTACTCGGAATCGATACCATGCACGAAATTGATACGTTGCGTCGGTAAGTATCTATAGCTTGATTCATATCCGTATCCGATGCCGAAGTTGGCGGTATCGCTCAATCTTAGTGTCTATTCACTCATTGTATAAAGAACAATCTATACATCGGTAGTTTTTTTATTCTTCATTGGCCGAAATCAATTTACAATAAAAATAAAAATAAAACCTTTTTTCTTGGTTACAGAGACCTATTCGTTAATAAAATTATATGGACTTTCTTAGCTTTCAATGATTACCAACTTCTTCCGAGATAAGCAACATAACAGCAATATCTGAACAGAACTAATAAAAACTATAATCCAAAAATATAGTTACATTGCTGTCAAGAATTGTTTATATCATATGATGTGTATCTATACCGTGATAACATATAAATTCTGAAATAAAATATTCTCGACAAATATAACGTACACATTACAGGGTGCCCCACTGAACTGGCTCATTAGAATTTTTCGAAGTTCCAATTGGAATTTGATTTTGAAACTCACAGAGAAGTAATGGTTGACAACGATCTATTTAAGGAAAATATTTTCAACTTTATAGCTCATCTGGTATACAGGGTGTTGATATCAGCTTTCTTATTTTAAATGGAAAGGTGCAATTTTTATGAATTTATTGTATTACATCTTATGATGTTTCAGAGCAGTTTTGACAACAATATAGTTATACATTTGTATTACAGTTTTAATCAGTTCTTTGCGGATGCACTTTATGTTACTTACCTTTGAAGAAGTTGGAAATCATTGAATTTAATAAACGCCTGCGATCAAGAAAAAAAGCCTAAAATTTTTAATCTGTACACCTATTAATTTTTTAGCGCTGTAGTTGTTTATAACACCCCGCAACTGTATCTTTTTACAAAAATTAAAATAATCTAAAAATGGCTAGTTTGAAAGACAAAGTTTTGTTACGTATCTCCAATGTAACCGCAACAAGCAAAAACATAAAATTATTTTAAATTGAAACACAATTATTAGTTTCCTATGTTCTTTTAAGTGAATCTCATCGTGACATACGCTAGATATTCATAAAAATTATACATACATACCTATATCACGAAAACTTTGTAGGAGGCTCTGGCCCAGGATTCCGCTAAAAAATATATAGCTATATAAAGTTCTACAAAATAGAATTTATGCTATTCTTAATAAATGAAAGAATCTATCCTCAAGCGCACAGCTAAAGTACTCCTTAAAATATAAGTATTACTTAAAATGAAAATTCGGTTTCACCGCCCTTTAAGCTACCTTTAACTCAAGTTGCCATTGCTCAAATTTAAGCTCCTCTCGCCGAGGGCTTAATATTTTAAGTCGCTGTTTAAATTTGCTCACAACAGCTTTGTGACATACTTTTTCGTCAGCAGATCGCATTCTTTTCTTTCGAGGTTCGATAATGTGATGATGTGAGGTATAGTGTAAAACTAACCAATTATATTTCTTATCTGTTTGTAATCGTAAACTACTTTGTCATCATTACCGCTCATAACGTGCTCATAACATAACCTGCCCCCAGATTATGAAGAGATGAATACGATACGATTCGGTGTACATAAGTATCTTTCTTAATCAGAATAGTTTAGCTATCTTTCTATCTCGTTTCTTCTCGTATTAGCGGATCGTATCGAGTATTCATAATCCTATCTCTGATGTAAACAACTTCTAAATTATAAACAAGTACAAACGAACTAATATGCATGCATTTGAACTAAAAATCGAACTTACAAAAGTAATCTTAACAGTTTGTCCGTGAAATGAAACACGTTTTAAGTAAAACTTTAAAAATTAAGACTACTTTACTAAGCTGTGCTTAATACAAACGCGGTAAAAACGGGCATAAGTGATATATCAGTAGCAAACAATTAACGGTCACTAAAACCATACTAAATGTACCATCTTTGGCTATTTAAATGCAAATTTTTGATCGGGGAGTGTTGATTTTGTAAATAAAGGCTTTGCTTTAAAGTGAATTTAATTACTCTAAAGAAGTTCATCAAAGCAATAGTCTCTTTTAGAGAAATTAAATTTGCTTCAAAGTATAGCCTTTATTTAGTAAATGGAAATTCCTCGCTAAAAAATTCGCATTTAATTTGCCAAAGATGATACAGTAGTTGTACTTTGCGTGACGCTGGATTTATTTCCTAAATATAGTTGTAAATTGTGTTCAGTGAGAGACTTTGTAAAGCTTCGTTTGTAGTTAATCAGATCTAATAAATGTTCTACAAACCATAACAGCTATTGAATAAATGAGAGTATTTGGGGATATGCGTACAGTTTGAGGAATTTCACACACAGTCGCACCTTTAGCACGACTTCTAATCCCATAAAGTAATTTTTTAACTGCATGCTCGAATTCGGAAATTATTACGGAACTTTAGATATTGCTCAATTATATTAATTAATTTTTCTGCATTAAACTATAGAAGCGCTTACAAATCATCATCATACCCACATTTCTTTTAGTACTATTTCTATCTATTGAACTGCAGAACTCTGGCATTCTTACATATTCAAATCTTTTGAATGAATAGAAAAGAGATCAAAACACATTCTAGTTAAAGAACTGCAAAATTTGCATAATAGAATCGATATATGACATTTCATTTTTCAAATACGAATCGACACTTTGACAAAGATTATACATACATTCATCGTTCGATAAATGTTCGTAAGTATTAGTCACTTCTTTCTTCGTATTTCTTTCGATAAGTTAAGAAATAGATTGTGATAATAATAATAAAAAATAAAGTTTGTTAACATAAGCCATTGTATACCACCCCACCAGCTTTATGTAACGCATATAAAAACAAATAATTAATTAGTTTTCCCTATAATAATCATAATCATCAAAATGTGCTGTGGTAGTTAACGGAAAAGTTTCAATAACTTTTTCGCAAATTAATTTTAAATTTAAGTCAGAATCGTTACATAACAAACGATGCTACAAGAAATTATGATTCACAAAAAAAGTTGATATGAATCTTAAAACAGTGACTTACTCGGAAAGTTTATCATCAACACACGTGTTTTTCATCCGCGAGTTCTTTTTTCGTAAGGTTGCTGTTACCATTGAGAACGCTTTCGAACTAAACAGTGAACGACGCGCGAATTTTAGCGACGCTTTTCGCGCCGACGCTGCCAATTATCAAACTGACGTAATGTTCGAATTACGTGAAAACATCTGCTAACACTTGCTCTATAATACCGTAAAATATAATGTAGAGAAGTTTCTGCATAAGATCTACAAATTCATCTTATTAATGACTTAACCCAAATGAAACCCAAATTGGAAAAAACTAAAATTAGAAATAAATAATATAACAGCAAACATTCAGTGACCTCAAGTCAGATTTAATTAAACCATCGTTTAAATGTGCCTATACATGCATATGTACATATTAATTGTGGCTAATTTATTTGCAAATAATACTCCGTTCATTACAGATAATGCTATTTTCTCTACACAGCACATTGTTTCCATTAAGGATAAGAATTGTTCCTATTCCGCCTATGAGAACATAAAACATACAAACTACTACATAAAGTATTAACTAATGATAGCCACACAAACACATTTTTTCTTAAATTTGGAGGTCAGACCATGTTTACTATACGTTTTGGCGTTGCTGAATCGGAATTCGAGATCCAAAAAACCACATCACGTTACGATTTTGACTTAAGCTGTAAATTAAAAATCATTTTTATGTACCTATATACAATTAATTTATCCAATCATTTATTTATTCTTAGTACGCATTCTACGAATTTAATTTTTTTGTCAAAAGTCGGTGTAAGAACTACATGATGTACAAATTTTTTAGTTTATATAGAAACATTTCAGTATTTACTTGCTTAGATTACTAGGTATTTCAAGGTTATTAGGTTATGGCGTTATAGCGTTAACAATTTTGTAATTATGGAGTTTAACTGATTGTTTTTTTAGTATAGCGCTTAAGCCAAACGCTGTAGTGTTGAATAGCTTAGATTACGGGGCTTTTACGGTTACTGGGTAATAGAATGATGGGGTTATAGAGTTACAAGATAATAGGATTAAGAATTCATTAGGTTATAAGGTTTAATTAATTGATTTTTTTCAGTTTACGGCAGGAGTCACAACGTTAGAGTGTTAAATAACTAAAATTATAGGTTTTTTTAAGGCTATGCCGATACTCTGACATGCAGAAGTTTTTTTAACCTCGGTTTTGGATTCATCAAACCCAAAAACATATAGTAAGCATGATATAACCCCCACACTCAAGAAAAAAATGTTTTTTGTGTGGCTGTGTTAGTTTTTGAAATATTCTTAGAAATTTAGAATTTCTCCATCTTATGTTGTCCAAAATTGTTACTACAACAGTGTATATCGTTGCATATAATTTATCACGCGACAATGCAGAGATATGCATACGCAATCAATAAATGAAATGTATTACTAGTTAATCCTTCTAAAACAAATAATATTTTTGTTCAGAAGTTGACGAGTGAATTTGTCCATATTAAGCTCCCGAAGAGCACTAATCTAACTATTATAGTTTTCGAATGGTTAGAAAGTTAATTAAAAGGGTGTGAGAAAGAAAAATTGTATAACACTTTGCTCGTCTCTACTGATGATTAAATGTATTTGGGCGATCCAAATTGATGATAAAACTCCCGGAGAACACTATTCCAGCTATCACAGTTTTCGAATGATTAGAAAGTTAATTAAAAGGGTGTGAGAAAGAAAAATTTTGGAGCAACTTAGCTCGTCTCTACTGATGAGTAAATGCATTTTGGTGATCCAAATTGAACTGAGGATTTGATTTTCGCGTCATTTCCTTTAGATAATGTTGGACATGTCCACTTGATAGCACAAGGCAGGTAAATCATAGCGCCATACACTGTGTGGCAAATACAATTACAACACAAATCATACAAATTTTACCAGAACGCCAACAAAACTTTGCTACTTCTTAGATGCACTCATATGCCAAGTGACCGTGCAATTCGTGCTGTAGTGGGAAAGTCAAACAAGTGTTGTAGTCCGTCAATGATCCGCTAGTATGCATGAAAAACCAATTACATATATCAATTCTTTTTCATGCACATCAGTTGACTTTCCTACGGTACATACTCCTAAATGAATTTTAAAAAAAGACCTGCATTTAAATACGTACAAACTAACACAGAAACTTGAAGAAATGGACTACTGTTCATTTGTGGGCTGAATTTTAAAAAGCAAAGAGATGGTTTGTGATGATTAACCCCTGCTTTTCTATCTGTTGGAAATATTAAACTACCGTTACAACTGATGCTATATATTTTCATGTTTTTGTTACACAATTATCCAACCATGTTACATTGTTAATTACGTCCCAACAACGAATGGTACTTCAACCGAAGTATTTATCTAGCTAGCCCAATCTAGCAAGTCTAATCATCAAGAATCGAACCCCGGACCATATGCATTGCCTTACATACCGCAACTCGCTCTTACCGCTGCGACTTTCAAGCTGTTTTGACGATGGAAATGGTAAAGATGTCACTGTCAATGGCTGACGCTGTAGAGATGTGCTAAACATTTTTTTTAATTCATTCATGCAATTAATTAAATGATTTGAACGTAAATATTATGTGGTTGATGCAAGATGGAACCAGAACACATAAAACCACGTGAAATGATCAGTCTACGTCAAAATAAATTTTCTGTCCATGTTTTCCCTGATAGGGGCGATATCGCTTGGCCACCCAGATCTTGTAAACTAACCACTAGACTCTTTCATGTAGGACTATCTGCTACAGTTCCAGACCTAAAGCAGAATAAAACGTCATGAACTTGGCTGATATAATTTTCCATATGTAAGTGCAGAGTTCATACTTTATATTGACAGTAAAAAAAATATCCAATATTTTGTTTTTATTCGGAACATCAATTTGAATCATTCTTGTATAACTTTGAGGTCTGCTACGGTATACGTGCAACTCTATCGAAGATGACATCCTCGCATTTATAGTATAGGTATGCTACGAATCGCTATATGAATGGCTATAATTCATATCCATTATGTGGATATCGCGGGCATTAAGTATAAACACAAGGTTATCTTCGTATATTTTGAAAAATGTATTGGCAATTTACCGTTATTACTATTACATATTTACCTACATACAGTGCCCTGCTAACTTATTCGTACTTTGCATATTAAATAAACAATGTAATGAAAAAGAAGCAATTTATTTGATTAGAACTATTTCAACATCGAAAATGACACTTTAAACGCGAAAATAGGTTTAAAATTAGTTACGTTTAACTACACAAATATTTCATGTATTTACTTCTGCAGACTTGCATAATCTTTTGTATTTTGTTGAAAATTTTAAAACTGTATATTATGATGTTGAGTTTATTGTAACTCATTTTTCGAGTGAGTTTGTTCTACAGATTGTTCAAAAGTTTTACAACGAAACCTCTAATTTTTAACTCCGACCCCTTTTCGAAATTCATTTTCTTTTTCCGATTGTTTTAATTATTCTATATGATTTTACAAGATTCCGCAATGAAAACTTGAATAAAAAAGAAAAACTAAAACTTTGCCAACCATTATTAAAAAATTGAAATTTTGAGAGATGTTCGAAATTGTTCTAGTTGCTCCAACCTTTGTTCCCAAGTTTTTGCCTTCTACATTCGTGAAATAAATGAAAAATACGGAAGTTAAGTAGGTTAAAAGATCAAGACATTGCTTTATAGAAACATTAATTACTGCTTTCTTACACGAGAACCTAGATAAAAAACCGAACTGGGAACTAACAAATATAGGTGCAGACCGACTCTAATCTAAAAGACGTGAGACTATGACTTTTTCTAATACCTCTGAGAAGGAAGACAAAACAGATGTGGGTTTATAATTATCAATCATAGTTCTAGAACGTTTTTTTATGAACTGGAACCACCTTTGCCAAATTGCAACTGTTAGAAAACCTACAAGTACTAAACATGGAATTAACAATGACAACCAAAGGAATTACTAATAACGTACAGCAAAGCGTCCCAATATTAGTTGGTATACCATTGAATCCTGAAGATGGTTTACAAAGAAATTCGGCAATAATACGGCAAATTTCAAATGCGTGCGCAAAAAATAAAATCTATGTTTATGAAATTGTATATTCGCAGCTGCAGGACTTTGATCATCGCGTATTGGTTTAACATCCCAACATAATAAAGAAATAGCAAATCAAATATCTTAGGTTCAGACTCTAAATTATCATTAATGTTCAGTTCAATAAGATTTATTCTATTTATCTTTGCGGTTTCCATTTTAATTATGTTCTACACTACAGAGTGGAGTTATTAAACGCCATAATAATAATTTTATTGTCATAGTAAGTTTTGTGAGAATTACGTAACAACGCATTAAATTCTTTATTTAATATAAATAATATTGGCACAGTTCCGTGTTATTAATACGTTTACATAGCCAGTATAATTCATGTCCTCAGCCGCATCCCAAACAAACTTATCAAGGACAACAGTAATTGTTGTTAAAATAGAAAAAAGAATAGAAGAAATAGAAGTTAAAAAAGTTTATGAATGCTTCGTATTTTTTGTGTCCTTCATCAGCTTGCAAGACTTCGGACCTATCCTCTCCAAACAGATCATTCAGAAACAAAAGTTTATGATCTTCATTAAAATTACGTAGTATTTTTCAAGAACTACTTGATTGCGGGAACATGTCCAGGAATATATGCAGCTACTTTTATTATAGATGACGTGATATCCATATTAAAAAAATATCAAACTATAAAAATTGTCATAAGACACTATAATATATAATGTCTGAAGTCACTTCATTGTTTATCTGTTCTAATTCCAAAAGGCAGCAAGCCTCTACAAGCAAGTAGACCAACGTAAAATATAAACACACAGAAATCAATATATTCTTTGTGTGCATTACTGTGTACTACTTACTTTACTGAGCAATACTAAACAGGCCATCAGTTATAGTTTTAAACTTACTGTTTTCTTCTCTTCTTGTCTAAGTAACTAAGTATAGTCATTCCACACTAGTAATAGTATGTGGAACAGATAGTACAATACGAGTGGTTCATGAAACATATGCATCAAAGACGAGATGTTTTATACTTGTTAACAGTAAATCAAGTAACGAATGATATTACATTCTGCTTTATAGAACAATAAATACGAGAGTCTTTCGACGCTTCAATACGGAAATGTATGATTTTTGTAAAATAATAACTGAATAGATATATATTGTCTGGTGTTTAGACCGGGAACCATTATTATTTCGATTCTCAATCTCCTCTTAAAAGTGTTATTGGAACCGCAATTGAAATTTTTATGGTAGTAAATATACTTTCAAATTTTCCTTCAAGAACAACTTTTTTTCCCATACAAACTTTGCCACTCTCCTAGGGGTTGAATTAAAAAAAAACCGAAACATGTCTTTCATGAATTGTCCCAAATAGCATTAGTTACTAACAATAAGTTTCAAGTAAACTTGACCATAAAAATGTGATTTTTCATTCAAACTTTGCCTTTCGCCTCCTTAGAGGTGAAATTTCTAAAGATCCCTTCTTAAATAACGCTTACAATACAAAATCAACATCGTCTCAAAAATTCAAATTTCTACCCTTAGTAGTTTGGGCAGTTGAGTCGAGACAAAAGGCTTGTTCGTTTGCGTTGCTAGAAGTGCTCAATATCACAAATTTGCTCACTTTCTCCGCTGAAACTGATATATTGCTGTTTACTCACTTGCTATTTTTGGCAAAGTTAGCAATTCAAACGAACAGGCTTAAATTCAACGGCTAAATTACAACCCGTCCTTTTTCTCCAAATTTTGTTTGCATGCCTCCCTAGCGAACTGTTTTGTGGGCTCAGGAAACCGCTGGATAGAGGACTCTATCCCGGCAATAAGCCACTCAACATTCGATTCACGAGTCTGCAAACCAAATTTCAATCCTTTATTCAAAAGATTAAGTTCCCGTTGACAAAAAAAATTGCGAGGAATGATTTTCTACTATGTTAATGGTATTCATCGGAACATGATTTTTATTCTTTAAAAAATAGCCTAACTTTCTTAATTTCCTATCATGAGAGAAAGGACTTAGAATCTGAGAGCGAATACTTTCCTAGGGTTTGGTTGAGGTATGTGGACGACATTTTCGCTATATTTGATACTAAAAAATGTAATATTGACGATTTTCTCAATAAATTAAATAATCGGTTCGAAACCATAAAGTTCACTTGTGAAAGAGAAGAAAACGATCAGCTACCCTTTCTAGATACTTTAGTAATTAGAAATAACAATAGATTAGAGTTTGATGTGTATAGAAAGGAAACCAGTACACTTCGTTACATTCCTTCAGATTCCCATCATTGTGTTCAACACAAAATGGCAAGCGTGAATTTTTTGGTCCACAGACTTCTCACTTTTCCCTTGAACAAGGCGAGGTATAAGAAAGAGCTTATAAAATATGCGGCCAAGTGTAATGGTTTCCAGCCTCAGCATATCTATAAGTTAATTAGGAAGTTTAATTATAAGAAAACTGTGAAAGAATCTACGACTTTTCGAGAGGATGTTAAAGCTTCACCCGTTGTGACCCTCCATTTCCCTCCCTTTATCACTTTTGAGTAAAATCTTCAAAGAGCTAAATCTCAGAATAGTTTACAGTTCTGGGACTAGTTTATGAAGTCTCATCGGTAACCCTAAAGATAAAATACAACCTTTAGAAAAGTCAGGTATTTACGAAATCAATTGTAAAGATTGTAATCAAAAATATATTGGGCAAATCAGGAGAGCAGTCTCAACTAGATTTAAAGAGCATAGCTAATCTTAGACTTAATGGAATTGAGAAATCCAGCGTTCCCCAACACATTTTTGAAACAGATCACACCATCGATCATACAAATGTTAAATTAATTAGACAAATAAACAATTGTAAGTTTCTAAATGTTTTTGAAAGTTTAGAAATATATAAAAATAAGTCATGTGTAATGAACTGTGACAACGGCCCTATCCCGCATTTGTCATTGTTTTCATTAATCGGAAATTAATGATGCGTATCGGATTGACCGTCCATAACATTTAGGTTACCTGTTATTTGTAGGTTTTATTTTAATTTAGTTTTATTATCGCCTTGATAATGACAACATTGCTGTTGAAACGCGTCGGTGTTTTAGTTAAAACTTGTTTGGTGTTTAGTGGGTTACAGTGTTTAGTGTTCTACTTCTGCACCAAGAGATCCAGTGAAGAAGTTTAAAACTTGTGTTGACGTAAACTGAAAAATTTGATAAAAGATCAATGTCAAAGCAATTCAAATCTATAAAACATTATATTCTTATCAAAGTTTAGCTTGATAAGAAATAATAATATATGTATATTCTAATATGTATATATTGACGGAAATAGGTTGAAAGGAAATAATCCTGCTCGTCGTGTGTAAATATTGGATATTTATCAACACAATGGTAACAGTTATGTATGTAAGAATAATTTATAATATAATTTGAAAATTTCAAATTCAAAATTACCTTTGTAATTACTTGGGGCGACATGGGAAGGGGGTGTAGCTTTAAAAAATGGAAACACTTATTGACAGAATTTTTATGAAGTTTCAATTGTTATTTGGTATATTTATTTATTTTTCATTATGTTATTCTATTTTCAAAATATTGAAAGTATAAAGTATACATATACATATACAGTTATTCACGGAACTGCATCATTAAGAACTTTTCGATGTTCTGAAACCCTACAATTCTGAAAACTCTCTCTCTCTCATTGGCGAAATTATTTACACTTTTGTATCCTTTCCTGTTTACCGGAACTTCATGTCAACTTTCTCAATTTAAATAGCATATCATTTTTCAGCATTGTTTCGGTACTCCTTCCCGAACGTA
Source organism: Holotrichia oblita (assembly GCA_023690525.1). Classification (NCBI taxonomy): domain Eukaryota; kingdom Metazoa; phylum Arthropoda; class Insecta; order Coleoptera; family Scarabaeidae; genus Holotrichia; species Holotrichia oblita. The sequence goes on from CM043021.1 coordinate 57,315,831, forward strand.
GTAACGAAATTTTAGAGAAACATAGTACAAAAACTACATAGATTTTGACGTAAATGTCATTGCAAACGTGTTAAAATCGCGTACTCAAGTATCGACACAACCTCAAGCACGAATGACTCTTAATTTAACACATTTGTGTGTGGACCTAACTGTAAACTATACACATATCTTTTGCTTTAGTATATGACTTCATAATTACATTTCTAGTATTTCGCATTTATTTATACTTTTGTGGTTTTTTCATCCATAGTAACAGGTATCTTTTTGATACATATTAAAATGTAAAAACAGAATATTCTGAATTATTTTGCGTTGACTAGACTTCCTAGACTTATTAAAATTGCTAATAGCTTGATAGAATAAAGCTCTGGTTGTTTAAGTATTTTGTGTTCGTATGAAATAATTTATTTGATTTTGATAGATTGATCATCGTGACATAGCTAAATAATCTATCCATTACTGCTCAAGCGGTTAGCCTATAGATGTAAAATTTGAAGTTTTGGTTTGAATGCTACGAAGTTTTTTCTAACGAAGATCCAACTCCAAAATCAAAAAGTAATTATATTCGTTGGTGTCTTATCCCACGAGTTATCTACAATAGGCAGTTATATTTATCTGCGATATTACTGCGTTTTTAAAACAAAACTATTTTGGACAATTGAAATAATACGTTGAGTAAGTAAGTACCTATTTTATTAGCAAAGCTATTATTACAACTATAACATTTCTTACAATTTACTTAATTAACTTTTTTTTTATTTTACTCTGCTACAACATCGAAATTACATAGATCACTCAAATTTTCAGATTTCTCTTAAAGTTTAAGTCACTACAATATTTTTAACTTTGTGGCAAATAGCTAATATTACATTTAATTTACATTAATACTTATTTAAAACATACTGTATGGTACGATTTCCATAACAGCAGAAGTGCGATCGCCTCCATCTTTTCAAATGAATGCTTTATCTTCTACTTGATCATACACTGGCAAAAAATAAGTTATTCCCTCACAAGCAGTGGTTTAAGTCTGTTGCGGTAAAATTTTAACATTATTTCGGTGCCAACAGTTTCTGTTACAAATGATATTGATTTATAAATAATACTGTATCGCTACGTTAACATAATTATCAAAGCAAGCCTTTCAATATTTTATCATATAAAGGTTTTTTGTTTGTATTAGAATGCAGTATGAACAATTCATCGAATCCTAAGATACTTCACAGTTAAAGTCGACACAATTCGCATAAAATACGAATAAAAGACTAAAATATTTCAGCCGGAAATGGGCACTAAGTAAATCTATCGTTGAGTGCATGTGTGGGTATAATACACAATTGATAAAATACTTAACTTACTTTTTGTTTTAAACTAAGAACAGCAAAACGAACAACAAAAGTTTTAAACAGAATGGTCGGCGTATGCATTACTTTTGCGGAATATACATATACCTTTCTTTACAACTTAGGGGTGAATATTTAATAATCCATGAAGACTTCGCTTTGTATTCTTAATTTTGATTAATAATACTTATATACTTTGTAAGCTTTAAAGCAACTTCTCATTTCAATACGTGTTCAAAATCTATTAGTTCATATAATGAAATAATTTTTGCCTATTTTTTGTTTTTTGGTTACAGAACATTGTTAAAATATATATTTTTATGCCGTTTTTATGTATTATTATTATATCACCAAAATTAACATTTTACGAAGAATACAAAAAGAATCGCTTGTAAAGAAAATTGAGATTGTGACGTTTAAATTCTAAACGAAACGGCTGCAAAATGCTGTTTAATTAAGGAAATATTTTTTCTCTTAATTGGATTTCTCAAGCAATGAAGGATATAGAAAATTTGCATTTCTTTAATTATCACTGTAGCTCTAAAAAACGCGGCACCTTGTCCACACTTCTGCTAATAATAAACTTGTAATATCTGCTGTGAGATAAAAGCGTTTTCCATTATCCAGAATCACGTAATTATAATATTGTCCTAATTATTTACCACGACAAAACATTCTTTCTCTTGAGCCTAATTTTAATAAATACGATTTAATTATTATGCCTTGATGTGCTTAAAATGCGTTTTACTTTTTAGAAAATATTAATCAGATTCATTAAACAAAAAATAAATAAATATATAAATGAATCGAAAAATACGTCATAATTGAACACTAGGTATATAGATTTGAAAGATTTAGATATATTAATTAAAAAATGCAAATCAAGTAAAATAAAGAAATATTAGAATTATGTACTACAATAACTAATGGAGCGAAAAACTAAATTATGATAACAAAATATCATTTCTTTATTGGAAATTGGAAAATTTTTAATCAAACAATCATCGTATTATAAGCACAAAATATGATTTTTCAACATTTGAGGTAATGTCTAATGTAGGATTGCCATAAATCCTCAAGGCCCCGTCGGGACATTTACAATTTTTCCAGTCATTATTATTATTTAAAAATTTTTTAATCAAACAATCATCGTATTATAAGCACAAAATATGATTTTTCAACATTTGAGGTAATGTCGCTAACATTTTAGTTTAACTTTAACTATAACCTAAAAAAAGAGAAGGATATGAAAAACGGGCAAAGAGCGATTGTTGTAAAGTATCTCTCGAGTATGTGAAAAAAATTTGGAAATCGGTGAAGAAATGTAGGGTGTAGTCGGTTTTGAACATTTTTTTTCAATGTGGAACCACTGTCCGGTGCCGCTCTCCATCCCTCCCTCACTCAACTCAAGTTTCCGATCGCTACCAGTCGAACAGTAAAACAGATCTCTAAAGTTAGTTGCCATCAATTTTTAAAAACTTCTAGCTCTGCGCTCGAATATGGCTTGTTGAGACGTCGGGACACCACTGTTAATAACGGTGACATGTCCCGACGTATCGGGACGAATGGCAACTCGAGTATGTGAAAAAAAATTTGGAAATCTAGTCGGTTTTGAACCTGGAAATGCCATCCCTCCCTCCTCAACTAATGCGATCTTATTTTAGTTCAAGCATAACGTGTACACAAACTTGATAAGTAAACCACAGACGAAAGGCAGAACATATACCTACGCAGTTAGATCAGGTGGTGGAATATGCAAATATTATGGCTTTTATATAAACCAGAGAATAGGTAAGATGCATCGAAATAGTGAAATGGATACAAAAAAAAAGTAGATACCAAAAATATATGGGTTTAAAATAAATTCTATGTATGATAGTAGAGCAACATTTTGGAAAATATCCGTAATAAAATGTTTAAAATAATAAGAGTTGAAATTTTTTCAGAGAAATATATACATACATCTGTATGTGGAGAAGAAAATATGCAAATTACTGGCAAAATAAGAAGTAGTGAATGAATGAAGCATGTATGTAACGAATAATCGTCAAAAAATATTATAAGGGCAACTGCATAAAAACCATGTTTGCGAAAATGTACGTATGTCCATAAAACGTCCACAGGATGTCCGAAGGACTTGAACTGATGTCTTACAGATATTCATTATATCCGTAGAGGATATCCCGAATATATTATGGACAACGTTGTGCTATCTGGGTTAAATATATTCAAGCGGCTATGAAGACTTAGGTACCTAACGGCTGCTAGGTACCTATAAGCTAGGAAATAAAGACAGAAAAATTAGCTCAAAGAAAAAAATCATGATACAAATATTAACTCTTTTGCAAAGATGCTCCTTCTTAGAAACCAATTCTTCAAATAAAAATAAATAAATTCATTCATTTTGAGAGAATGTCACAAGCAAGAGAGAATTTTTTTATTCAATAATCGACCAACAACCATAAGTTGTTATACAGCGTGACCATGGTTGGAGTTTTCAAAACAAAAACTTTTTTATTAAATTTGCTTACGGAAAACCAAGAATAAACAGTTTTTCTCTTCATTTGAAACTAATATCTGGAATAGTAGCTTTACAATATATATGGTATAAGGTATGTACATCATTGCAAAAGACGAGACAGCCTATAGTATTTATTTCACCTTTTACTGAATTTGGATTATTGCTAAACATTTTATGCAGAACCAGAGGTTGGAACCAATTAATACTTCGAAATTTTAATCGCTTGAAATACGTTTTAATAAGAACAAATAAATTGCATTTCTTGTCTGGTTACTGATGGTTGGAAAACTATTAAATTGTAGCAAACCATGTTTTTATTGTAGTAACAATAAAATTGTTTATTAATTAACTGTTAAATAAGTTAATGCTAGAAAGCTATTACGATTTACGTAGATATATTAAAATATAGAATAACTACAAATGCAAGTAATACAATGTAAAAAATTGAAATACAAGTACCTATGTAACACATGTATTTAAAAAATTTGTTCTGCTGAAGTAAATAAATAAATTTATTTCTGAAACAGTTACTTTAATACATTTTACATAAATAAATTTTCATTTTAACATTATAAAAAATGAGTAGCAAGTTAAACATAAATTCAAATGCCCGCCTTTAAGTACAGCAATACTCCTTTATTACAGTAATCGTTTATAACTATTTAGTATTAGTTTCGCTGGTACTGAACAGATGGCTACAAGAACTGTCGAAGTTTAGTCGAAGTAAACTTGCAAAATAAGTCAAAATAAATCAAAATGACATTTTAGTGGAGTGCTCAAGGTCTTTAGGCTTTCATTTTATTATAATTATCTTAATAGTTCTTTTACAAAATACATATAAGAAATAAACGTTAAAGATGTAAAACAAAACCAGTAAACTATTCAACAATTAAGCCAAATATGTATAAATTAATAATGTTTATTATTATGGCATACTTAACCTATATCAACTGTCAACAACCTAATGCCACTTTCAATCCTCTTGGGCCACTGGTACAGTGTTCATTCTTGTCATGGGAATTTATAAAATGCAAAGATCCAGAAGACCATAAAGGTAACAAAACAGCAAGAGATGAACTTGACAGCGGTTGTATTAAATTTGGTGGTGCAAGATATGAAGACGTTGAAAGGACTAAAGTGTTGTGTACAGCATTAGAAAATATTGAATGTTATGGAAACAGGACATTCTTCCGAGAAGGTGTTCCATGTATAAAATATTCAGATCAATATTTTACAACAACCTTATTGTATAGTATACTATTAGGCTTTCTTGGAATGGATCGTTTTTGTTTGGGTCAAACAGGAACTGCAGTTGGCAAACTTCTAACATTAGGTGGTCTAGGTGTCTGGTGGATTGTTGATATTGTGCTATTAATTACAAATAATTTAATACCTGAAGATGGAAGCAATTGGAACCCATATGTATAAATTAAGTAAAACACTATTAAATATTTTACATAATCTTTATATAGCCTTATATGACCTTATCCTAAATTCTGCAATATATTATAAGAATATTAATATTTATATATTACTAGCATCGACTAATGCATGTTTATAGGTATAATCTTTTATAAATAAATGGACACTACTGTATAGATACAGAGATAGGTCTAGTGTAATAGTTGCATATCTAACTATATTACTTCCATAGCAAATATATGCTAAAACTAACAGCATATATCCAAGGTGATTAAAAAATACTTTCAGTGTGTGCAATCAGCAGAAGCCAACAGTTGAGAGGGGCTACAGAGCATTATGCTATGATTGGTTGAAATTTTCATTTTGACCAATTATAGCACAGTTCTACATAGCAGCTCCCAACTGCTGGCTTCTCCTGAATGCGCACAATGTGTAAAGAATAGTTGTTCGATATAGGAAGATAATAAATTCTTAGTAATATAAGGAATTAATAATGAAAACAGGAACAGAACAGAACCACAAAATAGAAGATTAAATAAGTTACATTTCAAAAACAATAAGGATGTTGAACCTATTAGGTCCTTTATCAATATACAATTACCACTTCTCGATACCTTTCTAGAATTTCTTTTATGATGATTATGGATGTAGGGACTTACTACGTTGTATTTCTTCTTTAAGCTACCGCTACACTGATGCTGTGTACATGGTGTTTCATAACTTTATTGCACCATTATCTCCCTATTAGACTTTGGCTTTATCTAGCAAGTATTCTAGCTTAACTTTCTAATATTAATTCATATTGGTTCCAGTCCTTAATAATGCAAGAAACTTTTTGATCTCTTGTATTTTTTCTTATCTCCTACCGTTATCGAGAAAAAAAGAAAACAATTTTCTTGAGTTTAAATTTGACAACTGACATTAGAAATGAGAAAATTCCAAATTTGAGCAAAATATCTCAAAACTTAGGAGCTACAGTGTTCTGTTCTGAGCCTATAGTGCAAAAATCATCAAACAGAAATTACAGCACATTTCACGATTTTTTATATATAAAATTTACTGTTTCTCTCCGGTTGGGATAAATGAGATTAAATGGCACTCCATTCAAATTCTATGCGCACTTAGTCTTTACAATATTTAATAAATGTCTACATTATGCTAAATTATTTTCTAGTCTCCACTTGTATATAATCGGGAAACCTAGTAACGCAAATAGTTTGGTTTATCAGAGTTCTGATATAAACATAATTAGCCATATACTTCTCTATCAACTAACTCACAAAATTGCCGTAGTTTAAGCTAGACATACTCACAAGGAACCAATGTTCGAAGTAAATTAATTATTAATATATTAATGGTATGATATGAAAACAATTGTTATAGAGAAAACATTTACTTCATTTTATTTAATTACAAGAAATATTGCTTTCCTGCATAATTATAAAATTATACTTATGTAGAATTTGAATTTGGACCACGACGTCTGCCAAAGGTGGTTACAACATTAACAAATCTTCTATTGTATTGAATTCGTCTTTTAGCACGTCCGGTTTTCTTCTTCTTCTTTTCTTGTTTATCTACTTTTGGTGTTTGTCCTTTTACCTTACCTAAAATTAAATAAGATACAAAAATATAATAGGAAATGCAATTATTCTACAAAAGTATATATTATGAGATATAAATTTGATCTTTGTCCAACAAATTATTAGATAAATTTGATAAGTAGAATTTAAGGCAGGATGGAGATTTTGTATGAATATCCTATGACAGTCCTCTATAACAAGAACAGCCTCAAACAATTCATATATTATAGCAAACTTTTAGGAAGGTTTCTGTCAATCAATCTGACAAAACCAGCTGGAATTTGCAACATGTTAAGTTATGTCTCTACACTCTGACTTTTATATACATCATATCTACGTATCATTAAAAACCAGTACTGTGGTATCTGTAAAGCTACATTCTAATTTTGATTATTAATTAAATGTTAACTACATAAAGAAATCAGGTTATGAATAGAATGACACATGTTAAAACATAATGCTGTAACTGTAATTTCAATAGCTAACACCTAAAACTGTTTCACAACTATTTCTGTACTTTACTAACTATCCCTTCATTCCTCTTAAATTCATAATTAAATATGCTAGATATTAAAATTAATGCTACATTTGATGTTCCGCATATCAACCTTTAATACAATTCATATCTTCAATATCATATCTGCTATTTATCTATATATTAACACTTAATATTCATGATATCAACTAAGATACTAATATTGTGAAAATAATATGGTAATTAAACTTTAGTATGTATTGCACAAATTAAACGGGTAAATATTCAAAAATATAATTTAGAAAACAATACGGAAATGTAAACTGTACTCAAAATTTGAACCTGCCCGTAACCAATCATTGCTATAATTCAGCATCAAAATTAAATTTATGATGCACTTGCTAGTAAGGCATTAATGTCGTTAATATTAGATCTCTAATATTGGCCAATACCTAATTCTAGCTTTAACAGAAGATAACGTTAAATGTTTCTGATAAAATGACCAATTTTAACCTACTACAAATGAATATATCGCAACTATAAATCATATGCAACCAAAAAAATTATTTACAATCAAGTAATACATACCAGCACGAGCTAATGAACCATGTACTTTACCACCAAGCAGACCAACAGAAAGTTCTAAATCAGTGCTTTCAAATTCAGAGACTAAGGTATCATCTGAAACTGGACAGCCAGCAGCGTACAAGTTGATTTCACAACCTTGCAGCAATTCTAACGCAGCAATTTTATCCTGAAATCAAGTGACTAATAGATTATAATGAAATTATAGTTCATAAAAATTCTACTTACCTTAAGTTGACCTATGGATTCCGTTCCTTGGCAATCCAAGACATGTGTTTTCTGACCACGAATATGCAACTGCATCTTGTATATATCTGAAAGTACATCTGGATAAATGCTAATGTTGTAACTGTGACTAATGAAATTTTTCTTAATGATACAAGCAGTAATAAAACTTTAAATGTATAAAAACAAAAAGGAAATTGTAAAACTATTGTACTTACCTGTCTACTACACGAAGTAACAAACCAAAAGAATTTTGACAACCGGATACTTCATATACAAAATGGCAGGTTTTTGACAGTATCCGAGTTTACTGAAAGATTCGCGCTAAATTCAAATGTGAATTAAAATTCTTGATATACATATTTGATAAAACAAACTTTATGAGAAGGAAAATATATTAACATGAATTTCAACGGTAGTTTACATGATAATTCTAAAGCAAAAGGTTTGAAATAAGAAAGAAATATTTCACAGAGTGTTTTGTTAATCATATTTTTTTATAAAATTTTAAACATCGACATAGAAAGCGATATCAACTACATTGCATTCCTCAAAGTCTTTTGAAAATTAATAGCAGTAAAAATTTTAAAAAGTAGATTCCCCATGAAATGAAATTATTTACAAATCTGTCAACATATTAGGAAATTCCTGAAAATTTTAAGGGTAAAATGATCCCTAATCAATACTCCAGAATTTTTCTGTTGTTATACTTTTAATATAAATTACTACCGTTGTGATTCACTCAAACAATACAGAAGAAAATGTAGTTCTGCTAAATTAAAAAGTTAAAGAGATATTGATATTTTTCAAGGTGTTCCTTGCTGCGTATCGGTTCTTATACGGAATAGCCTGTATATTAATAATAATTATATATTTTAGCAAAATCAAAAGAAATAATTTTTCGGGGCTCTTTATTTATTTCCAAATCATAGTCCAAATTAACAGTATCCTGCGTCCATCAGTTTGGGTGAACCACTTATTCAGATAGCTACTCACATTTCGTGGCCCAATTTTGAAGATTGTGTACTGTTTGGGCAGTTATTCTGTACTGTCGCTGCGGGTTTTGCTTGTTTGGGCTTGGTATTGGGGGGAATTGAGGATTAAAGTGTCGCATTTATAGGTTCTGTGATTTCCTGCGCATTTTTGATAAGTATAAACAGCGGAATGACCGTATTTACAATTTTATAAACTTTAACGGCTTCAATGTTGTGATCGCCAAGCTCGAATATGCTGAATTGGCATCATTTTGTAACTAAGAATATTCTTGCTTTACTGTAGCGCGGGGTGAAAGTGCATGTCATCTTTACCTTGTAGTTCTTGGATCAGCCTATTCCTGTTGAGGAGCGCATCCAAATAGATTTACAATTCGTATAGCTTATGCTCTTGCGGCTGTTCGGTGTGGACTGTGGCAACTCATCGTTGTCCCCTTCTGCATTGTAGTTGTTATCATCGACTTCGTTCTCTTCTTCTGTAGACTCGTATCTATAGTGCTGTCGGTGTTCGAGAGGGCTGTCTCGATTTCGCCGTGCTCCAAAAGCTATGAGGTTGAACTACTGGTAGGACTACCTTGAGTACCGTCTGACAGTCTATCGGAGTACAAGCTTCCGATATGTATGGTGTTGTTTTACAATATTTAAGCATTTAGCCTGCTGCAACTGCTGAATAATATGCGCCTTCTCGTTGGTTAAAGTAACCAATAGAAAGCGTCGTATTTTTGGGTCTGATTGGTGGTGCGCAAACGCTACTACTTGAGAAGTTTCAAAAAATACGTCTGTTTGATCCACTGGTTAGACAAGAACTGATTGGTCTAATTAGATTAACCACTATGCTATTTATAAGTACCGCATTATCTATGTTAAACTTATATTTAAACTACAGATATATGCGTAGTAGCTTTTGGCGCAGAGCTGAGTGCGCAGTAGCTCTAAATAAAATTAAGCAAGCAGTCATCAATGTTCAACAATCTAAATGACAAAAATCTGATTCCGATCAACACAGGTTATCATCAAATTAGGCCTATGACACATATAATCTCTGGCAAACCTCTAGAAATAATGAGTTTGGTAAGCAACAGCTCCTCAGATATATGTGAAAACAACACTAGACGAACTGCTCAAACGTAAATTTATTTAGCTACTACTCATTTTTAACATGTCCAAGGTAAGTTAAACGGAAATTTTGTCCGTTTACAGATTTTTATTTGATGCTCATTGTATAGGTGCACTGTAGCAACTTTCTGTTAGTCGCAGATATATATACATATGTGAGATTTAACTAATTTTGGTAATCCATTTTATCGTATATCATTTTCTCCCGTTAAATTCTTCACGCAAAAATTTAAAATATTTCGGAGTACATCTCGAATCGATTTACCGTGCTAATCATAAAAGATTCTCCAAATTTGTTATTGGTTGAAAGGGAAACATAATATAAATAAATTCTTTGATAAGTACATATTTTATTGTGGATCACTATATTATGTGGTTATACATATTTTAAATAGAAAAGAAGTAAATATCTAGATAAAATCATAGGCTTACCATGCACTTCTTAGGCCCTACATTAACTAGAGTATTATTTTACCTTTTTAATAGTTAAAATAATTATATGTATATTAAACATATTCCTTAAAATGTGTTAAAATTTAACACAATTGAAGATAGATTCTTCGTCAGTCTTGCAAGTTAGCAAAAAATGTAACTAAGCATAATATCTCAATGTGTACATATACCAATTAACTAGAATGAATTCTAACTAAAAGAGTGAATTAAAAGAATGTGAATAATGAACATAAATATAACAAAGACATAAAATTAAATTAAAACATAAAAAAACATCAAACTTAAGAATATAAGTAACTATCAGAAACGCTGTTGAAAATTTTGTTGTTGTGATCCATTATTATACATCATTTGTTGTTGATGAAAGTCTTGTTGTTGTTGAGAGATAGGAACAACCTAAAAATCGAGCATTATTGGAGCAGTTGTTGTGTTTATCGAGTCAATTACTTGTGGATTGACCTGGCCGGGATGCGGCCCTAAGCGCACTCTTTTAGCGGGATTCCCATGACTATCTGCTCCAACAGATTGTTGAGTTTGTTGTTGCTGTGTTTGTTGAGCTTGTTGCTGTTGTTGTTGTGCTTGACGTTTACTTTCCGCTTTGTCTTCTTGATCGTCGTCCGTTAAAAATTCCCGTTTAGGATACGGAATTGTGCAACCTATAACACAATATTAGTTCTTATTATCTCAATGTCTTTGCAGCTAATATTACACCACCATTGTTCTATAAGTTTAATTGGTTAAGTTAGTAGTATATAATAGATAACTGATAATATAATTGAATGCACGTACCTGCAAATACATCTTGTGTTGGTTTAGGATCTTCTTGAAAATACGGATCTTGCATCGCTTGCTCAGATGTAATCCTTTTATTTGGGTCCATTAATAATAATTTTTGCAAAAGATGAAATGCCTTACTATCTGGTTTTATTTTATGCCGATCCATGTACTTTACTAGAGAGCAATTTACATAACTAAAATAATTTGAAAAGTTACAAGAGAAAACATTATTAACTGAAATAAACGCTACTTAGACTTTTTGAAATCTTTTGATAAAGTTGGATGTTCAGGCATTCTTTTAATATCTTCCCAATCTTTTTCATGAGGAAATCCCATGACATTGAATATCCTGTCTAGTTGATCGTGATGATATGGATTGCTTGTCTTTATGTCTTCCTGCCGACAATGAAATATTGGCTCTGAAGTTAATAGTTCAGCAAATATGCATCCTATTGCCCAAATATCTAAAAGAAAAATAACTTCATTTTAAAACATAAATAAATACTATTACTATCATAGTTATACATTGTATTAAGAAAATTATGAAAATTAATTGTATGTGAATTTGAAAAAAATGAGTTTGCTAAATTAAACTAGAGATCAGATCTGTGCGCGTTACACATAAAAAGTAATTGCATTACATTTAAAGTTGCTTTTTGCACAGCTGTTTCTATATAATATCATTAGAAGATACAAGCGAGTGAGTGACTGTAACTAGTTACTTTACGCACAGCTCTGCTACAACTACAACTACTACAACATACAACTACTGGAAGACCTATCCAGAAAATATAGAAAATAAAGAATTTGAAACACCGGTAAACACGTGTCTACTTCTGGTAAACCAAAGGTAATAAAACACTCTAATTTCTAATGTAGACTCAAATTATAGCTTTCTATAGATCCTGCTTTCCCTGATTCATTATATTGTCCTTTAAATAGTAAAGGTACCTTATGTTGATTGCACTATACTTGAAATTTAGTGTTAGATATTTGAAGAAAAGTGGATATTGCCGCCGTTGAAAGCATAATGTAAGTTAGCCATGCCTAGTTTAATAAAAAAAAACTGTTGATTGTGTAATCAGTTACACTAAAGCTTAACTGGAAAATATTATAGCGTGTATATGCGTGTAATATGAAGTTTAATGATGGAGTATCAAACAAAAAAAAACGAAAGCTTCCTGGCCAAGAGGAGAGTAGAATAAAATTTAATCACCAAGAACCAGTACTCATACAACAACAAAAACTAATTTTGGAAAGTTGGTGGTGGAAAGGTGGTCTGCCTTCAAAAAAGCAGCTGCTATGGCTATAAGCTAAAGTGATCAACATATGCTTATATCACTACAATTTCAAAGAAGATCTATATACTGCTAAACATGTTTATTATTCTTTATGGAAGGTTTACAAATCCAAGAATAAAATAATGAAGCAGTTTCAGTAATATAATACTAGACTTCAACAACAAGAACAATGCAGATAGAACAACTTCAGCATATCAATGCTTACCTATAGAAATCAATTAATTCCTACATATAATATAAAGCAAGCCACATTATGAGGGCAGAATATATACTTACCGATAGCCTTTGTGTAATGCCTAGCTCCAAGTAGTAATTCAGGGGCTCTATACCAGAATGTTACCACAACTGGATCTAAATCTGCTAAAGGCTTTAATGGTGCATTGAATAATCTTGCAAAACCCATATCAGCAATTTTTACTCTTCCTCTTTCTGGCCCTTCCCCCATTACTAATATATTGGCAGGTTTTAAATCTCTATGTAATACCCAATTTGAATGCAAATAATGAATTCCATCCAATATCTGATATAGTAATGACTTAACCATGCCTGTTGGTACAATAACAGGTTTCTTATTAGCTTTTGCTGCTCGATGATATTTAATTATATGCCATAAATCATGTTCGGCAAAATCGAATAAAAGCAACACTTTCCTATCATTATGAGACAGAAATACTCTAATCAAATTTATTACATTTGGATGTTTAAGTTCACGTAAAAGCTGAAAATCTTTACAGTAATTAATTTTGTATATTAAAGTAGTAAATCTTACAGCAATTTCTCTACAAGCGGACATGGATAATCCAGTTCCTTCAATCTGTTTCAAAGCATAATCTTTCGGTTCAGGGCCTTCTTTCCGACGACCTTTGTAAACATGACCGTACGTACCTCTTCCTACTTTGCATCCTTCATAATCAAAGAGATCTTCCACTTTAACCCTTTCATTTTGTGTTTTCATTTTAAACTCGTAATCCATTTTTAAGTACTAAATATATAGATTAAATCACACAAACATTAAAGACGAACGTGAAAATGAGAAATATATTTCGAAAATATTAAATTGAAGTTTGAATGCTTACAATAACCTATCACGGAATTTTTGACAGCTATTTGTAAATTTGGCCAACATAACAAAATTTAATTATTCCATAATAGCCTAATAATCAAACGAACTAAAAGATTTTATATAACATTTTAAATGAGAAATGGTATCGCTATTTACGGCAATAACAATAATAAATTAATTCATGAATAATATAAGCAATGAGTAGAGTCTGCTCATTGCTATAATAAGTAACTATAAATACTGCGCTTTTTTCACTGTGATTCATAATTCTACTTAACCTTGAACACAATTAAGTGAAGTGGTAGATACCGACGGGTGAAGTAAAGCGAGTAAAGCGCACAACTCTATTGAATCAGCTGATCGAAAGGGTTGCAGGGCAAGGGATAGAGCAGGTTCCGTATGGGGAAAAAAGTAGGCACAAAACGGTAGGCAACCAACATTACCATTCTGTATGTAATCTGCATAAGAACTACACTGGAACCTCGCTTATCTCTGCGCTCACTTACATCCACCCTCACTTGTTCTCACTAGAGCGCTCATTTATATCCGCTCGGCATCCGCCACCCGATAGTACACGTATTCACATGAGCCAATCAGCGCGTAGCACAGCCTTTCCTCTCCGCTAACGGGATAAGAGTGGGGTCCCCTCTTGAGAGGATGTAAGTGAATGTTTACGTTTCTCGACCGCGGATATAGACGAGGTTCCAGTGTACTTGTATATTTTTATTTACGAAAATAGCTTTCTTTCTACTGACGATTTATGATCGATTAACGAACAATTTTACGCCAGTATGTTTTATGTTTATTAACAAATAAAATATCATAGGTATACAATTGTGTGTAATCCGATCACTAACCGTTCGCCCAAAGAAAAACCCATTATTATTTCCATACAACGACGTAAACACATGAGACTAGACAAAAATGGATGAACGAATATAGTCGTGCATGTGCATAGAAATGCTTCAAGAAACTAGATATAAAAAGAATTTCTTGTCGCTATCACCACTGTTTTGACTTGCAACCAACCCACTAACAAACACTCCCCTTTCGCCTCCTGACCGCTACCCCTTATTAGAAAAGTCGTTAGTATTGAGTTAAATATCTAGAGTAAGGTACTGAATGCCTACCCCGTTTATGGTGTAATGCCTACACTACTATCCAATCCGGTACCGATTAACGAAGTAGCGTACTGAATACCTACACCGTAGATATTGCACCATCAGTGTAGACTAGAGCTGTGACTTTTAACCGGTTATAATTACAAGCCGGTTACTACTTATATTCGCAAATTCTTGATCGGTTAACCTTCTTGACCGGTTAATCTTCTTGACCGGTTAACCGTTTTAAACTGGTCACAAACTCTAGCCGGTTGCTATGGAATATCAATGCTTAAAAAATGCCATAACATATAAACCTACAGCCAAAATCAAAAATATCTGTTGGTCACGAACGTTTATATAGGTGCCAAGTTCTAAAATCTTCCTAAAAAGGACTTGCCATTAGATATTTGCAATTCCCAATAAATAATTACTGTCTCTTTTTTATTATAATGCGCCATAATTAAATTATCATCAAAAAGCATTCATTTGTGCTAATATTAGCATAAATGAATAAATAATTCTTGGTAAGCATCATCTTATTTGCCAGAGAACTTGGGATGAATAAAAATATAGTACACTGGAACCTCGTTTGTATCCGTGCTCACTTATGTCCACACTATAGCACTCATTTATATCCGCTCGGCATCCACCACCTAATAGTGCACGTATTCACATGAGCCAATCAGCGCATAGCACGGCCTTTCCTCTCCGCTAACGGGATAAGAGTGGGGACTCCTCTTGAGAGGATGTAAGTGAATGTTTACGTTTCGCAACCGCGGATATAAACAAGGTTCTAGTGTATTATTATTAACACAGTACTACTTACGATATGACACAGTACGCCATCAAGTAGGCAGCAAATTTACAATACTAAAAATGTTTTACTCAACTGTTGGCTTCTGTTAAATGTGTAGAATGACGACATAACTGACACATGTCTTACTTTTTATTTAATTTCAAAGTTATATGTAATATTTTTTGTTGATCACTTTGCTCGCAACAATGAATATGGTCCGATCAGAATACAGTTAAGTTGGTTATTGTAGGTAGTATAATCACCTTTATTTTAACAGAGTCGCTCAACGTGGACATACTGTATATGTCGGCCAGTGTATACAGCAGTTCGATGACTCATCACACGTAACTATAACGTATAAGCATTATTATTCCGCAGATGCAGGTCGTTAATAATGGGAAAAAATCCATACATATCTACCTCAAAACTAGTACCTAATACATTTCATGTCTGGTTTCAGATAAATTGGCAATAAAAACGGACTTCTTATTTGAAGAATACACATCTATATGCATTAAATATTTTTGATATCACAATATTATTACCAAGGCCTGTTCGTTTGCGTTGCTGGAAGTGCTCAATATCACTTTTGTCAATTACCGTGTGTTCGTTTGAAATTTAGCTGCTGACAGGTGTTTTAGACACTCGTTCGTTTGCATCCAGCAAGCTGCTGTATGTTAGAAGTAGCAAGCAATATTTACTCACGGTTCAAGTGTTGAGCAATAATAGCTGATGAAATCAGATTCATCCGCTCAAACATCTAATTGCTGATTCGCTACACTTGCTATTTCTGGCAAAACTTACCAAAGTTAGCAATTCAAACGAACAGGCCTTTTGTTTCATCTATTCAAAGGCGGTTCTCCCGTGGGAATATTTACACTTTTTAGAATTATTTTTGGGTATTACGTTTGATGAAGTCTCTAGCATAATGCTAATGTAAAAATAATCTTGTTCCTGACTTTGACTTTTGACATCAACAAAATCTTCAAAACTGGCTTAGTGACAGTGCGTGTATGGAGGAAGAAGGTGCAAAGCGCTTATATAGGGTCTATAAGATAGGACGTAGGGAAGTCTGTCGGTGAACATGAACAGAATCGATTACTAAAAGATTACATCAGTAATATAGGGTGGTATCCAACTATCCCCAATTATAGATGTTAAAAGAACGTGCATATTTAAAAATCATTACAATTGCTTTCTAATTACATTTTCAGATGTATTTTATAGGTAGGAATCGCTACCAAGCAATCTCTACAGAAATGCTAATCATCCTAGTACTATCGCCGACACTGCTGCTGTAATTCTGTTCATCATCATACACATCTATAGAAGTGGTAACAATATTTGTAACATTCTTAAATTTAGTGTCAAGAAAATGCATTTCTAAATCCATTATGGTAGTTTATCTTCAGATGTATGGCAAATATTTACGGATATCGGTTGAGACTGTAAGGTATTTATAAGAATCGCAATTCCTCAGACTCAACCCAAATATCTCATAAAATATTTTTACTTTATGTAGTATTTCTTGTGTATTCAACCAGTGTTCCTTGTGCAAATCACAATGAGTCTGTTAGTCGTTTGTAAAATAGTTTAGTTCTCACAATAACAGTTCAAATGTAATATTGCTCAACGGTCGAGTGGTTAAAATGGCTCACGATGATAGTGAGAGTTTATACACCTGATGAGCTCTCATTATCGAGTTAGCGAAGAAGTAAAATTTGTGTTATCCTTCGGACGCTCCGGTACATATCTCCAGTCCCCATTCTATGTTGAAGTTTAGTTAACAACGCTATATCCTATATAGCAAGGTGGTAATAAAGCCTTGAAGAATACTTTGCACATATGATAAACAAAAAATTCTACCTAGATAGTTACACCAAACCGTAGGGTGTACAACCACTGCAGCTGCGCACATCTAAAGCAAGACGGAGCGCGTTTATATTATCGTAGTCACCCGAGTGCTTACAACTTATCAATAACTATGTCGATGATATAATCTACAAAGAGATAAACCAAACGAGAGAAAATAGTACTAACCTGCCTTTATTTCATGAATGGAAAGGACAAGAATTCAGGCTTTTTCGAAGCAGCATTTCTATGCTAAAAATGTCCAAACTGTTCTGGGTTTTTAAACAAAATTGAACACATACCACAATTTTCAAATTTTAGAAAATAAACACTTTTACTTGTAAGTTACAAAAGGAGTAACATAATGTCTTCACAAATTTTTCTTTTATTACTAATATCGTTCCAAGTAATATTTAATGATTAAGAGGATAATCATTATATTTGGAATCTGAAAAAACTTTTTCCGCACGCATTCATTGATGTCGCAGAGCTGAAAGCCGATTGACGAGGAATAATTTATATCTAGTGAATATCCCTTAAATATGAGTAAAATCCATATTCTAGTTACAAGTTTCTGTTATTTATATCTCACAGCAAGTTGTAGAGGAAAAAAAACAAGGTCATGCAAAGACAAAATTAGAACAACCACAACATATATTTATTTAACACAATTTATTAGTACGTGATAAAAATAAAACCTTTAGAATGTATAATTAAAGAGGTGATATAAAAACATCATTAGGGTCTCGACCTGAAACATTCTTGTTTGGTACATTAACGAGAATATCATGTGTACACCTTTTTATTGAAATTGGTTCAACATGCAGGGGATATCTGAAAGTCAATTGTACTCTCTTTCAAACGGAAACAAGAATGACCAGGGTTCAAGAGACGCTTTGCATATCTCACAAGATTTCATCTATGCGAAACAGTGAGATTTTGCCAAGACATTAGAAATTGAGGAGATATCTGTTACATTCGGACTACAGAATATTATTGTAAGTACAGAAAAGTAAAAAATTAAATTGTATTATAAAAATGTAAATGTGGCCGTAGTACGTTTGCTGTTCGTTCAAAGATAAATTAGTAGAAAGTATTAAATGCATTCCCTATGAAAGTTATCACGTTCACAACTAGTTCAAAGCAATTAATAAAATCGGAGAACTTACAATCGAAAGTTTTATCACATATGCATTTATTTTCTTTTTTAGATTTATTAAAAACATTTGAAATAACGAAGTGTTACGTAGTTATCGTTATACGATTTTTATTAATTATCTCCATCTATTTGCATATTTATACACAGCAATTTCTTAATTTAACAGTTTGAACTTGGAACAGCTGAAACTTTTATATATCAAAGTATTAGAATCATCTACGTGCTAGGTTCATAATTCGTTGTTTATAGCAAGAATTTCAATTGCATAATTCTTATTAAAAAACATCCAAATAAAAAATAACTAAATATTTCTATTTTCTACCTTACTCATTTCCTCGCTATAAAAGATAAAACTTTAACAACAGAATTAATTTAAAGAGATCAGTGTAAGAATTTACAACTTTGTATGCATCATTCATATATTTATATGTAATAGCAAAAAAACCTTTGTTATTGAAAACATTAAGACAAGAATTATTATTAAATTTTTCGTTTTGTATAATAAATCAAAGATATAACTAATAAATATGTTGTTCGTGTTTCATGTTTTTCAGTCTCTGTACGGGGTAACTAACAGTGCAGTGGCGGCTAATGATCAGATTTACTAGAGACACATATGTTATTTGAGTAACAAAATAAAAATATATAATGATTATATTATACCGGCTGATTTTAAACAGATTTGTATTTGAGACCAATTCTTCACAATAATTGGAAAATTATATATCATACATCCATAATAATTGGGTATTTTATTTATAAACAATTTTTAAAAAAATTGTACATACAGACAAACAACATTCTATTCACCGATAGTTGCTGGTGATATTATTAGGAGCTCATTGACTAAATGTTATTGAGAAGTCGCCAATGCAACTGCAGATAGGTAGATAAATGATTGTTAAGGAAATTGCTGCGTATTGTAATATACAGTAATGGTTCATTTAATAGCATAACTTTTACAAAACATAATGTACGATATATGAGTATGAATAAAAAATTACAGTAATAGCAAGTAAAAAGCATTTTATTTTTCTTAAATATTAAGAATGATTTACATAAAAAATGATACTTTGTGCAGTTAATTAATTTAAAAACTTGCAATGTATAGTAATAATTGTGATCCCGTTACCAACGATTCAAAATAGAAACAGCATGTTTTCTACAATGACATTCTTTTCATTTCAATATATATAATATTATAATATATATTTATGTATACTTTGCACGCTTCATTTAATATAACCTACCTATGAACTATATTTTTGCAATGTCAAAACAATACATAATAAAAGCTTAATTTTTACATAAATAATAATTGTAAATTTATTTGTATATAACTTACTATTATAGGCTAAACACTTTGTTTTATTTACGTTTCAATATCCATAACAAAATCTACTTAGACATATATAGAGACAAGTTGAAAATTAAAACGTATCTAGTAGTACCATTATCGTTGAAACTCTTTCCATCCTTTTAAACTTACTTATATAATTATAAAAAGCAAACTGTTTGTTCGGCCTCTAATAGTATACAAAAAAATGAACTATAGAACTAAATAATAACATGTTATTACCACCACTGCTTTTCGCGCTTTAACAATTAATAATATTCAATATGACATATTCTGTACAAATAAAGCTAAAATATAATTTATATATATTTTTCTCTTTTAAATTAGACCAAATGCAGTCCATTGTCACATTAAGTGCATCTTTATATTATAAAATAATAAAAAAGAAAGAAAAAACAGCTGCTGCGATCGAGAAGAAACTATACGACTACGATAAATTGCTGGCAGTCACGATGGAGGCATATTTTCTTCAACTTTTACTGTTGTGATCATCTGAGGCAGTGTCTGCAAATTAAGGCATAAATAAATAATACAATCTCTTACATCTTTATAATAAAGACACACTTTAACTAATAAAAACTAAACTTGTTTAATCGATCAAATCCAGAAATTGTATACAGTCCGCGAAATTATTAAAGAGCGGTATAATAGTAATTTATTATATTACTTTAAAAAGTCAAATTGATAATCACTATTCAACAGTTTTAATGCTTTTTTTAGTTCCACTATAGTCTTGTATTGTCTCTCATTTATATAGATTATAGATACATCAGTATCGGCGTATACAAGAAGACACTATCTTTAGTATCAGTGACAGGCAGGTGATAATAACATTGTTTAGTTAGAAGTAAGAGCGACCTAAATGTATACATGTTCTAAATGTTAGAAGGAATGTTGCAATTCAAGTAAAGGTACAACAAAAAATTTATATGTCGCCAGTTGACACTACGGCAGCCGACATACTCTAGGCATTGCAATGCATCGAGACAATATTGTGAAGAAATCCCGCGAGTAGAAGTAGATTTAACATCATAAACGTTGTATTGTACTCTGTTTTAATATCAGACTATCAAGTGAAATCACTATGACATTAAGAATGTTGAAGCATGTATGTACATACATATGTAGAAAAAAAAAACATTTTCCCAAACAATTATTATCCTTTACATCAAGGCCAAGACTAAGATTTGAGCAGAAAGCTGCATAAATATGTAATTTAAAAAAGTGTTTCACTTAAACAATGGAGCAGCCAGTCAATGGCAGTATTATCAAATACACAAGATGAGTAGCTCTCAAAAAATATATGCCCAGAGACTAGTAAGACCAACCTCTGTATCGTGGCGATATCTCACTAACACGTGTAAACTATCTCGCGGTGATTTCGGTAATTTATACTGAAAAACATTGATTTCGTAAGTTCGGTGAACAAGCAGGATTATCTTAGAATAAGTTTTAATTTACTGATGGGATAACTTGGAGTTTCATACTTGCACACAAATGTGATTTCTAATAGAGCTAAATATTTTTTGCGGTTGTCTCTCATTTTTCTGATAATAAAAGCTACTTTTCTATTTTACTACTATTGCAGTATTGTGCCGGATCCTCATTTAAAGTTCACATTAATATCTTCGCCGGTTTAGCGTTATCTGAAATTAATATTTTTTACTTGCGTTTTAAATTTCGCAGACTGTAAATTAACAACGTTTAATAACAAGTTACTATAAATATACACAATGTATCCATTTTTACAATATAAATCATTTCCTGTTATACAAACTGTTTATATTTTTTCTTAAATCAGCTATTGAGCTAAGTAGTTTGTTAATACAATATGTCCACATTAAAAGAGAATTGTTATACATTTCAATCATTTTAGAAGAGAATGGCGAAATTTATTTGTAACTTTAAATCAGATATTTACTTTTAACTTCGTGTAAAATTTCGACCTTTCCCAGTTTTTGTAATCCTTACATATTCCAAACGTAGTTAATTGCATATAAATTTCAAAAAGAGGTTAGTATCTGAAAATACATCAAATAATTTATATCATAAGGATGCAAATCTGGGATGGCATGCCCTGTACTTTGGTTTCGAAGCGACTCTTGCTTTCGATGTTTTCAGGCAACAGTTGCTAAAATCGGTGTGCTGCGTGCACTATACTACCTATCGCCTTTTATTCGGCAAACTTCGTACTCTGGCTTTTGAACTATATACGCTACTAAAAACATCATTCTAAAATAACAATTTTTCTAGTTATCTTGTTTAATGCAGGTTGTTATTCGGTGAGTATTTTGTTTTCTCGCTGTATTATTTAAATATAAGTGGATTTCTTTTTAAATATTTTATTTTTATTGTTCTTAGTTTGTCGTTTTTACGTATTTAATATATATTATTAGTTTTTATTAGTTATTATTCACTTGTAGTTTGTTGTACATATATCTATATAAAAACGATCGAATAATGTTACCGGCGAACACATTACAAAATATGCTAAGACATAATGCAAACAGACGACAGAGAATCCGTGAGGATAATATTCCATTTAATATTGAGGATGAAGATATAAACATGAATATTATGCAAAATATTCAATATAATCAACCTGGCCAGCAAGCTCGAGCAAATTTAATTCAAATTTATTTTGAATAACATTTTATAAATATTTAAATGTTTATAGAACAAAGAAAGCAAATAAATGTATATAAGTATTAATGTAATGTTTATAATTTTTTTACAATCGTAAAAATGTATAAATATAATTAATAGTAGATATTTTTAATTTGCAACACAATTATCTGGGATAATACAATATACTTATTATACGAAATTATCGATTTTAATTCAAAGCTCGTATGGTATTTGATTAGATTATTTTACGTAATACAAAATGAAATTTATCTAAACTCTTTATTTATTAATTCATGTATAAATTACCAGTTTTTTGACAGAACCTTAGAAATGTCGAAATGTCTATCCTTATTAACCGCATTTCCATAACAACGCCTAATTATTCTACTATGAAAATTATCGAAAAATTACCGCTGTAATTTCGAGTTGCTTCAGTAATACGCGAATCTGATTGGTTTATATTTGTATGTGTAAAATAATCACAAAAATCGTTAATTGCCGAACTTCACAAAATTCCATAAATTGTGACCATATGTAGTTTTCAGATCGCACTGTAAAGAGGTTTATTATTTTTAACTGTCTGATCAATATTTTCTAACATAGTTTCGCCGTATCGCGACATTTTCGATCAATTTATGACAGGTACGAAATGTAACTGACAAGCAATTTGCAATGAACAATCACGATTAAAGATGGTAAATCAACAAAGGTGATTATCGCTTATTAATGAAAAAGCACGGTGCTTGATTATCACTTATTAGTCCAGTTGAGGTATAGGGAATTAATACATTATGACTTGTATAATCACAAAAATCGTTAAACTTACAATTGATAATAGCCGTTTTACCTCTATGCTTCACGTATTTTCTTATCCTTATTCTTCTTCAAGAACGATGGTGTTCTAAATCCTTTTTCCTTTTTCTTCTTTTTATCCTTCTTAGGCGATCCTTCCGATATAGAGCGATCCTGTACATAAAAACAAAAACAAAAAATTAGAAAAACGGAAAATGAGTTGGAACTGAAGTTGGATTACCTCTTTGCTACTCTGGGACAATGTACTCATATGTGCATCGGAGTGATCACCATTTAACGTATTTTCGCCTGCAAAGACGATAAATTAGATATCTTCTCGGTTTATTATCCCTCACGTTTTATTGCAGAACATATTTTAGACAAATGCAAGTGATGCAATGCAAAAGTTAGAAACAAATAAAATATACAGAAAATATACCTGTAGTAGACTAATCCTTACTTCACCAACACCAGGTTTCGTTCTGTACAGGATTTTTTTTTCTGTTTTTCTTGAAAGTGGTGTTTTGTTTTTTATTTTGTTTTTATTCATAGATGAATTATGTATACGACATACGTAAAATATTATTTATGCTCAATGAGCATATCTTAAACGTAATACTCACTATATTTAATTAAGTCCACATCTTAAAAAGCTGCGGTAGTTCGTACATATTTAAAATAACTAAACCAGATTTTATCTAGATTACAATATTGTACAGGTGTAACGTACTTTTTTATAATCAAGAAACGAATAACTTCAGAGAAAGATAATAGTCCGATAACAAAATGTTAGCTATTATAAAAATAGAGGAAGGCTAGAAATTCCAGTTATCCAAAAGTACATATACTCTCCATTATAATATAAATTATTGCAACGATGCTGAATCGTATTGATAGGGTAGAGTAGCATTGAAAGTTTTCAGTTGTGCTTGAGTAGAAGTCCAACTAATGCAATATGTAGTAACGCAGATGTGTCATAACTTGTTAGTTCATACTTTTATAGAAAATTGATCTGTAAATTCTAACTACTTAACAGATGTGAACGGGCGCTTAATAAAGAGTACAACGTCTACGACAAAACATAAATACCAGTCTCGCGAATACAAATGACTACAAAAGAAAACAAATTCGAGAGTTATACCACTTTTTGAGGGTCCCGCATTATTATCCAAATGTTAGCGTTTCAATCATGAAGTTAAATATACCACAAAGATATGTTGTAAACTGTTTATCGCAAGCAGAGGATCTAAGCTCGCCAGAACCAGCTATGGGGAACAAAGTACATTTAATCTCCACAATAATAAAAACTGATCAACGTAGTTGTGTCAGAAATTTTAATTCATTACTTCGTAGTCACTTTTCTTGCCTGCCACCAGCGATATAATAGGGGATGGAGATCTTTTGTAAAAGACTGTAAATTTTTTCTAGCAAAAGTGGAAATATGTAAGGCAGAGAAATCGATGTGGATAAAAAAAGAGTATAAAAAATTAATTTGAGAATATGGAAAATTATGTAAAAAAAATCGTAAATAAATATCGCAGATATTTTTAAGACAATATAACTCAAACCAAGCAAGTATATTAAACCTTCTATGGTTTAGAATATAGCTAACTAAAAATACAAGAAGGATTTTGTAAATTGTTCACAGCTTCTATAAAAATGTTGTAATAAGACCACATTCATCTAAATATTGCTATAAAGTAAATTTTGGAATACTCATTTAGTGGCGTATAGATAATTCACCTATGAAAAAAAGGTTACTAATTTAAGGTGACATTAATTGCAAATTAAATAAAATTAGCAAAACCAATATTTTATTAGAAACAAGACACAAACGAATGCGTTATGCAAATTATAAAAAAACATGTATATATTTATTAAAGCAACAAGAATAATTATGCTATTATACAAGAATATAAAAATATACAAATAGGTCTATTATATATGAATTAAAACTTTGCGCTTTCGTAGCCCATCCAGTTTCCTTCGTCATTATCAGTGTATCCTTCCATCGAGTAATGTGTTGATTCAACTTTGTTATTGTTACTCTGTTTCAAATGATTGACGTTTGGATGAAAAGTAACGCTACTAGACTGAATATAATAAGTGTGATGAGGAGAAGGACCTCGAAAAAACTTAGCTTCATTTATTAAAACTACGTCGTTTTCGGGTTTGTCAAATTGCACATAATCCCCGCCTGCAAGAAAATCTGTAGTACCCTTATACTCAAAGTTTTCTATATGTGTACTCAATAGTTTCGGACGTAGATTATTTGTCTGGAATTCGTTAAATAAATTACATTTTGCTTCTTCTAATATAGGCGATAAAGGTCTTTTGCAACCATTTTCTCTACACGAGACTAGATCAGCTGGAGGTTTTAGCGGTATATCATCAACATTAATAACCACTGCCTTGCGTGGAGTGGTTTCCATTACGTTTTTTGGACTCTTATTTATAGATATCCAATATAATTCGCTTCCAGACTGAAGTTTCTTCTTTTGAAAAGCTGTTAGATCTTCAGTGTTATCTTTCGCTGAGGACGAAGCAATAGGTTTAAATATTTTCTCTTCTTTATCGCTTAATTTCTCCACTTCATCCTGTTCTACAGAATTTTTACCTTCTGGTGTCGAATGACAAACTTTCTTCTCAATTAGCAAATTTGTGAATCCAAACCAACTCCCGGATGATTCGTTTCCATTGACGTATTCGTCAAAAAATTTGTCAAAAATATCCGATATAAATTCCGATATGGTAAACAGTTTATCAGAAAGGTTGCTTGAAGTTTCAGATTCATTGTGACATGCTGGAGACGTACATTCCAGTTTTTTGAGAATATAGTCTGTCATATTAATTCTTAATTCATTTTTGAATTCATCTGATACATCACTATAATAGGTCAAATATAAATCTTTTAATTTAGCAAACATTTTTACTACATTTTCATCATATAAAACTTCTGGAAACAAAACTAAGTCCGTAACTTCATAACACTGTTTCAGGATATATTCGAATACTATTTCTGACAATTCTACAACTTTTGGATCATATTCAATACTAGAACTAAAGGTAATACTTTCAGTGCAAGTTGATTTGCAGTCGCTAATACCTTCATCAAAACTATCTAGATGTAAATTACGAGAATTTTGACATGTGCTGTTTTTTTGTTTATCGCGATCTTCCGTGTTATCAAATTGAGGAGTAGTTGGAGCATCTTTGCAAAAAAAATCACTTTCTTCATTAATATCTTCCGTAGCAAGTGCCCATAAACTTTTTAGATCATATGCAAAATCATCATCAATATTTTTACTTTCATTTGTGACTGAAGTTGCATCGTCTGTATTTTCTTTGTTTTCTTGGTTAGATACCGGGCTAATATCTTCGTGTTGGTTTAGTTGTTCTAAAAAACCGCTTAGATTTTTTGAATTTGTATTATAATCATATTCAATAACTGCATAATCTTCTTCGATGTCGGATGAAATGTTATCAATAATTCCTTCTTGTTTGTTGTTTAACTGTTCCTGACTATGTTCATCTGCTGTTAAATAATTTTGAGTGTCAGACGTATCCGTGTTTTGCGAAGCTTCATTAGGCGAAGTATCTTCTACTCTAGTTTCAGTACTGCTTCGTATTTGTTCAAACTGGATATTTTCAACTTCTGATGCTTCAGCACCAAAATCAGGATGACTTTCAAATTTAGTATTAACTATTGCACAAGGTTCTACCACGTCAGGTTCATGAAAAGGCATGTTTGCATCCACATTACCTTTGAAAGCATCTTTTTTAATACCTTCTATAACCTCACAATCCGAAGGTTCAACAACAATATCATTCTTTCCTTCATAATTTGAAAGATCTACATTAACAACCGCAAGTGGGAAGAGGATACTTGTAATGTCATTTTCTGTTCCGTACGAATTTGGTCCTCTTTCACTTTCGTCAGTCAAAAGTAAGGATTCTACATCAACATTTCTTTTAAGTTCATATTCTGCTTCATCTTCATGATTCATAGGTATTTTATTAATGACGATTGCTGCTTGATAATCTTCAGTTGCGTCTTGGAAAACTTCAGTGCTTTCTATTACTTCAACAGGAGAAGTGTGAATATCATTATGATCTTTAATATCACTATCTTCAGTCGCAGCACTCACGAATTCCACAGTTTCTAACTGCATACATTTTAAATCAATTGCATTTTGAAGTGGAGTCAGTATGATATCTGTCGCAGTTTGTTCTTCAATAGTATCTGGGTAAATAATTTTGATATTCTCTTGACTTTCATATCTAGTTTCTTTTATTTCCGGATCTTCTTTGAATTTAGTTTGAGGTATTTCCTCGGTATTAACATTCTTATAGGCGTGTTCCAAATCAATATTATCGTTAATATTATGCCAAGAAAGTTGTTTTTGCGCATTATCATCTACATCGTAGTCTGAAGATTTCCTATCAATGTACTCAGAATCTTCACAAAGAAGATATATATCTGTATATTGTTCCACTTTCTGTGTTGCATTTTCCACTACTTCTTGTTGAGGTAACTCTAAAAGATTATTTTGTTCTTCAGGCTCGAGTAGAAGTGGTTCGATGCGAGTATTCCTTTCAAATTCATTTTGAGGAATTTCTACACTAATATACTGCATTTCAAGAAATTCTCCTTGGATATTGTCACTATGGTTATCGCTTGAAGATTCTCTAGTAGTGTGTTTTGAATCTTCTTGATTGTCGTTTGAGACTTTCTCAGTGACTTTTGTATCTTCTCGATTTATATTTTTAATTTCTGATGACGAAACGTCAGAATTTATATATTCTACAATTCCTTCCTGAGGTAAGTGCAGGTCTTTGTCATTTTTGTTACCTACTATATTAATATTGTTTTCACTAGCAACGAAAGAAGAAGAATGAGGTTGTATTTGGGCAGTGTTTTCTATGATTTGAGATTTTAACGTTTTTGCATCAACATCTTCTATCCCTGAATGTTTGCGTTCAAGGTCAACATTTTCTGTAACTTCATACGAGAGCGACGGATAATCTACACAAAATTTCTGCTCTGAATCAAATTCAGCTTGAAAGTCTTCCCGGGTATTATTGTTTTGAATGTTTTCACTATGAACTTCTACAGCATTTTGATCAAGATTCTGTTGAGAATGATCATCCGCTATTTTCACGTTGAGATTTTCTGAATCCTTAAGTTGAAGAAGTTCTATGTCTATTTCGTCTTTATTCTTCTTACCACTTACAACTACCTGATATTCTTCGCAAATAGAATCGGTGTTTCTATTTTCTGCTAAGAAGTCCACCTCAATTTCATTCGAATTGAAATTTGGAAAAGCTTGTATTTCTACAATTTCTTCACTTTCTGTTTCATTTCTATTTTCGCTAACACATATTTCTGTTGTTTCTATTGAAGTTTGGTATGGTAATTCTTTAAATAATGACATGGTTTCGTTAATAATATTCTTAAATTGTCTGTAGTCACCGATTTCCAATGCTCGATTAGTTACAATATCCGCTATACATAAAAGATCGTCCACATTACTTTTTTCCAAGCAGGGTTTGATTGATTCACCTTTTTCATTATTAGAAGCAATTGCACTTACTCCTGACGGACTTGTTATTTTAAGTTCGCTAGATGTTTCATAGCCAAATTCTTTAAATTCCTTAGAGTTCTCATCTTCTGGTATAAAGCTTTGTTCTCTCAATTCTTCCCTTTCATTTTGGTACTGAGTTTCTGCGGCATCTCCGGCCGCAAAATTTATATCCAGATGTGAAATTGTATTACTAGGATGCAACTCAAGCTCAATGTTATGTTCATTTTCATCATCCTTCTCCATTGTAGTTGTGTCAATAACTGTTTGAGTGCTGCCAAAATCCGTAAAAATATCATTAAAACTAGATTCAGAAAGCATACTATCGTGCATTGTCTTCAGTATTTGTAATTCAAATTCAGAAATTGGTTCGCACGAAGTATCAGAACTTGTAGATGTTTCTTTATCTTCATGTTTAGAATTGCCATTTGTGATTTCAGTTATTGATGCCTTCTGGTCGACGTGGTAACTTGTTTGACAAGAAGCAGATTTACAGTCGGGAAGGTTATTTATATTCAACGCAGCAGCAAATGGATATATAAATTCACGAAGTGTTTGCATTGAAATATTAAGAGTTATTGTTCTAGAATTAGCTATATTTATGGTTACCGTTGGCCGAACGTTATTACTCCAATTGTTAGAAATATGATGAGGAATATTTGGATTGAAAGATGAGTATCTGCCACCCGAAATTAGGTTAATAATATGCGGCCTCATAGGCCTGTTAATGTTAGTATAATGTGCAATGTGAAAGTGTCTTGGGTTAGGTAGCAAGTATGATCCCTTAGGAAAGCCAGAAAAGCTGCTGGTTCTGTAATAGTTTCTTACACTCGTTGGTTTTTTGTAAGCTCGCACTACCTTCATGCCTGTAAGAAAGTATCCATTCGTTTAGTTAATGAGTGGTATATTAGTATTCCAACGATTCTCTGCTGGTTGGACAAACGAAAAAAAGCATAAGCAAAGCGCAATAAAAACGAAAAAGCTTTAAAAATGGTAAACTGAGCTATAAACTTACTTCGACTACTGTTGATCGATACTCTGCTGACCGGTGATTGTTCAACAGCTGCTACTTTAACTATAGATCATGCAAATTAGCTACGTTAGTGTATACAGAAATTTCTAATGTACGATATGTCCAAGGCATAGTGATATATAGAATATGTGTATACATTTAATTTTGAATATTGAAATTATTGAACCTTCAGTTTAATAGAGAATGTGTGTACAACTACTGTACCATTTCTAGATATACTGTGACCTTCGAAGGTATGCAAGCATTTTAAACAAATTAACAAGTTAATATGTAATCAAAACTAAATCAACAAAAATGGATTTTATTACACAGTAAAGAAAACGTTTCCTATTTTTACTCTGTGAACATATTGTACAATGTCTACACCCCAGAATAAAAGCATATTGTCCTTTTTTATAAATTTTTGTATATACAGTAGTGTGAATATGTTTTAGACCAGTAGCACATAAATAGAAGAAAGCATTAAATTAGGAAATTTAAGTAAAATAAATTCGAATGTTGGTTGGCATTAATGCATTTAATGAAGTTACAAACATTATACAACATAAGTACACAATGTACAATGTACACAAGTATCTTCACTTAATCGCCCTCCAGAAGGTATAGCATGCTCGCTCAAAATATCTCGATAACGTTCTCCAGTTAGTTTTTCGTTAATTATGACTAAATCACCCGGTTCATTTGCTGAAATAGAACCCCAAACTAACACAGACCCTCCACCATGTTTAAGTGTAGGTTGTAAACATACGGGGTTGTACGCCTCTCCTTTTCTCCGACGAACCTACTGACGTCCTTTGGTACCAAAACATTTTGATTCATCGCTATATAACACTCGGTTCCACATTTCGGCAGTCCAATTTGTGTGTTCTTTCACATACCATAAACGCTTCTGTTTATTATCGTGACGAAATAATGGTTTTCGAATAACAAAACATCCCTTAAGTCCTTGCTTAATTAAATGTCTTCTAATACACGATGACGTTACTGACACTCTCGTCGCAGTTTCAAGATCACGCGCTAGTTCTTTTGAAGATTTTTGGCGATTTCGCAACGACTGTACCTTTACATACCTTTTGAGGGTATTCTGAATTCGTCCACTCTTTGGTTTGCCTTCAACGGAACCTGTTTCACTTAATTTTTTAATCAACTCCTTAATTGCTATTTTCGAGAAATGTGTTGTTTCAGCTATTTGCCGCTGTGTACGTCCTTCATTCTGTAACATGATAATCCTATGGCGTTCCCCGATAGGTATTCTTCCCATTATGGAGATTTAAACGTTACACTAATCCGGTAACTTTGCGAATTTAACAGAACTTCAAGAAAATAGCTCTAAAAGTAAAAGGTTTAAAAGAAACCTTTAATCGCGTAAGAAATCAAACTAGATATGGCACATGTACACACTCTAACGTCTACTAAACTAATGGCATAAGTCGAAGTATCGGAATCTTTATTACGCCCAACCGGTCAATAACTCAAAGGTATCTTTACCTGTCAACGATTTTTCTATTATATTAAATTTCTATATAATGAGGGTACTTTTCTATATAATAATAGTAGTAGTTAGGCTAATTACAATTTGTAAACATTCCTGAAAAGTTTAACTGTTGATAAGTAAATTGCATCATCCATGTCTGCGATTTTAGATATGGTTTCAGTACCTAAAAGTATTTTTTCGTGTGTGGTCTAAAACATATTCACACTACTGTATGTATGCTAAGTCGATTGTTTTTGAAGTAAAACTGTACTAAAGTTCTTAATTTATATTATTCTACGTTTAATGTTTTGTTACTAATTTTAAGTTCTTGCCGGTGATCACATGTAAATGTGTTTGAAATTCGGTATATAAAATTCATAATAATTTATTTGCTCGTAAATTTGAAATTACTAAAAATATTATTGCAAGAATAAAAAAAAAGTGGGACAGAAAAATAATAACAGCAAGGACGGTGAGATCTAATAGACCAAAAGCAAGTACTAAAAAAGATGATGCGGCACTAGTAAAGTATTTGAGAGAGAGTCCATTCAGTACGGCATTCGACTCAATGAAAGTTTCTAATTTTTCCTCCTTCTTTTAATACCGCTCCACGCAGAATAAGAACATACAAATTAAATAATTATGTTGCCGTACAAAAAACCCTACTAACTGAAGACCACAAGGGATTACGTCTTATATTTGCTATAAATTATTGGCTGCTGAATGATATATGAGATTTAGATATTTTCCGATAAAAAATATTTAAATCATGTTCCGACGGTAAAGTCAAAGTCTATACACTACGCAACACCTGTTACGTAGACCGTTATATAAATAGGACCTGCACTACGATTTGGAGTAAATGTACCGGTATGGATGAGTGTCTGACGAACAGGCGTTCCCCTTATATTGGAAGAAAAGCTGAACGCTCATATTTATTAACAAATTTTAGAACATGTGTATTTTTCACGATAATTATATTTTCTAACATGATAACTATTCCGTGGGTACGTCAACTCTCGTTACAGATTGTTGGCTGCTAACCCCATCAGTTTAGGATCATCTAATCTTTGCGTTTAGTTAACGTTGTGACAGCCGTTACTTCCTCTCTAACTATTCGTTACAGGTTGTATAAGAAATAATATTAATATTTTTCCGTTTTCAGCCAAAATCCGGGATCTTAATCCAATCTAATTAGGTTTATGCCTAGAATTAATTTGGTGATAGAAAGGAACGATAATGAAACAAAATACTAAAATATTATATTTCTGTTAATAACTGTACCTAATAAAAACACGACGTATACTAAATTACTTTGATTAATTATTCGAATGACCATGTTAGACAATTCTAACCTCTTTGAAAGAAAATCATAATTAAATAGACTAAAAAACATAAATTTCTGTGTACGGCAATTTCCCTTTTTTATAGGAAGCGTAATAGGAGAACCAAGCAAATTAATTTCTGTAATTATTCTGGTTTCTTATCAATATGTGCTTTGGCAATAAAGTTTACGTTTTCAATTTTAACTAACTGTATTCACATATATACTAAATATGCAACTATATATGCTTCTTACTTGAAAGAGAGCATTAAGTCACCTTCAAAAACAAAAAAAATAAATTTCGTTTACAATAAAATAATGTAAATGTATTTGGAAGTAAGATTTTATTAAAAAAAAATGGTTGTGACTATTTGTAATATATTTGTGATATGGATAAAAAATTCTTAAGTAAAAATACTTTTGAATACTTCTCTTATAAAATGTCAATTTTGCAAGTTAACACAGTTTTGTTCTGGGGTATAGATTTACTTTTACTATTTTAAATGTAATGTTATCTTATGATTTTGAATCTAGCTATTACATACTACTGGCATGTAAAACATCTAGTTCGCCTAGTTCTATAAACTCCAGTATTGTGCTTTAGCGGTTCTTGTACACTTACGACTTTATTTCTTAAAACAGTAACGGTTAGCAATTCTTACAATACCTTGTACTATCTTTTGCCTACTTTGTAGTCGTTTTAATGTTTTAATTTTTTTTGTAATCATGCTTCTGGTTAACATCTAATCTTCCTCTCGTACATTGCCCTACCCTGAATTTAGTAGTGGTCTACGAAGGACACTGATTACTAGAGCTGACTTCTTTGTTAAGTGCAAAAGAATTAATAGGACTAGATATACAAGATATGTTTTATTCTTCTAGCAGCTTTGACTCCATAATCAACACGTTAATTCTAAATGCGAAATATTTGTTAGCAATTCATTGTAGGGCAAAGAAGCAATATACCAGAAATGGAGTAGTCATATCAATAATACACGCACTGAAGTGAATATATTTAATAATTTTAAAAATCATAAGATAACGTTACGGTTTTTTTTTAATATATGTAAAACATTATGTGTAACGTGTGTTCTGCTAATATACTCACGTTGTTGTACAATAATTTCCTGTGGGTTATCCAAAAATACGTCATCTGTGGCGAAAAGAAAACACATGCATATCATGCAGCAAATCAAATTGTACGTGATTTAGATCTAAAACTAAAATGTGCACGACATTCTACTCTAAAAGTCATACTAAATTTATGTTGAAATTGAAAAAGTGATAATTAGTGCAAATTGTGCATTTTTGGCTATTAATACTAAATCTAGTAAAACAAAATGCGAAGATTAAAGTAAGTAAAATCTTGATAAAACCGGAACATAATTATCGAATAATGCTTAAAAATTATGAATTTGTTCTTGCAGAAAGCAGAAATGATTCTGAATCATGTATATTGTGTATAAATATAGTGATGATGCATTTCTGTTTATTGCTAGAACAAAACAACTAAGTTGCATGTATTCGTTATTGCATCCACTACTATTTCGAATATGAAGAATTTATAAAACTATTAGCTACGAAGATATTAAAAGTTCGAGAAATAAAAACGATGATTTGATATCATTCGATGATCTACAGGCAGTGTTGTTTCTAAAACAGGTCTTTCTCTAGATGAGAATGAGCCACTGTCTTCATGAACACTTACCACCGCCCGAGCATCACTTTCGCTTATCAAGTACTAAGCAAAAATATTTTTTAATGTAACATACAGAGCGGATATCTACCTTACTTAACTTTAATGATAATGAACTTACCATCACTCATCACTATCTCCGGTTGACTTGGCTTCGGAGCTTGAGTCGTTTCTATCCGCAATACTTGGGGTTCTGAAATTTAAGTAAAGAAGTTGAAAATTTATCAAATAATTGGAATATACTGCTAACACACCATCTCTACTCTCTTCTTCTGTTTCACTGGTTACCGAAGTTGGAGATCTAATATCGCTAATTCTTTTATTGATTTGAGCAGATGATAATCCCTCAGATTCGCTGTAGTCCGTTGTATCGTCGA
Organism: Holotrichia oblita; assembly: GCA_023690525.1. NCBI lineage: Eukaryota > Metazoa > Arthropoda > Insecta > Coleoptera > Scarabaeidae > Holotrichia > Holotrichia oblita. The sequence continues at coordinate 57,350,859 of CM043021.1, forward strand.
CTATAAAAGTAGAAAAGTTAAATTGTGATACAGAAAATATGCAACAGAAAGAAACTAACAATCTCCTCTAGCTTTTCTCTCAACAACTCTTTTATATTCGTCAAGCTCTTCGTCTGTAATTGAATCGAACGGATTCTTCGCGTAGGGTGATTTGTACATAGTCGCATTGTGTTGGAATCCTCTCTGGATAATACCTTTGGAGGCTGCACCCATTAGCACCACTTGGTCTCCTGTTTGTGTTACCGTTGCATCCTGCATCTTCTTTGCTTCCTCCCATGTTACTCCTTCTAAGATGTGTGATTGCGGACCGGCAGATATTTTATCAGCTCGTCTATAATCTTTAATCTATACAAAGAGTACATGTTATATACTTATAATATTAAATTATTAAAGTAAGATTTATGTTTCACGATTATCAGTAATAGTTCAACATTTACTAAGAGTAGTAAATTTTTTGTTAACAAGTCTGGTAAATGTTAAAGATTTACTTCTGAATTATTAAGATTACCATACTGTAAAGACATTTCCGTTTTCAGTTGCTATTGTCAATTGGATATATATAACAAAACTATATTGGGTTTCAAAGATGAATAAAATAGTATCGTGATGTATATAAACTGCAAAGACGACCACTATCACTACCAAAAATTTCGAGACGTTAGCGTGTCTTATTGCAATAATGGTACAAAAAAACAAGAACTAAATATCACATTTTGCTTTAATTTGACTGACACCGAAAGCATGACGTTGCAATAATGTATGTATATTATACAACCCTTTGTTGCTCACTTGTATGATCGGATAATTCAACCGATTCTGATGGAGCGGATGTTTTTTCCATAACGCCTAAATCTCGTACGATATCAAAAGAAGTAAATTCATTGATTATTGACGACACTACCAATAGAGATTACTCAACATATAACAATATATCTGGGCTGTGCTGAGAAAAAAAAAACTAGTTAAGGAATCATGGCAAAAACAAAAAACTAACGTGTTCATCTTTTCCGTGTAAAGGAAAATCTGGAGCAACACATTTTTCTGACGCCTATAGATTTATTCCATTGTCTATTGCCGAATGATGTATTTGAACAGACAACATACCAGACGAATTTATATGCCCTTCAAAAACGTGACAACACCTAGTCCTATTTCTATAAGTAAAGTCAAAAATGTTTTTGGTATTGGCATTAAGAAACCTCTGTTGTATAGCGACTATTCGTCAAAAAATTCTGAACGGAGGGATGAATTTATTGCATGTAAAATAGCAAAAAATCTACTTAAATGGATTAAATATAAAATACGTTTAAATGATAATACCATGCAGTCTAAAAAAATTAATCTGGATAAGACAATTTGTGTAAGTTAGGTCACTTTTGCAAAAACTTAAAAAAAACCTACAAATATTATTATACATTCAATTTGTTCGTGAATAAATAATAACGATAAAGGTTAAGGATAGGTCCTGACTTTGAGAATACACCCCTTTAAAACCTATGAAAAGGAGATATAAAGTTTGGGACATGCAAATTTTTCTGAATATGTATTATACTTTGAATTTACACTAGGAAAATAAAATCTGTTAAAAGAAGTTTAGAATGCAGAGTAAAAGATTTCTGATTTGAAAAGCCATTGTCACAAAGTATACGTTGACTCATTGAGCTGCTCGCTCATATTCCCAAAACGACTACGCACTATATTCATATAAAAGATTTTGAGAAAATGCGTGCACACTATACATTATTCGATAGAATTTGGATAATTTTAATCCACATTTGATGGCTCTAAATATGAGCCATCAATAAAGCGCCAAAATGAATAGATTGGGTCATAAGATCTAATGTGCATATAAAAAAGCAAAATCAGAACGTTGCTTACAGCTTTTATGCCTCGAAAAGAAATCTTTATACACAATTTGTACCAGAGAATGACACTATGCATGCATTCAATTAGCTTCACATACTATAAGACGATATTTAGCTTTTCTCTATAAGTTGCTCATGATTTGCAATAGATTCTATCTACCTGTACCCTATCTAAACTACCAATTTCTTGAGTGTTTCATACCCCTTATATATTAGTGTAGGTAATAGTAATGTCTTTATTTTATACAATCAACAACATTCAAAAAATTAGTAGTCAATTTACACAACGATCTAGCTAGATAGAATCTGCTGCAAATTATGAGAAACGTATAAATAAATGCAATTTACAACATTTACACTAAACACTTCTCGTTCTTTCGCAATAACTACCTCATGTTCAAAAAATTGAAGAAAATACGAATTCTTCATTTAAATTTCAAAAATTAAAATTAAAAAACTAAATAAAAAACTTTAACTTACCTGCTGTTGAAGCTGTTTAAATTCTTTTGGATTGGTATTCTTGGGCACAAATTGTAATGCGTTCTCTATCTTGACAGGTGTACTCGAATGGGTCGGAGACCCGTCCGCAACCCACTGTAACATACAAAACCAGTACATTAGCAATTGTATTTTGAATCGCATCTTTGTTTACGTGATGTAGACCAAAGCAAATATCGATTACGCGCATTTACAACGTGAACTCCATAAAAAGGACTGCGTGTGCCTGCTGTTTGTTTCGGTGTCGTGGAAGTCCGGGACTCCGGGCGAGCTTAATGTACTGGTTTTGCCGAGTGGAGCGCTCGGATCTACCGACAACAATGATAACAAATAACGGGCACACAAAACTCCTTCAGATCAGTTTCCATTCTGCTATTTGAGATTAAAGGAACAGGAGAATAAAACAAATATGGTTACATATGGTCAGTAAACTTAAACAAAGATTTTATTACCGACGATTTTTTTTTATTTGATTGAAAGCACAAAACAACGCCAAGCAAATTATAAGGTGTAAATATAGCTTAATATATATAATAATATAAGTGTAAATGACTTATAATTAGTACGAAGTTTTTAGTATCCTAAGTAAGATGCTTTTAACATTTTAATTGATTTATTTTAAATAAAAACTAATAATTAGAGTACTTCGAATTCGATTAATTTCTAATTTTATCAAAAGGTCAGCACGATTGCCAAAACCTGTTGAAACGCTCGCCTATTTTGTTTTTGTGAGCTTCCTAGAACGTGTCTTAATTAAGTACAGCACTATACTTTATGTTATGTACAGATTTCTCGTTAATTTTCTACTCGGAGAAGAAATTGGCACTTAATGCGACAATTTTTGTTATTTTAAAACCTTCTAATTCAAGAATTTCATTTTTATAGTCCTTTTTTCCTTATTTACGGTTTTTGATATTATCACATATTAAATTTTGCCTCAACTTTGAACGTTTATTTTATTAATATCAGGGTCCAGGCGAATTAAAAAAATAAGTCGTCTTAAAGGTGTAAAATAATAGTAAAATGTTGTATAAACGTTTCTATTTTAATAATCAAGTAAATTTAAAGCTGGGTAGAAAAATATAAATGTGAATTCAGAAATAAATTTATTTTACATTTATTTTCAATGAATTTCAATTGTTAATAATTTTTAACTTTTTATTTAATGAAAATGATTTGTGATATTTATATTGTTTCTAAATTTTATCCGGTTATTATTTGTTGAAAAACACGCGCACATCTGAAAGCGACTGCTCAGATAATAATTTGAATTAAAAAGTAAACAACTAATTTTGTGTGATTAACTAGTTTGTTGTGATTTTATACTCCATTATAAGAGAAATTAAAGTACAGTAGTTTAATTAAAAACCTACAAACATTGTCCACTCAATCCAGATTTCCATTATAAGCGAATTACAGTGTATATCTAATGTTTTCTTATCTCCACGTTTTAAATTCATAAGAAATGGTAGTCGTACGTATTAACAAGATGAGTGGTTCTATGTTGGCAACATATAAGAGGCTCCACGAAATATCGTAAGAGGAATATCACAACTGAACTGAAGATCATTTTTAAGAATGTTCAACAATGCATAGTCTACAATAAACACATTTAATTCGATTGAAAAGCATATTTACTACTAATCGAGTAATTGCCGTTGTATTTCACGTGCTTCATGTCACGAATACAACCAAACTGTTAAACAAAGAAGGACTAGACAAGAAGCAATAACGATTGCGGTTAATTAACAACTATTAGTATGCTCAAACTTCAATATTCATATAAAAATCAACTATTTTTATAGAGAAAATGCCGGATCAAAGATAAAGGCGCTGTAGTTAATTACTACAATACGATAACAAAGTAATAAGTAAACTAATTGTTACATATTTATATATGTATACTTAAATATTTTGGAAATGCAAATATTTTTACAACACGATGAAAGCGGCATTGGTACGTTTACAAAACTAACAACTTTTGATTAGATAAACGGGTAAATGTGCATTGTATTAAAATTGTTAAAAACATCTTACTTTGGAATTATAATGCCATATTTAATGTGTTACTAAAAGCAAACGGAGATAACGAGAATTAATATTTTCGTTGTTATGACAAGTAGCAGCAAACAAGCGTCGAAATAATTCAATTTTAGTTTAACTTGTAAATATATAACTTAATTGTAGATAATTATAATAAATAAAATTCTGGATTTGCTAATATGTACTAGCAAATGTTAAAATTTGTTAAAATATTTAATATGGCAGAATTAATCATATATAATATATTTAAGGCAATGAACAGAATAGTTTTTGGGTAGTGCTTATTAATTATGTATAGGATTTTTCACTTTTAAGCTTATTATGCATTAGAGAGGGTGATTGAAGTGGAGCTGTTCTCTAGTAAAAAAAAACACGTATAAACTGTATAAACGTAACCCGTTCATAGAGCTGTAGTGTGGTGTTATCACAGCGTCTCAATATGAAGAGGGTCAGCTCAGCCTCAACCACCCACTCCAGTGATCGCCAACCTTCTAACAATCAATAGTGACCCCAGAAAGAAAAGTATCCTATACATATTACTGATATAATGTGTGCAATAAACTATTCATAAATGATCATTAGAATTAATAATCAATATATAAAGAAAAGTATTTTGTAAAGTTTGTGTTTGTAATTTTCAATCAATAACGAAACTTAAAATTGATATCCATGCGGTACTTAAAATTAATTTACAATATTGCACTGCATGTGATGCATAATTATTTTAAAAAAATGTAATTCATGTAATATCCACAATAATCTCAGAAAATGTAGTTAAAACCATCAAAGTGTAAACATAATAAAATAAACATTATTGGATAAGCAGCAACATCACTATAATAAACAACGTTTTCTTAGATAAATGGCACATTTATAATTACAAAGTTATCTATTTGAAGATTTCTAATAAATTTCTAAAGCACATTTATTAAATTGATTTCTGTTTCGAGTTAGAATAAACACAGATATTTTAGTAGTATTTCTGCGAAAATTCAATTTATAATATTGCGGGATTCGAATCAATATAATTGCCTACTTTTAATTTCATATATATCCTTGGATCTTATGTAAACATATTTACTAAGTATGTAGAACATACCTACAGTAATTCAAAATGGTTGTACTACAGCAGAATTACTTTTCAAGGATTTCTGTAATCTTTTTATTTTATAGGATTATTATATAAGTAAAAATAATAAGTCAATACATTTTTGCTATTAAAATAAAGAGTTCCCCTATATATTTTTGTAATGACTACTGAATTTATAACAGCTAATTTTATTATGTATACGCACTTTTAACCTAATCTTTCATATAGTAGTTTTCTTTAGATTCCACCGTTTAACTTTTGAAAATGATAGAGCGTAATAAATAAAACTTTTCTTTTACCTGTTATCTTAGGTAACTGTTTATGCACATAATTGAAATCATGTATTTAATACTATTGATTGAGTCCTTATTTCGGTAATCCGTTGAAGCAATATTTAGATGAACAGTAATCCAACTAAAGCTAATATGCTAAGATACAAATTTCCTTTTTCTTATTCTTCAGTTAAAATACTGATTGCAGCATGCATTATTATCGAGATCACGTGTGTCAGTAGAATTCTGGTTTAAAACAATGCGACGCAACCTACTTTTGCCAAATATTATATATCAATTGCTGTTGCATATATTACGCGGCACCTTTCGACAGGATTTACCATATGAAATTGTATCGTTGAGTAATCCAATCCTCAGCAGATCAGTGCGACTGGCATCTTTGTTATAATGTATAAGGGAAGAATGTTCAAACAACACCTACACTTACTGAAGATGCCTTCACTAATTGGCGTATACCGTTGGAGGATGCTAAAGCATAGACTGCATTATATTGAATTCATAAAATCTTTAAACGACACCTACTTCCTCTGTTACTGTCATTGCTTGGAATATTTCTTATTACTGCTGTAAAAATGCTTTGAATTGTACGGTATTTCCATAATACTCTCCTTGTTGTGTATATTTAGATTTATAAACATAGGCAGTTATTAATAGGAGGGATTTGGACAGACAAATAAAAAAAGTTTTATTCGTTCCGCTATATTATTTATTTGTCGGTGGAATTTAGATAACTCTGTATAACATTTAGTTTATTATATCAAAAGTATGTGTTAGGCATAATATTCAACTTCACAATAGTGGTAAATATAGCCACTAATTAGCAGTTGCAACAATATAATTTTTGTCAACTAATAAACTACATAAGTTGCATGGAACAACTACATACTCATAAAAGCTAGATCTCCATTTACAGCAACACTGAAATAATATTTAACTTCAAATTGTATTTGCTAGTATAGGAGTGAAATCACATTTCTTATATAAAAGAAATGATGGTACTAAAAAACGCGATTCCAATAAACCAGAAGTACTAATGTTAGTAACAGTTCATAGCACATAATTTTCAGAAAATACTATATCATTAGTAAATATTAATAAACGTATTTTGTCTAATACTTTTATATTACAGATTAGATAAGCTTATTAAACACCATTACCGTTTATATAACAAGTTTTGTTATTAATTGCATAAAATGTGTGAATCTCGCAATAAAATAATTCGATAAAATGGGCAAAATGTACAATTATAAATCAATCAGGCTGGTCTTAGTCATATACACATATTTTGAAAATTTATAGCAATATGAGGCAGATAAAGAAAGATGAGTATTTATTATTAAATCAGAAATATAGGCACAAGTACACATGGAATGTAAATATGATGTTTGCATTCTACACCATTTAGATAAGCCGGGCAGATAAGACAATTGAAATACGATAAGTAAAGTATAGAAATTACACGGGAAATCGGAGAATCCAACTTTTATTATATCAAATATTTTGTAGGGTGAAGGAATGTTATCTTATATTGTAGCTAATATTGTGATTTACTGCTTATCCTCGAATCTAATATATTCTACCTTTGTGATTTTCTTCGGATCTGGAGTTCCTGTTTCTAGAATCTCCACTTTCTGATAGACGTTGGGTGAATTCAGCCAGCGCGTGCGATCATGCCCTTTTCTACCTCCTTCTAGTTTCTTCCATAAGCTGGAAAACAATGCATATAAGTCGAGAAACTTGCAATCAATAAAAATGAAATAAATTTTCGAAATTTTAATGGTTTAGTAAACAAGAGCTAATTTAGAAATTTATTAACAAAATGTAGATCAGACTTACGCAAAAAAGTTCTGAAAATGTTATTATGTCAGAATTTTGATTATTTTTTCTTTATTTATACGTTGAGTGCATCTGCAGTAATTTCTCAGGCTGTATTACTGTATCCTGATTAGCCATAAACTTTGTTAGAATATTACGTCGTTGTAAATAATGTGCTGTTAATTATGTCTCAACAGTAAATGGTAGCTCAATCGAAGTGACGATCTAGTGAGATGTTGTCAGAAAGGTCATCAACAAGATTAGAACCTAGAAGTACTGCCCTCTACCTATGGCCAAGCGCTCTTACCTATGCGACTAACCAGAACTTTTCTATCCAAAACGATTTTTTAGTGGTGATACACTGTATCTGAATTATAAGAGAACACAAGTTTCACATAAACAAGGAATAACTCTAAAACCCTAAAATTTATAAATAAACTAATTTGCAGTCGTACATCTCGGTCGAATAAACCAGCTGATTCGATGTAAGTGAATAAGATCGTGGAAAAAAAAACAGATTTACAGAGAATGACTTTAGAAACTAGTGCAGAGCATCAGATATAATTACAAATGTTTGGAAAACAATTATATAACTTATTAGCAGGTCTATAATTATTTCAGACGTAACATTTTACTACATAGTTCTAGCTGGCAAATCTGTTAAAACAATTGAATATTCAATAATTTAAAGGTTAACTCAAGATTAATCGGAAAACAACAGCTTAATCATTAATTATTGAGTGGAGTGTGGGAAGCAAACGTTTGTCGATAGCATAGTAGTATTTATTAGCGCAATTTATTTACGGAGGGGAAATGTAATTGTCTAAGAAACCACATACTGTATTGTACATTGATGATTTAGTGATTCATAATAATATAAATAATAAACCTGCGAAAAGAAAGATTTGAATATCATAAAGCATATTTAAATTACAACAGGTATGTATATGTTTATCAAAGAACTCTCTGACTTTAAACTTTATTGTTGTATATTTAAATATTTATTCCAGCTAATATTCACTAGAAGTACAATCTGTATTATGGTGGTCTTAAAAATTATTTAATCGTACTGTATCTGTTGTTTTGTTTATTGATGATTATTTAGAACTATCGTCATCTTCTGTATAAGTAAATTCATCATTCGTCATTTGCTATACCTTTATATTTCATACGTTTCGAAGGTATAAAACATGAAATACTATCTGATATATCAATGCGTAGTTAAAACGTTTGAAGCTTTCTCATACATTGGTATGTAAGAAATACACACAATTTTGCATAATTCAATCACACGTCTGTTCAAACTATTTCATATTCGCAGGGCACTCGTGGAGGGAGCTCGTGTATTATAAAAGATGCACTATAACTTTAAATTTGGCAAAGTTGTTAAATTTCAATCTCAATAATATGGGAGTCTAACAAAAAGTCGTTCATGAAAACATTAACATTTAGATAACTTACCCTTGTCTATATAGCTCTTCCTCTTCAAGCAAATATCCAAGCGATGAAACTGCAGGGGGCACTTCGACATCATTCCTAGGTTTCGGAGGTTCACCTTTTACCAATGGGTGTCTATATATATAGCCAGTTCGGAATCCTGCATTGTCTAGCATCCTCATCAGCGCTTCAAACTCAATACCTCCAACGCGCCATTTCCTTTCGACTTTTCCTTCGAGTATCGATGGTTGATCGGGTCTAGGTGTGCTTTCAGGAGCCTTGTGCGCCGCCTCGTATAATTTCTTCCGTTGTTCGTCGGTAATAAGCACCAGATTGTCAATCCCCATCGGCATTAGCTTCAGTTGGGATTCGCAAGCGAGGACGGTATTTCGTGCGTTGAAGAACGCTTCTTCGATGGTTTCGCCACAACAAACGGCACCTTGATTCGTCAATAGGAGTACCTTGTTATTGGGACCGAGATTACGTGCAATTTTTTCAATTTCTTCCGTGCTTAGCACTCCGCCCATATGAGAATGTGTACTAATATCGCCTGAAATAAAAGAACAATAACGTTGTAGTTTATTTTGTGTATGTTGCTATTGTAGTAAGAGCAGTAACTTACATATGCATGTTCTTATTTATGCGTAAAATAGAAAACAAGTAATGTATGTATGTACGTTGCCAAAATATTTCTACTATGCTCGGAAATATTCCCACTCTCCATTTAGCCAATAGATGTATACATTGTAGAGATAAGAATAGGTATATGTGACTTGATTGCGGTAATTGTAAATAGAATGGTATAACTAATATTGAAATATACACAATTATAATTCGATAGTTATTCGCTTACAAGGTATTAATACTACACTTCGCAGAAAACTATCTGGATTAATGATATGTTAATAAATACAATTCCAATAAAGGTCATATTACAGGGTCCATACAAAATGATAATTTCTTGGTAATACAAAAGCTACATTATTCTTTTATAACATTACTTTTATAAGCGATTTTGTATGACAACATAGATTCCTCTTTATTTTTTTTTATGATTGGGTAGGTGTTTGCCTTGCATGATCAGAAAGACAATTTATGCCGACAAGTAAGTAAGTGTAAGTGAAAAGTATGTAGAAGGGTGTAGAATTTCACTACTTTCATCAGAGCATTAAATATGATATATGTTATGGAATGTATATGAAATGGAAGTTTTTTCTATTAAATTTATGTTCCGTATTTTTTAATTACAATAATTTAGCGAGGATTGGTAGATGATTGCTATAAACTCATTTGTTTTGATGCCGGATGTTAGTTAGATTGCGTTATTAATTTTAGATGTACTTGAAATGCCGAAAAGTTATCATTTGTAATTAACATCAGTGGATTAAGAGTCTAGATTTTTGTTCTATTATAACACAATTAAATGTAGAATTATGGTACTTTTTATCTAGATCTAGATAAAGAACGATGCATTGCACTATTAATAAATATTAAATAACCTGTTTCAGACTCCGACATCCGAGTGATCAATATAAGGGTTTAATGTTAATCTCTCAGTACTTAACAGTTCCAATTAAATTCTTCATCTTTCAGTTCAGTATTTGGCTTTTTCCCTACTATTACCTTATTATCATTGATGATATATATCGAAATTGTTATAACATTGTTTTGCGCGATTAAATGCAAAAACAAAACCTTATCTACTTAAAATACCCTGGCATTCTTTTGTCGCTTTTACTTATTGCTCCAAATATCTTAAATGTATAAGTTATTTACTGACATTAACAAAATTATTGACGCTCCTGTACCACTTTCTATTTTTCTACAAAAACTAGTTAACTTGTTTAATTTACATAGTTTACATTTGTTTAATTCATCTGCACAATTCTGCATCAAAACTTATTGGGATACCATGTGTCCACATCCAACACTGGCACTGAACTTAAAAAAACGACCATTTCTTTCAACAACCGGAGTACTACAAGTCAAATTTTGAGCCATTAATGTTTAACCTCACTATTAATGATCTGATCGCCTCGCTTCCTCGATGTTCTGTTCTCGCTTATACTGACGATCTTAAAGCCTACCACAGAGTTGACAAAATAGATGACAGTAACTTTTTTCAATCGAATCTAGAGATTGTCTATGAGTGGCGCATAAAATCAGAAACTAGTTTTAAATATCTACAGATGCTATTTTATGAGTTACATCAGAAGAGTACATGCTTTCAGTAGCTCTTACTCAATCGATAAACATTCCTTGGTTCAGAATGAAACAATTAGAGATCTTAGTGATGCAAACATTTAGTTTTAATAACTATGTTCATCAGTTAATCAGCAGTAAGGTTTTTAGGATTTATATTTAGAATGTGCAGGGATTTTAACAACCTCACAGCAATCATCTGCTGCTGGAATGTAGATCTTCTATATGGTGTCACATCTATGATATTCATAATAACGCCGTTGAACAACTTCAACGTTCTTCAACGAGACATATGCTTGAAGGTTTATTTATTAGAAGAGAAAGAATTAGTGCAATGTTGATTAGAAACATTATTTTTAATAGCTGCTTTCTATATGTAAAATTTCTGGATCATGATTTGCAAAGCGTGATCAATGTTTATTAGGAACATGTTCAGCAACTGGCATTGCGAAAAGAACGCACAAAAGAAGAACGGGATTTGTTTACACTACACATAACGCGTACTTTATATACTTAGAAGTGACGTTATGTTCGTTTTTCCATTATCATACTGAATAATAATAAAAAAATTATGTTCCATATTCGAAATCATCAAAAGGGGATTACAAATTGTAATCACTAAATCTTGATATACTCGTTTGTAGTAGATACTATTCTTATTGGATGAATCACAATTTCAAATGTTTTTAAATCCAGAACATTGATTCGTTCAAAGATAATAATAATACCTAAATTTAAACTTTAAAACATTTTCGTAGACTACCGTTTTGTTCGTTGATCAGTGATACATTTGAAAAATATAAAGTACCTAACGTGGTGGATTGCTCATTCGGCTTTTGACCGGTAACTAAAATTTTCACAATTTACAATTATTTATCAATAATTTGATTCATACTGACATTACTCATGATGTAACGGTCAAGATCAAAAAATTCGACTGTATGGATTATGTGTATTCATTTTGTCCTATATTGGAATTTTTTTTGTTGGGCAAATATGTATAGTATATTTTTTTTTATGTGGTGGGTGCTTAGTTGCAGTGACTCCGTACGCTGTATCGCTTGTCTGGCTATTAGTGTTGGGCAGTCTAGTTCCTTTTGCAGACTCGTTCCGTTTCGTTCCATTTTATCAAAGAAACGAGTTCGTCGGACTCATTCCTTTGGAGCTAAATCATCTGCTAATGCCAATAAATCCAGGATATATTTGCAACATAAAACTTATTACTAACCTCTAAAACCTAAATTATTCAATTACTTAATATTTGTATTTGTATATTTATTATCCATGTACAGTCGAATTTTTGGATTTTGTCCATTACGTCATTAACAGCGCAATTAAGCAAAGATAATAATAATAATAATAATAAATGGCTTTATGCCGTATAAACATTCATACATATCAATATCGTATCGAACATTATAGGAACGTATACTGAATGCCAGCGGACAACTTTCAATTAGATCCGGACTCGGAACTATATAAATGTCCAAAACAGCGAACTCGTTCCGTTTAGTTCCACGTGCGGAATAGTTCCTTTGAACCGAGTCCGGTCGAAACGACACAACACTACTGGCTATCATGCAACTCTCGCGGTGTAGTTTTGTGTGTGTATGTTGTGTTCAATTGGCTTTGTGACAGCATCATATCGCCTTTTATGAGGCCGCGCTGTTAATCACTTTGCTCCCAACAGCGAATGGCAAGTCGATCCGGGATTAAACTCTCTGAAAAAATGTCACTGTCCCTCCAGAGAATTGAACCCCGACGCCTATCGTCCTCTCACAACGATAGTCAGCCGCCTAACCACTGCGGCCATCGACCCGTTTATTACTATCTTTACCCTTACTTACTTGAAATCGGATATATTCAATTGTTTTTCTGTTTTCACTATCTCCATCATAACATAAAAATATTATCAACCAATTTAACCAACCTCGTACCTCTAATAATAAAGAAAAGTTTAGTAATAGACTAGACTCGGCAAAGAGGTGCAAGTTTCAGTGCAGTGCGGACAGCTAAGTAGACGGATGTAGCGCGTGGCACGGATACTGGAGCGTCCGTATCAAAGCACACTTGTTCAGTATTATTCCACTGGTCGTTGTGAATGCTTATCAGTACACACATACTTAAAAAATATCGCGTTTCGGTACGTTAATAAAATGGCATATTTCGAAGAAACTGGAACACGTAATAGCGAGTATGTCGAATTTAAAATATAAAGGTGATAAAATTAAATGTGCAAGGTACGATAACTATTTGACGTGTACCTGCAGGTGGAAGTGTGAACACCACCTAAAAAGTATAAAACTCTGTTCTGCAATTCGTGGCAAACGATACAGCGAATAATTAACATTTGATATAGGTGTTTGTTTTATTCTATGTGATCTACCATTCACTTTACTAGACCAAGAAGCATTTGTCTCCTTCTGGAACAAGTATTCATATGATACATTGCCAAGTCGGACATCGATCAGAAACGTTATCCCATCTGCTCGTGACTATGTTGAAAGAGGAATTAAAGCAAAATTGAGACAAGGAGTCAGACTTTCTCATATTAAGACAAATTTGTGAAGGAGTGTCGAAAGATCCATTAAGTTGTCACAAATATAATATTACATTTGCAAATATAACATCACTCGATGTGGAACGGTCATTTTCATAATTAAAAAATATTTGTTCCGCACGCCGTGCTCATTTGACTGAAACAAGTGTGGGAACATACTGATTCAAATATTTAATAGATGCCACCCAGTTTGTGATTTCATGGAAGTTTCTCAATCGCCTATGCTCACTCATGAAAGTCACGAACATAAATGATGCGAGTATGTAAACATTACTGAACGCTCGCCTTGATACAGCTGCTATAGTCTGCTAGCCGCGTTCTTCTCCGCACTGCACTGAAACTTGCTCCTCTTTGCCGACTCTAATGATTAACTGATTCTGATTTTGTACAGTTATGTTTCAGGAAAAATTGGTTTTTTACTTACTTTATTACGTTAATTTACATAATTTCATTCGCATAGTTACAAAGACGAAATGCATATAAACTGCAAATGATTTCAATAAGCTATATAACTACAGCAGTGATATTAAAATCTTAACTATAAAAACTGGTTTTATTGTACATGCAAAGTCCAGCATTGAACTCGAAAACGCGAACTGACACTAACACATTTGATTCATCATAATAACAATTATAATTTATTTGGTATAAAAACAATCTTTCAATTATTGTTTGTGCGTTTAGTAACGAGTTAACTCCCTCCATACTTTATCTTTATTGATAGCTCATAAGATGCACAAGTACTGCAAATTGCTTAGTGTTGCTCGGAACAAAATTCTGGTTCTCTGTAACTTCACAGGAGAAGAAAGCTGTTCAAGAAAGTCATAAAGCTTTAGATAATATACACTATTATTGTAACATGACGTATCGAAATAAATACTGCAATAATAATCTTGAACCTAAATTATAATTGCAGTACATTAAAGTGGATTGATTTAAGTGAATTCAAAATTTAATCGGCATCAAGAACAATATAGTAGAATCACTAGTCAGAAAGGTTTTAGAATAAGGTAATGAAGATAAGTAAGTGACTAAAATATAATTCCTGCTGGATAATTTATTTTCAAGATTGGAATATGTAAAATAAATAATAATTGTATTTTTGGAAAATATATTGAAAAATAAGAAGACTTTGTTTTTATTTAATTAATTCAGAGAGGTACAAGGTTGCCTGTGTAATTGTTGCTGTCTAACAAGATTCATGTTATACTGATAAAAGGATCATATTTCGTCAAATATTGGCAATATATGTAAATTAAATATTTATTACAATGTACGAATTAATCTAAAAATGTAGGTATAAGGTAAATAAGTAGAGTTGGCAGGAAGGATGTGTGATCAACTGGTTGTTATATTAAACAGTATATAAATATGAATTCAGGCTTTATGGACACGGTTTAGCTTCCCTACTACACATTTTACAATTTCTCTACTATGATTGTTGCAAATCCGAATTATTTACGTGATTAGTCCAGCGCCATTCGTCACATTTTGAACTAAATATTATTTTTATCGTATAAGTAGTAACCTGCAACAAACATCTTATTTTTGTTTTGTGTTTATTCTTATAATAAACTATAACTTGCTAATTCTCTGCATTGCACATAGATGTGAATAATATTGATATCAGCTATACAAAAATATTTCGTTAAGTATTTACCTTGTTGTAGAATATGTGCTCTCTAGACTGTTTGCGTTATTTTGCATAATAATCTTTCAGCGTCGCTTCTTTGGTGTTGTTTTTTCGTGTTAAAGAAAAGTTTATCTTATAAACCCCTGATTGCCCCAGATGGAAATGTGTATAACGTCAACGTAATAACGTGTTTCGAAAATTTAACTTATATAAACATGTACTGCTCCATAGAAGTTTATGTTAGAATCGGGAATATCTGCCTTATGTTTTCATTTTTGTGCAAGATTCCTATTTTTAGATTAGCATTAATAATTCTACTTTAAATACTTTTTCAATCATTAGTTGTCATTTTAATCATAATATACATATATTTTAAGTTGTCAATTGCACCAATTTGAGCAAACCATATGTTTATTTATATATGTAACACTCTTGTTCTTTTCAATAAAATGAATTCGTATCTGCGGATGTAGAATGTAATCTAAATGTTAACAAATAATTAATAAATCGTGGAATCATGCAAACTCATTTCGTGTGAGGAAAGTATGGTAACATTTTAATACAGGAACTGCATCATAGTACTAATTACCAACTCATTACCAACATGATTGTATGTGATAAATAAAATAAGTGATAATTTAAAGTTAAACAATCACCACATTAGTATTTCTTTAATTCGTGACATATTATAAATATATAAAGGTGTCCAAAGTTAATGGCTCACCATTACTAACTTCCTTATTATTCTAGCTATACAGTTGCTTAAATTAGCAAGTTGGTGGATTTTTTTATTCTGCTTGAGATGGTGAAAACAGAAAATTAATTGAATATTCCGGTTTCGAGATACTCACAAAAATATGTATTTTTTAATGAAACACTGTGTATATTTTAAGATATGTTTAAAAAGTCAATATTTTGAACAAAAAATTATTAATAAACCATAGCAAACTTAAAAATAACCATATAAAAAGTACAATTTATGAGAAAATACAATTTCATTTTATTTGCCTATTATTATGTTTACAATAGTAATGCAATATTTTGTTCAAAACATTGTTTTCTTTAAGAATATTGAAAAATATACAAGCTGTGCCATTAAAAAATTATGTTTGCATAAATGTCTTGGACACGAAACAACAATTTATTAAATGACTGCATATATAGGGTGTGTCACGGTAACCGTTCATTAGAAACTTAGACGTTCGCATATTCGATTGGTTGCATGCGGCCCAGATCTCAATCCTACAGAGCATCTTTGGGATCAGTTCCGTAGGTCTATTTGCCAACATCCAGTCGTATCAGAAACTTTTTAAGAGCTGAGATTTGCGCTTGACGAAGAATTTGAAGCAATTCCACAAGACTACTTAAGAAAGTTAATTAATTAAATGCCGCAATGATTACGCGATGATGTACCTAAAGCTTGCGGAAGAGATGCTATTTTACTTTTGGAAGTTGAGAGAAAATTCTTGTTCAAACTCTTTTTCTTACCTTCTAAACTTAAATTTACTTCTGTCATAAACTGACTTACTTATTACTTCAAAAAATGTTCATGTTGCACAGATAATGAATAGTTCTTGGATTCAATCTTTATACAAACTTAAAATGACTGTAAAGTTGATTGTGTTAAAAATTTCTGATGGTGTTTTTTTTGGCTGTCAGTTTAGTATTAAGCGTATAAATTTTTAATTTTAATCAATACTTGTATGCGAAGTGCAGACAATATTTAATTTTAACGTAAAAAAAACCACAAGAAACAATTCTTAAGCAATACTGTTCAACATGATTTTTGTCTCAAGAGTATAGCAATAGTTGTAGTGAATGCAGTTTTTCTAACGTGTTTTCAAATATACGGAATTTCTCCATCACCCACAATTTTTTTTGTTTTGAGGTTGTTTGACGATTGAAACATCTATAGACATGTACAATCGTGATATCCTAGTATAGCACACAGCAGAATAATACCAGTTCTGAGATAGTGGTGAACAAGTAAACATGTCATGGTGAATGCTTGCTATATTTGAATTATTGTTGTTTTAATCAGTTGTTAATTACAAAATCCCTAGAATTTGTTTAAATCATCCTAAAAACTTTGGTTATATATGTAGTGAAGTGACGTTCAAGTCCTAAAGGCGAAACCCTACTTCATTAGCGAAAAACTGTTATAAAGTTTATTGCCTGGCTCCACATATCTTACTGTTAGTTTTGCTTAATAAATATTAAAAGAATTACGTCAAAATCAAAACATACAATGGTGTATCCTAACTTATATCTTTCAATAAGACCAGTACCACTCTGCGCATAATTGCCCATACCAAAGCCTCTAAAACATGTGACATTAGATGAAAAGAACTCAGATTGTGATGGAGCTAAAGAAAAAGAGAAACAGATTTTGGCGATACAACGTTTGAACCAAGTCGTTCATCAAAGCCTTATTTATTGACTCAAGAAGATCTCAACGAGCTCACACCACGATGAAAATTATCGAGAAAATAATCTAAAATGTTTGGTTTTCGGCTAAAAGGACAGAATCTTCTTCAAAAAAATACCAAGATATGCATTTATAATTGTAGTAGTTTACTGAGAATGTTGTGCACGTAATATGGCGCAATCGCCAAACTTGAACTTCATATAACATGAACGGTGTGATGTGAAAAGAGCGATAAGCACTTTAAACCTTTCTAAACAAAACGATTTATAGACAGTAGTGCAAAATACTTAGCGCTTGATTCCTATTAAGGGATGGCCAGGATTTAGTGGACTCTATGTCTCGCCGATGTACTGCTGTTTTGGAAAATCATATATACACGTCAAACTATTAATTTGTCACTTTAAACGTTTATATTTTGTACTCATTTGATGTAATTATTTACTTTTGTTAAATACACCATTATTTTATACAAGCTACTTTATGTTATTATTTATAGAAGGTCTATGATATGATTTTGTATAAATTATACTGTCTACATATTTTTTCATAATAGTATATTTAATATGTATCTACTTTTATCAAAAGAATTCTTGTGTAAATCTATGCTTATGTATGTTTTTTCTGGATCATGGAAATACGAAGTCGTAAGTGCAACCTTATTTGCTACTGTATATGTATTCTGTTGTTAAGCTCTCAATTTAATTTATTACCATTGGATTAAAGTTGTCAATCACAATACCTTGTAGACGACATTCTTATCAAAGTTGTTTTTCGCGTGATAACCGATTAATTGACAAATATATACATATGTATGTACATACCTATACGTGTATATATAAGAAAGAGTTCATAATATTTTACGTGATATGACTAAATGTGGTTGAAATCTTAAAGCAAATATTTTGTGTAAAAATAACTGGTAATAATTATGAAAGACTTCATCACGAGCCTTAAACGACCAACAAATATACAATAATCCATTGTTTAACGATTAATCAATAAGTGAAAAGTAGAGTTATATCCGCATAGATTATCGACGATAGATAATACTTACAAATTTATTTCGGAAAAGTACTCTTATTTCAGTTGTTATTAAAATTATATAATTGTGGTCATAGAGGATGTAATTTTAATACGATATTCTTCAATATCTCGACGGCTATAGATAATGAAACAAATGCTCGAATACGAAAATTTGAACGTTTATAAAATTATTATCTATTATACAGAGTAGTTCATTCACTCGGAATTGTCATTCACTAAAAACTCTTAAATGGAACAACTTGCATATTATTGATTATTTAAATTGTCCAAATAATTTTAAAATAGTTTTGTACAAAAAAATTAATCGCAGGTAATTCATTTTTGATACAGAATTCGACTACACATAATGAATGCTAGGTAGACGAAAATATTCACTAGTGATATAATAATTCGAATGCAACTAACTACGCAGTTGTGTTGAATCAAATATTATATTAGATTTTCAATTGAAATGTTTAGGAATATCTTCGGATTACTTAAAGAACCGCTCGTAGAATGTTCTGTGGAAATTGCCGACTAAAGTCGCATATTAATACAGCTACTGTACACCAAACAATACGTTTCTATCTCCGTGCGTTTGAAATATTTGGGGTATACTCGTAAAGCCTATTTAAGAGTATACAGGGTAGGGCACCCACATTCGCCTCGGTTGATATACAAAAAACGATAACACATATTTAAAATCTTTTTGTTGGAGCATGTGTAGGTCCATTAGGAGCATGTTCTAAAATTATTTTGAAATATACAGCGTGTTCCAAAAGAAAGTTACACATCAAAGTTATCAAAATTTAAATGGAACACCATGTATATTATTGGATATTTCGGTGACGCAGACTAAATAAAGGCAAGTTACCATTATATTCCCTATACCTAAGTTCAATATTTTCTGAGATATTTAACAATTTTTGAAAACGTAGATCAATATTTAGAACGAGTACCTGGCGTACGTATTAAAGTTACGTTTTTCAAGTTGTATTATTTCATTAGCACAACCATTACATCTAATGCTAAATTAAAGATGTTTTCTAAAAATTATACCGGGTGGTTAACATCTTACGTCTAACTGTGGGTACCATTAATGCTCAATAACTTGCTTATTTTAAATGGAACACCCTGTATCTAACACCGCCACTCGATTTTAATTTTATTTCTCTTTTAAATGTTATTAAGGTTCCCTATACCTATCTCTTATAGTTTTTTTGTAAAAGTCAATTTAATAAATGTTTTATTACATACAGATTTTCATCATAAACTTAATACAAAAGAAAACAAAGAAACTAATGATTCAAATATCACTCATTTGCAATACATAAATAAATTCTTGGTTGAAATGTTTTCGTATTGTCAGGTGTTATTTGTGGTACATATGTTGTATACAATATTTTTCATATATCCCCACAACAAAAAATCTGGACTCGTTAGGTCTGGGGATCTTGCAGGTCAGTTCTGTGAATTACCACGTCCTACTTAACTATTAAAGTATTGCCTATCTAATTAACTCCGAAAGAAGGAGCACCATACATCTGTAGCCGCATCTTTTGTCGGATTTCAAGAGGTATGTTTTCCAAAAGTACTGGTAAAACTTCTTGCATTAAATAAACACGGCATGTTTGTACCACATACGTAGCGGGAGATATTTCGAGCGTTATCGGGTTTGCGATTGGCCAACTAGACATATGCATGCTAACAGCCTTGACCTGCCAATTAAGTATGCAGTCGTATCGTGCGTAAATATTGCCCGGTCGGTGAGATCGCATAATCATCCCATTATATAGATGTATTTATGTATTGAAAATTTTTAATTTATTTAATTTGAGTGATATTTGAACCATTAGTTTCTTTATTGTTTTGTTTTTTTTCTTTGTTTCCTTTTGTATTAAGTCTATGATGAAAATTTGTATGTAATTTTTTTTTTAATGTGTTGTGGGTGCTTAGTTGCAGTGACTAGATGTCTGTCTCTTGGGCGGTTTCCAAATGCTTGGAAGGTGTCCTCAGGTTGTTCCCGTTCACGTAAGCTGTATTATTTGTCTGGCTATCTATGCATGTATTGGTGAATTTTTGGTTTGTTTCCAATAAAATGCAACGTCCATTGCACCACTGCCTACTTTTCAAAAATAAAGTAGACAATATTAATATCTGAAATTAGTATCATCATATCAAAGCTACCTTGATTTAGCCAAATTTTTAGTACATAATCCCCAATTAAAACACTAAATTGACTTTTACAAAAAAACTATAACAGATAGGTATAGGGAACCTTAATAACATTTAAACGAGAAATAAAATTAAAATCGAATGACGGTGATACAGGCTGTTCCATTTAAAATAAGCAAGGTATTGAGCATTAATGGTACCCAGAGTTAGAGGTAAGATTTTAACCACCCTGTATAATTTTTAGAAAACATCTTTAATTTAGCATTAGACGTAATGGTTGTACTAATGAAATAATACACCTTGAAACACGTAACTTTAATACGTACGCCAGGTACTCGTTCTAAATATTGATCTACATTTTCAAAAATTGTTAAATATCTCAGAAAATATTGAACTTAGGTATAGGGAATATAATAGTAACTAGCCTTTATTTAGTCTGCGTCACCGAAATATCCAATAACATACATGGTGTTCCATTTAAATTTTGATAACTTTGATGTGTAACTTTCTTTTGGAACACGCTGTATATTTCAAAATAATTTTAGAACAGGCTCCTAATGGACCTACACATGCTCTAATAAAAAGATTTTAAATATGTGTTATCGTTTTTTGTATATCAACCGAGGCGAATGTGGTGGCCCACCCTGTATATCCATAAATAATGAACGTACAATGAATAACCAGCAAGTAACTATCTGCTTGTAAACCATGATAGCATATATCATATCTTCTGCAATGTTAATACTAGTTGTGCATATTATGCAAAACCAAGTGATTATGGACAGTTTGCCGTTATTTATTATCATTGAAGATCCACATGCAATAGTTACACAAGCATCTAGAACTAATTTATATGTAAGATTTTGTGAAAATAGATTTTATAGGGAGAAAAGTGCACTGCAAAGCACTGCTATTAAAATTTTGCGGTTTGTAAGCTGTAGTAGAGTAGAGAGAATTGGTGAAGTTGGATATGTTACGGGGACATTAATACAAAAGTAAATATGAGTATAATGATGATGTGTAAAAAAGAAACCTTTAAAGACTTAAGGATGCCATCAAAATTTTATTTAAAAAACCAAGAACTTCGACAAATTACTGCAAAATGTATTTACCGAGAATAAAGACTCACATTATAGTTCGCATCCAAGACACAGCAATTACTATTGCTTAACTAAGTTAAAAAACAATTGCCAGGGCACAAATTTATTTATAATAATTAAACTGCAGTTAATAACTCTATCTGCATGTGAAGTATTAGTAAAGCTGTAACTTAAGTATTTGTTAGATTGGTTAATACAGACATTAATATTCAAACCGCAAACTGGGTTATAATCAAAAACATATACTTCCTACTTGCTAAAAACTTGTTTAGATAACATGTTAATGACTGTTATCTACATAAGTTACGTTAATTCTAATACTTATACATAATACCGATACATATCGAGCTGTGATAACCCATGAACATTTTATTACATTTAATTTGAATACATTATGGTTAACGATTAAACATGCTATAAATAATAACATTAATCGGTAAGAATAGTAGTTTACGCTTATTGATACTCGTAATTAATGCCTTAACATCTCGTAACAGTATGCGTCCATCTTTACCAGAGAGCATCGGTAAGCTACGAGTTATTACGTCCGCGCCTGTGGACCTACTTCAAATATTGCCTTTCCACATTTATTGAAGAATTTTGAAAACCACAGAAAGAAACCTTCAGAATAAAAGTACCACAGATCGACACCGGTACTCCGGACTAGGACACACAGACTATCTCAATCGAAAGTATTATAGTAAATGATGAGGTTCTTCAATTTGACTTGTAATAAATTCTCGTACATTTCAAGTCAGCATGTCTTTTAAGATTTTTTGTTAATGTTATTTCAAGGACTGTGGGTTCGTAAGATACAGATAAAAATTGATAACGCCAAACACCACAGTGCTCAATTAATTAATTTCGGATGCGTGTTTCGAGAGCTCATGCGCCTTTATCATCAACCATTCGCTATTAGGTTGACGTTAAGGGCCTATGAGCACTCGAAACACGTGTCCCGAATTAATTCATTAAGTATTTTGGTGTTACCGTTTTTATCTGTATATTATTTGTTAATAACTTTACATTTAACATATTCAATAGGTTATAGTCATGTGTCATAACGGTTTGTCCTTCCCATTTCTTTCAATTCAAAGCTGTACATTTATTTTTCTTTACAATAAAACCCCGAATTACCTTTCTTATGGACATCAACTGACAGCGCTTCCCCGTGAACGTGCGCATATAGAAGTCGTTATTTTGCACACAAGTTAATATGAAGATACATTTTTTTGATATATTTGAAATAATAACTATTAAATATGTAATTTTACAATATACGAATAATAAGTAACTTACCTATAACAACAGATTCTTCGCTGAGCGGGAGGAGGCCGCATTTAAGGGCCGATATGGCAACAACGGATGGCGTATGCACTTGAATGATACACTTGATGTCAGGTCTAGATGAATGTATAGCCGCGTGCAACGAGAAGGCAGTGATGTTTACGCTAAAGTTGGTCGTACCCTGTTCGACAACGTTTCCCTGCATGCCCACCTTGATTAAACTGGAAGCCGTTATTTCATGGAAGAGCATGCCGTACGGATTCACAAGAAAATGTTCCTCGTCCTGATTTAGGCGGGCAGTAATTAAGGTGTTACAACCTTGCGACCAACCGTAGAGGTCTATTAAACGATATACAGCTGCTAGTTTGCACCTCAAAATTTTCTCTCCTTTCGCATAGCCCATCGCTTCAATACCACGAATGTCGTTTATCGGCACCACACAGTTGGAGTTCTTGAAGACGTGTCCAGAGTTCTTAGAAACACCCATCATATCCGATATCTGTTGCATAAGACCACTTGTACCAGAACCATCTTTCAATTGCGTTTCGATAATTCGTTCCAATTCTTCTCGGAATAATTTACTATTCATAATCATGTCGACTCTTTTACGGCGTTCCATTTCTTTCACATCTGCATCTATATCCGCTGGACGCATCTTCAAACGTTCTTCATCATCCACACCGTCCGATAAACCGTTCGTCTGAGGCGGCACCTCCGTCTGGCTAGTGTCCGCCATTGTACCTTAATTCTGAAATAAGAAAGAATAAATTAATGATATTTTTTAAGTTTAAATCTATTATGTACTCTAGCAACTTACCACTGATATAAGATTAAAATTAGAATCTACACGTAATTAAGGATTTGAAAGATTTAATTCTACTATTTGACAAAATTATAATGCAGATGCCTGTTCTAAATAGTCGGAGTAGTATTATTTTCTGTTAATTTTTAGTAGCAGGATTAAATAAATTATTGTTAAATGCTCAGTTTAAATGATTGAAATAAATTAAGTTGGAGGCTACTTTAGAAAAATAGTAATATAATCTTCAGTTTTTTAATACCTTTTAGTTTTTACCAAATCTCGACATAAGACATATTTTATTTGACAAGCTAAACTGGAATTTAAAATATAAGTTATCAGACCAACTGAGAAAATCACGGTGACGGTAGTATCACAACGGTTTTTTTTTATTTTAAAATATAATATAATAATTTTAAAAATATTACAGGTTTGCATCATAAAATCTGTAATATGAGCTATATAAACTTCTTACTGCAAGATTTCGTAAATGCTCACATATTAAACCGGCTATTAAATTTTCAATACTGAACGAATAACTGTTAACAGTTGCATATATTTTTTATTTCTATTCAAATAAAAAGTCGACCCCGAATTTACAATGTGTATATATCTGTATTCAAATTCAAAAAATTGACAGTACAGTAATTTTATATTATGGGTACAGTTTAGCAGTAAATGTTACTTTGTTTTAAAATATTTGTTGAGTTTGTGAAGTCATTAACATTTTTTAATAGTTTCTTGTACTTTTTTCTTCTGTTTGACACAGTATTCTATTCCCTATTGCATAAATATAAAAAGTAATATGTTACATTAGAAAGTTTGTATCAAAAATAGGAAAATGGTTAGTGCGGTGTGTATCCAGTCACCAAGTATGAGCAAGCTAAATAAAAACTGATATTAGTGTAGACGAAAATTGAATTTTGTTTTATAACACGACGTTTTCGATAACAATAATTGAAGAAAAATTAACAGTGATAAATAAAAATATAAAAAATTAACGAAACGTCTGTACTCTTTTCATTTTTTTTTATTTTTAATCTAATTTTTTTTTTCGAGTTTTCTTCGAAAACATCTTTTTCTAAACTAAATAATCGACGAAATTAGCAACTTTTTCCCTGAAATTTTGAAAATAATAGCGTTGTGAACAAATAGGTTTTGCACGTTTCAGATCAAGAACAGGAAAACGTTGTCGTACAAGCATGAATAGTCTACCAACAATATTTCAACAATTTCAGCATAAGATCGACGCATACTGTTCTTAAGATGGACGTTCAAAATGCAAAAATGAACTAGGATCGATTTCCCGATACCTCAAGTACCAAAAAAAACTAATACTTCGGTATCAATGCTAAGTTATCGATACCAAAACATCAACTACAAAGTATTGATTTCTGTCAATACTTAGCCGATTCTAGTACTTAAGATTTTATATCGTACAATGTTAAATATTTTTAGATGATAATAAATTCGTGCATTGTGAGCTGGTGTATAAACAATTTCACCTACTGAATGATAATACTGATTCTTACGAAGATAGCTACTTTGAAGGCAACAACAATATCCAACAAGAAAGAAGTAGTTTAATAAAAATAAATAAATGCTTTCATGTTAATATAAAATGCTCCACCAAACAAGGAATAATCACCCCTACATAAAATACACCCTACATGTTATTGTACATAGACGTATCACATGTCTGTATATATGTAAGTATTAAACTAGACAGTAATTAACAACATTTCTGAGCAACTGCTTCTGCTACTGTTATAATTAGTTTTCCGTTAATTACAAAAAATCAGGGACATGTCACACGGTATAAATTAGTGGAAAATTTGCTATTAAACTATAATACCATAACGCAGTGCAACGATCTAGTCCACGTTGGTGTTAATAAACTATCAAATTTAATTTACTTTTGTGTCACAGAATTATTTCAAAACAGCCGGTTTCGATAAATATTTTAATACAGAACAGGAAGTTTTGCAAACTAGTCACTACTACTGTCAACAGAGAGGAAACGATTATATATGCACTGCTCAAAATATATGAACTCTAAATGTGAAAAAGATTAAAACAGTCGTTTCATAATTTCATCATCATTTAATCAATCAAGTTACTTAATAAATTTTCGTCATACTTAATGCTGATATTTTATAAGTGCAACTAAGTGAATTTATAATATATATTCTTAGATGTTGTAATATTTTATATTCTATTTGGGAAAATGTTTTTTTTGCAAATTTGTTGATTTGAAATAATTAAATTAGCATTCTTAGTTCGCAGTGATTTATTTTTTATCATCTTCAGAAAGTTGTTTTCTTTTACATCTTTTTACGCATTCTTTAAGGATATGTAACCATATGTTAATAAAATTTTTATAAAAAAATAAATGGATATTACGACGGTAGGATAAATTTATTGATTGATTAAGACGAAAAAGTACAATGGAAGAAAACATTAATATTTCTAAAAACCCAATATGCTTTTGGAACATCAATTATCCTCTTTATAAGAGTTCTGAACCGGCATAGATAATACAAATATTTAGAAGCTGATTACATCAATTGTTCCCGAAGTGAGTGCAAAATTTATAGAAACATTGAGACTTTTGTTAACATGTTAAGAAGTGATGATGATTATGTTTATTTAATGTAATCTATAGGCCACCTAGCATTTAGCAATTGTCGGAGACGAACCAGGTATAGAACTGCGCCAAATCGAGAACGGGTCGCCTCGACATTTTTACCACACCTCACTGTTCTCCTTTCCCGAAAGCACTTATTCACTTTAAGGGAAGGGGAGAAGCGGAGTGTGGGGAAAGTATCGAGGCGGCTTGCTGTCGATTCGGCGCAGTTCTACCCCAGATTTAAGTATAACCCGACTTCAGCATTGTGATTTTGGTGGTCCAATGGCATGCACCGCAAGCCCGTGAAGAAATTTAAAATAATCTATGATACTACAGGAAAAAAAACAAAGTTAAGGAATACTAATTTCTAAAACATTTTGGTGAAAATCTGATCAAAACAATTTTTGTGGCCCGTTCCAAGAAAATGTTCATCTATGCTGAGTGTACTGAAGAACATGTCTTAACGTACCGTTGATGTTCTTTGAATCATTGTAACCAACTCACAAAACTACTTTCCTTGAAAGATAAGGGAAGCGATCGAGATCCAGAAACATCCCCCAAAATCTCAACTGTGTTAATGGTTACCCTCTCTCCAGTGTTTTGGAAACTTATCATTTCTGCTTCATTAGCCAGTGCTCACTGATCCGCTTCACTGTGCAGTTGTATATACATACAGTGAAGGAAAAAAGTCATCATACAGGTAAAAAAATCGCTTGTTTTACAAATAAAAGACGAAAAACGATTTCTTTTACCACAAATCGGTCATTAACGACAAGAAAAACTTAACTGTGGAGTATTTCTCTAATAAGTTAATTATGAACAAAGTTACAAGCATTGAAGTAGGCATGGAAAAATTCAATTCAAAATTATCATTTAATTTTTTTTTAATCAAAAAATCATCGTATTATGAGCACAAAATACGATTTGAGGATATGTCACTAATTTTTAGAGAAGGATATCGAAAAACGGGCACAGAGCGATTGCTGTAAAATATCTCGCTTTTTCAATTTTTAAAAACTTGTAGAGCTCTGCGCTCGACTATGTTAGTCGGGACATTTTATAAGTTGTCGGGACACTACTGTTAATAACGGTGACATGTCCCAACGTATCGGGACGAATGGCAACCCTACTATAGTTGCAAGCGTAACTTTGTTCATAATTAACTTATTAGAGAAATACTTTACAGTTAAGCTTTTCTTGTCGTTAATGACCGATTTGTGGCGAAATAAATCGTATTTTCGTCTTTTATTTGTAAAACAAGCGATTTTTTTACCTGTATGATGACTTTTTTCCTTCACTGTTTGTATGTATACTCCCGTGCGCCTACTTTTCTTTGTCAGAAGGTTTTCATTTCTAGCGTGGTTTACCCGTAGAATTAGATGTTCCGGCGGTTCTCCGCCCACTTTATTGTTCCTGAAGAAGTCACTTCCACCACTGGCGAAACGTCGAATTAGTAAATTTTGTATTGTTTGTGCTTTTATTTTATTTTGTATTTAGATTAGTTCTGTATTGCATATATACTCCACTACGACGACGCGGTCAAAACTCGAAAGCCCAAAAATAATTTTAAGTTCAAGTTCAAAACAATCTTAAGCTTAAATTTTTTTTCTAGTCCTTTTTCTCACTCTTTCCAAATTAGAAATATGTCAATTACACACAATGTGATTGTTGCCACTGTAATTTCCTTTTATCACTTATTTTTGCAATTATTAACAATCTTCCATCGAAATAAAAAAAAACTACTGCCATTATATGGAAGGAATTTCCAGTTAGTCGCCGCAGACCACATAGGTTTAACAAACTTATTATTTCACGTTGTTGAATAAATTGACATAAGTAACAAAAAGATTTTCAGTCCGCTTAAATATTTAAGTATTTGCGATGTCTGCAACAAAATAAGCATCGATTCCATTTATATGTCTACCAATCGCTAAGAATAGCACCATGTGCATGCGTAGGCATCTTTAAAGTATTTATCTTAATTTACAAGATCTTCATATACATACTGTAACTGTAAGTGTAGTAGTTTGTATATACGTTTTTATCACTATATTACTAGCAATATAATTGATTTAAAATCAATGATATCGCGGTGTACATATATGTATGTACTCACATGACAAGCTTTCTATTATTTAAATACCTATACTGTTATCAATAATTAACAGCAATAGAAAAACTAATAAAAATTCTCAATTATTGAATGTTGTAATGCTTGCAACTTTTTTTGTGTAATAATTTTTGTTTGCATCTAGATTACGACCATGTCATTAAGGTTTAGTCAGATGATCCAGAGGTTATCATCTTTATATCTCATTTTATGCATCAAATTTGTAACGTACGGAAATAAACCACCAATATTAGTAAAAATAACATAAACGAAATATTCTAGAAATAAATCCTACATAATTTTTATCTTCATCCGTTGGAAATTCTATAACGGGATGTGGACAACGTTCTGACATTTTTTGTGTACCGTACTCAACGACATACAGTAGTACCTATCACCGTACATGTGGATATAAATAACATCGATGGTATGATGGCATTAACCACATTCCTCGATGTGACTGACGCAACAGAAAATACTGTGGTAGATTAATTTTAATCGAGTTTGTTCATATCACAAATAAGAAAACCGATGAATTTTGTAACTTAACATAATAACGCTGTTATTATTTGTTCGACAACTTCCGATTAATCTTTATTTATTACCAGTAGAGGTAGATTAAAAACTGACTACGACCATATAACCGCAACGAAGCACATCGTCATTAGACCTTTAGATGTATAATGCAATAAACTAATTACGAAGAAATGGTTTTCTGTGATTCACACATGTTCCATTTGATGTAGTTGTTAAAATTTAAGCCGGATACATGCGACATAAAATTCTTATACAATGAATTAAGACCATTAGATATTTGACTTTATGGGATTGTTACGAACAACTAATGAAGAAACTTTTAGAAACACTTGACTATTACCAGCAATCCAAACCGTAGTAAAAGCTGTCCTTCGAATAAAATGACTCATCTGTGTTTCAAAGGATATGTACATACATACAGAAGAAATTTGAAAATGTGATTCTGCAAAAAACAAATAAGTGTACTAAAGTTTAGATAATTTAATTCAAAATTTCCTTTAAACTGCAAATTTGAGACATGTACTCCCACAGAGACAAGGGGTGGTAACAATATAAGATAAAGCAGTTTTGGTTAAATGTTGAGTTAATGAAATGGCAATTTTCAATGTTTGTGATATATGAATAAGAATGAAATCTTACCCAGTAGTATGAAATATATAAAAACAAATGTTTTATTTGTGGTAAAATTTGTGTACAGAGTGATCAGAAATTCACAGACAATCGTTAGGTAGAGCAGGTCTATGATTAATTCTAGGTCAACAATCCTAATATAGAAATGTTGTATTATCATTAGTTAAGCTATATGAATTGCTAAAATAAATGTACATTTGGCGAAATGATATAAAATCATTAATAATAAAAATCAATACAGAAATGATATAACAAAATTGTATTTAAGTCTAATGAAAATAAAAAAAAATTGACATAATGGTAAAATTGGGCATGGGTTTCAACGCAAAGCTGTAGCCTTTGCAGAACTGAATTTAGGACGCGTTGCAACATTTAATTCTGTTTATTACTCCCTGTTCATTAACAGGAGGCATCTTATAAATCTTTTTCTCCAAAAAACCTGACCTAAAGAAGTCAAGGGAATTCAAGTCTAGTAACCCTGCAGACCATACTATGGATTCATATCGTATATTCATATCTTGTAGTTCTGGCGTTATCAGCTATAGTGCACTATCGTGCATGAAATTCATGTCACACATTTATCTACTCACTTGTAGGTATTTAGTCTGTTCGTAAAAAATATTATTCTTGCAATTTTAGGATTCAAGATGCCTAGCCAAACATTCACATTGAACAAAGCAAAATATTGGCTTAAAATTAATTTAATTAATTCAACGTTGTGTTTCGTAATTTTATTTGACTGTAAACATCCACAAGACATTTCAAAAATTCGAAAATAATTTTCGAAATTGACGATCTCAGGTCAAAAGTATAGTAAGCTTTCTCATATTGTATTCAAGTAAAGTAACATAATTGTTATCGGCCAATAGTTGATGTTAAAATAAAGTCCAATAGAAAAATAAGGTGCGCATGTGAATTTTCCCATAAATTAATCAACAACAATCAAGAAAAATTTTCTACAAGATTTGATACTTCTTTTGAAGTAATTATATTAAGTACAAATTATTTTATTACAGGGTAAATGTACATATTTAGATCAGGAAACGTAGGCGTAAGTTTCTTAATCTTTAGAAAGAATTTTACATAACAAGATAGTTATGCAAGCAAATTAATGTAATTTAGACAAAAATTTACACAAGAACACGATGATACAACACATAATAGACATTTCGTCAAGCATTCTTTGTAGGAGTCTAGAATGGAAAAAGTTCACATACACATTACATGATGATATTGCAACAACATGTATTACACGATGCTAAAGATGGATTTTACATAAAAAGACCATCACAAAAACTCACACTGATTATCGTTGTAATTAGAATGTTAACGCTTTCGCTTTCGAAAAAAGTAAACTGCAAAAAGAATTTCACATTACAATATTCGATTGACAACCAAATATCTTTCCTAGAAGTTCGCTAGCTAAATTAATACGATAAATGAATATGTATTAACACAAAAATACAATGTCAATGCAATATATACAAACAACTTGCAGTAACAGAACTGTGAAATTTTTAAATACGGTATCAACAAACAGGTTTCGTTTGAACTGCGCGACGGACCAGAATAGCAGTCTGCACATGCAGTAAAGCCAGACGTGCGTGGGTATTGCGCGAAAAGAATATGTAAATCACAATAATATGATGTCATTGTGTTTAAATTTTCTATGTAACAGACAACGGGATGTTACTAATTCTTACTATTCAAGGCATGTCGATGGAGCTGTACTTGTCGTAACGTACTTGCAGTATAAAGAATTATTAAAATAAATATTGGAATGAAAATACAGACAATTATAGTGACTGTAAACTAATTTGTTTTAATCACAAAACTATAAATAGCTAGCTAAATAGTAAATACTATAGCATATAGGTATAAGTTATAAAACAATAATATCACACATAATTAAATTATTTCTTTATTCATTTATTTTTGTTAACTACTAAAAAATAATTAATATAGAGTTTGTCTAATATTGAAAAGCAACACTGTTACGGCTTAAAACTTGTTTTTTAATTACTTGCTTGAATAATGTTATTCTTACTCCGGTGATTAATCAAAACTTACATGGTAGGTGGATCTTTGTATGTTATTAGATGTAGCACATTTATATATAAACTAGTATTACTTACTTTTTTGAATATAGCATCCATAACGCATTTATATTTGGCCTACATGTATGGATTTTATTGCCTACATTGTTTCTTTTCTTAATTCAATGATATAACAACACAACAAACATTTTAAATTGAATAAATGCATACAATTATAGAAACTCTTCTTATTGAATTCCATTCTATTCTTGTCCGTGCAGTGTCTTTTAATTGTTTCAGTGTTGTTGGAACTGAGTTTAGTTTTCTTATGTCTACTTAGCTTGACTCACACGTGTAGTACCTAGTGGATTGAAATTCGGAATCCTTGTAAATCGATCCGGTTTCTAAGTTTAAACTTCTGAAATATACTGTTGCATAATGTTATATCATGCATTGAATAATGTTTTTCAAACTCAATAAAATTTGTATATAACACAAAATGTTCTTAAACATGTTTCTTATATACCAGCCAGCAGTTCTTTTTTTTTTTTATAGCCCTAGTATCATTTTACAAATTATACTAAATCTAGTTATTTACGGATGAATTTATTTGCTTTGTAAACCGAATAGGTTTGTAATTGAGGTATTTATTCGACGCGAAAAATGATAGCTAACTGATAGTCCCCCGACTATAACTTCTGCTAAACCCATTATGCGCGCGCTAGTGAGCAAATGCTCGGAGTGACAACTTTAAGAATGACTAATTGTGTGATTAGTTTAATTTAAGTTCAATAAACCCGCAGTAAATTTGAGTATTGCCTTCAATATTCAATTGGAAAGTTACTATTTTTATGAATCCTCTATAAATCATAATATTGAAAAACTAAAATTGATACAAATGTCCATTGAGAAATGAAACAAAACCCAACTTGTAGACCGGCTAAAAAACCGGATACAAATCGCATCGGTCACCGCGAAAACGTGCCACTCTACAAAATACCATTAGCGATCTGTGAATTATTCATCAGCTGTTTCGCGGTAATGATTCTGAGAATGTTCACAGATTATCGGCATGCGTGTGTTAAAATTACAATTCTTTTTAAGTCTATTTTTCAACGCAACATTAATTTACCAATATACGTACTTACATGTTATGAATGGTTAAAACGAGAACAGCATCTCAAACAATTTATATTTTCATTCCATATTCCTTCAAGAACCACAAAAAATAATAAATAGTATAGTAGCAATTACATTGGCTTTAAAAACTGTTTAGCAGTTGTAAGAAAATACCAATAAAAAACAAAACTGCGATCGATAATTTGGCGATATGTGTCTCAGTAATTTCGCTGAATAATGGTTGAAAACTTTATGACACTTGTACAAAAACAAATTCCTAATTATAAGATCAATAGTCAATTCTTTGAACACTATTATAGGCTAAATGAGAATTGTATACAGTAAAATATGAAAGTATAAATTACTGTCATATAATTTTAATATTAGTTGCTATTTCTACGAAATTGAAACTGTTTCAGTCGTCGAAAGTACATCTTCACTTTTTCATTAAATTATGCAACATTGAACATTAAATTTAAAAATACTGACATTCCAATAAGAAGCGTATTATAGGTTTAAATTTCAAACAATTTATCAAAGCAGAGAATTTAAGTCTAATACAAGAATTTTTACATTTAATTTAAAATGTTTGTCACAGCGTTCATAATTTGTGTTAATTATTAATTAATCTTTCCTGTTCAGTCAACTACTATGTTTCTTATCTGTTTGGCGTCTCATCTCAAATATACATATAACAATGCAACATCATTAATAACAATTTTCATAACAATTTGAATTAACGAAACCCACTTTGTTGAATATATTATAACCTAATATAATTGCCATCAAGTTTACTTGCAAAATTGTCAGTGACACGGTCTACGCATAATGCATTCCGGTATCTAACTATTAACCTGTCACATTATAAAATGCCCTATGAGATCATCACACAGTGATTCAATACTAGCCTCTGCACTCAACAATATAATGGACATTAAAACTTATGTACCTGCAGGAAGTTAACGGTTTACACTTTTTTTTAATTTCCCTTGTTAAACTGCAATAACATATGTACATATGTATCGCATGTGTTACATCATTCCAAAGAAGAGAGAATCGTATTTATTGAATTATTTGAAAGTTCTCTTTGTGTGCCATAAAAAGAATCGAATTTGAAGGTTGAAGCTCTACGGGAGAATAAGAAAAATACTTGAAGATTCTCGATATAATGTACCTAGCAAAGTATAAAAATAATGAATGTAATAATAGTAAGTAAAAAGTGGTTTATATGTTCTTTCAGCTTTGGGTGTAGAAAACTTATTAAGAATATGATAAGTTACAGCTATAGGGTTATAGTTATAGTTATAAGGAAAGTACATTCAGAATGTCTGTAGTTTGGTTCACAGAACTTAAATCATCACTGCGCATCGATTGGACCGGCCTAAGAACCTACAAAACAAGATTTATTATAAAACTTGTTTATATTCTATATTATTATTCTTTATTATAGAGTTGAATAATAATATGATCTTTAGTCGCAAACTTGTACAATTGAAATACTAATACGTCATATTCAAGTACAACAAAAAACAAGCAGCCGTTTCGTCTATGAAGGAAAAACAAACAATAGAAAAAAAAGTCAACGTCCTACTCAATGTTACAGAAAAAATTATCGAGAAAAGACAATTGTAAACAATCTGGACATTGTCGAAACACCCAGAATCAACTTAGAATTACTAAGAAAGCTCAAAACTACATTCAAATATATACCTTGTGGAAAACTAGTGAAATACTGCAATAAACACGTAAATAAATCCCATCAATAAGAGAACAGAAGGAAGCTGAGTTTGAAGAGCTGAAAAAACACTGAGTTTTAGTACAACTACAAACCCTTAAATCGTATAAAATTATAGCACCATCCTATATTATATTATTTCTTCCTGGCTAATCACAAACCAAAATAAATTCACGATAATAAGAGAACGTATCAGTAAACAAAATCCAAAGATATTCGCATTAAAGATGTTAGTCAATAGACAAGCAAAACAGTATTCGATTTAAGCTTCAAATATATTTTACAATTTTATTACTAGTTATACGGACACATTGAAGAAATGCTGAAATCTACAATACGAAAAAAACGAGAAGATGCTAAATACATACGTTGTAAAAGACACTCCTACCAGGCTTGGATATAAATAGTAGGCGTGTAGAAGCGCAAGTTGTTACTGTCGTTATAAGTTGCCCTTATTTTACTATACACCGTGTCCAAAGTTATCGGTGCACTATTGCTATCTCCGTTATTTTTGCAGCTACAGTTGTGGTCAAATTAGCAAATTATTAGTGTTTTTAAATAGTAGTTTTCAAGTAGATTGTTTTTAAAGCTGATTAGCATGCAGTTCATGAAAAAACAATTGAATTACGTATTTCTGAGAAATTTAAAAATTTATAATTTTTTTAAATGGAACACCCTGTATATTTGTACATATTTAGAAAGATAATTTTATTTGCGATATAAAAGCTTCAATACACTATTATCCTTAAATGAATAATAAATTTGTTATGGAATTTAGTCGATGTCAAAGAAACATTATTAATAGTGGGCTTCTTTCACTTCAAGCCAAAAAATATTATATCTGTACATATTTGGAAAGAGCATAACGTTTTGAACAAAAAATATCCAATACATAGCTATCTTTAACTGAAAAATAAACAAATGATAAGCGTTTAAAGCTTAAGAAATTTGTTAACATTTAATTTTATGTTGATCATGGAAAATGCTCTTTCCAAATATTATTACAAATATAAAATTTTTTGGCTTGAAATGAAAGAAGCCTACTATTAATAATGACATCGACTAAATTCCAACATAACTACTTTATTATTCATTTAAGAACAATAGTGTATTCAAGCTTTTATATCACAAATAAAATTATCTTTCTAAATATATACAAATATATGTTCCATTGTATATGTTGTTGTTCCATAATATATGTTCCATTTAAAAAAATTATAAATTTTTAAATTTGTCAGAAATACGTAATTCAATGCTTTCTCATGAACTGCATACTAATCAGCGTTAAAAACACTAATAAATTTGCTAATTTTACCACAACTGCAACTCCAAAAATAACGGAGATAGCAATAGTGCACCGGTAACTTCGGACACGGTGTATACACTACTATTACTACACACTATATACTACTATTGAAAAATACGTACAGAATATCTTGTAATTATTTAAAACAAAATTATTTTAAACATGTTTGTTACTGTATCATATGAGAAATAGATAGATAGATAGAAACTTTGTTTTTCTCAATAATATTATTACCAGACAGTGACCTATTTGTAAAGTCTCAGAAATGGATGTTGCACTTACGAAAGTAAAATGTTACCGATAAAAACGCTTCACATAAAGTTCCTTATTGAAAGTGTCTTATAATTCGCGGTTTATATTTCGTAAACGATTATATGACAGCAGATGATCTGTCACATGCTGCTTCTTCCCAAAAATAATTGATTACAATACATTCATTCTTGTTTAAAATAATCAAGTAACACTCGTTAAAAATCTATTTATGTGTGCAGCTCTTCTTGGTATTTGTCATTAATAAGTCATAGTTATGCAATAATAAATTAAGTAGAAATAAGCTGTAAAGACTACTCAGCGAAATTCTATGGTTCCACCTAATTTTGTAGTGTCCATATCAATATTTAGCAATTGGTACGAGTTTGAATTACCTAGAATTATATTTCTGAACGTGAAGAAATAGAAGAGACATTATATTATCAATATCACAAATTCTAGGTATGTAGGGGAAGTACCTGCCGTATAAATGTATAAATACGAGCGAAATTTCTATAATTCTGCAGAATTAGACAGATATACTAGGAGGAAAAAATTGTAATAAAGAGGTAGGGTTTTCAATCCGAAGCATAGCTAAGGAACTAGGACGAGCCCGTCATCTCATCAACAATTTTATAAAGTTGGGTAATTTCTATGGGAAAAATCGCGCTTACGGAAGTAATCTAAAACTACATCGAAGGCAGCGCCCATTGATGTTTCAGTTAGCCTCTTCTAGTAATATAACCAAGCGGCAAATAAAATTTAATTTAAATTTACCAGTAATTAACAGACGTGTACAACAAATTTTATCTGGCAGTAAACGTTTTCGGCCGCTAAAAAAAGGTTTCAAAGCCACCTTTACAAGAAGCACATACAGAGGCAATACTTGAATTTGTGCGAGATTACATGAGATGGAATCATGAGTGAAACAATGTCATATTTTCTGACAAGAAGAAATTTAATTTGGACGGGCCTGATCGTTTCCAATATTATTGACACGATTTGCCCAACAACACCAATGAGCCGAAGTTCAGGTAGCGGTAGTATAATGGTTTGGGCGGCTTTCACCCATAACAATAAAACCGTCATATGTTTATTTCTACGTGAATTGATTCTAATTCTTATATAGAACTGAAAATCCATAATTCCATACAATTAATCGGGTTAATGACTTGCTTTCTCGCCCGATCTGAACCTCATCGAAAATCTGTGGGGAATATTGGCAAGAGACGTATATGTCAATAATAAACAATACGATAGCGTCAAAGAACTAAAATCTGCGATAACCAGGTGTTGGAATGGTATTCCCATTTGAACATTGACCAAATTGATAGACAGTATGAAGACCCGGATGTTTGACGTTATTTTGAATAGAGGATCTAACACTTACGAGTTTAGCAAAAATAATAATTGTTTATGTATTTATTTTATTTAGTAATTGTGTCTTTTCTAGTGGACCTATAGAAATTTCGCTATTTTGAATTACGGTTACTTTAAATATTACCTATATAAAATGTAATTATATTTTTTAATGTTATTTTCTCTTGTATTGGTGTTTCTTTGTAGTTCAACTTCCATATATAACATGCACGCCGAAGATATTAAGAAAAACAAATACATATTCTGTTCAAAAGTTCATATGGCACTATAGAAATTTCGCTGAATGTACATATAATCCACGTTTAACACACCACGAACAACATATTTCTGGATTCCTTACGGAAGTGTTGTGAGACAAAGAATTCAAATCGGATTAGGAAATTATTGAAACTGTATGATTTCGGTTGGGCACGTAATAAAGGGAATATTCCCTTTAATTTTAATCTTCTTGATAGGTATAAAACGCAGTAGTACTTTTGTCATTTGCAAGTATTGTCATAAGATAAGGAATCCTTATTAGATTGTAAATACAGTAAAGATACGCGCTCCATAAATTATTTTAAGGAGTTTTTTTAAGGAGTCTAATATAACACAATAAAATTTAAAAAATTATCCTCATACAATGCAACCCACCTAAATTAAGGGTAAATAACAAGTCGTTCACACTGTTATTCAAGATGTTTCGAACAAATAATTACAAGAACTCAAAGCTCAAATAAATATGGTTCTGCAATTAGTTTCGCGACTTTAAGGCGAAAATGTTTACTAAAATTTTACTTTCGCGCAATTCAACCGCAACGAAATAATTTTTATTTGTTTCGAAAGTTAATGCCATGTCACCTTTAATTTTTTCACAGCTTACATTAATTTCACTACTATCCTTGTATATAGAGATAACGGTTAAAATACACTAGCCCATTAACAATTTTAAATATTGTTATACACACGCAAAAATATAAATATGTAAGCTAACAATATATTCAAACATGTGTATTGCTACACACGACGGTCTACAAACCACTTCACGCTTACATTACATTAACTGTAGAAATCTAATAAAATAATTACAGGCACTTTTTAATAAACATTATTTTGACTTCTTTAGCATTAATGCACAGTCTGCGAAAATGTTCGTTTTACTAGTTCTTAATTTGTAAACTGTGAGTAAACTGAACCATGACCTTGCAATTCTAATCACTCGCATACAAGCCATTTAAATACATCTACAAGTAGGAATTTTATGCTTTAAATGATGATGTAAGAGTATAACCGTTGAATTTGTAAGTAGTTGCTATTGTAATGATGGAAGGTATGTGTCGTATAGAACAACTGCAAAGTAGGAAAATAATGCTGAATTAAATCTTAATGTAAATATTGAAACACGCACAGTACGAGTGAGAATAAAACTATATAAATATACTGATAGAATCATCAAAATGACCCAGCAGTAATTATTTTGGTTTTTATTTTTTCTCACGTTTAGATTTAATTTTAAATAATAAACTGGATATTTTGTTGTTAATACTCTACTCCTTTAACATTGAATGCCGAAAGACACTTGAAAGATAAAACTATTTTTCATAAATTTTACTTGTCAGTTTATATTGCAAGATTAAATTATTTGTTAATATTTTATTAGTAAACTCGGCAAAGAAGGGGAAGGTTCAGCGCAATACGAAGAACGATGCAGAGAGGCGAACTGCGTGGCACGGAAACTCGAGCGTCTGTATAAAAGCATACTTGTTTAGTATTACTCCATTGGTCGTTGCGAGTGCTTATCACTACACACATACTTAGAAAATGAACGAAACGGCGTATTCCGAAGAAACTAGAACACGTAATAGTGAGCATACCGGATTTAGAAAACAAAGATGATAGAATTAAATATGTATGTGAGGTGCGACAAGTATTTGACATGTGCCAGCAAAGTATAAACCACTGTTCTCTATTCGTGGCAAACGATACAGCGAACCATTAACATTTGATATAGGTGTTTGTTTTATTCTATATAATCTACCGTGCACTTTACTAGACCAAGAAGTATTTCTCTTCTTCAGGAGCAAGTATTTAGATGATACGTTACCAAATTGGATATCGATCCAAAATGTTATTCCGTCTGCTTGTGACTATGTTGAAAGAAGAATTAAAGCAGAATTGAAAGATAAAAAATTGTGTTTATATGTTATTTGAAAGTGTTATTGACAAGGATTCAGATTTTCTCATGCTAAGACAAATTTGTGAAGGTGCGTCGAAAGATCCATTAAGTTGTCACAAGGATTAGATACTTTCAATTTGCAAATATAACATCACTCGATGTGAAACGATTGTTTTCATCATTGAAAAAGATTTATTTCGCACGCCGTACTCATTTGACTGAAACAAGTGTGGAAACATATTCGTATTTAATGATTCAAATATTTAATAGATGCCACCCAGTGTGTGATTTCGAGGAAGCTTTTTAAAGCAGTTACTGTTTCAGGGCGTTACATAATATATTTTTTATCATTGTTTTATGT
Source organism: Holotrichia oblita (assembly GCA_023690525.1). Taxonomy (NCBI): domain Eukaryota; kingdom Metazoa; phylum Arthropoda; class Insecta; order Coleoptera; family Scarabaeidae; genus Holotrichia; species Holotrichia oblita. The sequence goes on from CM043021.1 coordinate 57,391,354, forward strand.
GTAAACATTCATGCCTATGCCCACTCATGAAGGTCACGAACATAAATGATGCGAGTACATAAACGTTACTGAACGGTCGCCTTGATACGGCTGTGCAGCCCCTCGACGTTGTTCTCAGCACTGCACTGAAACATCCTCCGCTTTGCCGAGTTTATTTATTAGCATAGATGCTTCTACATCTATAAACGTTTTAATTTATGATTTAATGAGTAAGGTAAAACAGGAAAATCACACATTGGAGAAGAAACTCACAAAAGGTGGTAATCGTAATTCTACCACCTAATTGTATTTCACCTATCCAACTACACCCAGCCAAAATGTAATTCCTTTGACAAAAAAATATACTATAATCAGAAGAGCCCTTTGGGTCACTTTTTAGAATTACATTTCATTGGCTGTTAAAAACATCGCTTTAAAAAATACACACTTTTTCCTTGCCCGTACTTGAGAAAAGCTGTGACTGGATGCAATTGTGACATGCTTAAATAATATGCGACTCTAGTTAATAACGATCCTATTTTTATCGCAAAATATGCAAAAAGTAAAAGAGCTTGTGATGATGGAATACCATTGTTGATGCTTAAAGAAAATGTGTTCTCAATAGACGTGTATCGAGGACAATCTTCGGAATTAACAAACTTGTTGCAGCAAATTAGCTGTAGCTGTATTAGGAAACTCCGTCACAAATTGAAGCAATCTGAGTGTTACGTAAACATAAAGCTTAATAGTCTAAAGGTGAGTATGTACATACTAAATCGATTTTGGAGTAAATGACAAGCCCGTTGTAAGTTCGAGTATTTTGCATTTTTAAACCAATTCAGGTAATAAAGTATCTTGTTCGGTAGAAAACTGCTTATTAAGTAATCAAAAATCCACATATCCCTAGCTTAAAATGAGATGATCTAATAACTTTACGTTTCTGTTTTGGAGAGTCCATCTACTCAATTTTTCGATAAAATCATATTAACGACTTTGTCTAAAATCCAAAAGAAATCAGAATTTTATTAATTATCAATATTAGTGAAACTCCTACAGTGCCACACAAATATTGCTAAACTTTGCTAACTAAATTTTCTTAAGACACAAATCAACTTAAACATAAGAATTAAATCACAACAATAGCAATAAATATATGATATGATAACTATACTCGTATTACTCAACTATCTTCATTAAATTCCAAGGGACATCCTACATAAAAAACAAAATGACATATTATGCATAACGTCATCATAAGAACTGGTTTTGTTTACACTAAAATGCTTTTGCTGTCTACTGTTTTAAGTCATTACGCATTCAATAGTTATACTTCGGAGAAATACGTGCGATACATACTTCATAAACAACTGTTAAGGAATTCACTTTTAACACTCTGTCCATCAAATACGTATGCATGCAGTTTAAGTAGCACAACGATTTAATTAGTATTATAGCGAGTTATTTTGCAATAATAAAGAATTTATGTTACAATAATCATTTTCTTCGACAAAGATTGTCATTCATTGAAATCTATTATTACTCTCAAGTACTTTTACTTTTATTTAAAACAATATAGCCGACGAAAACTTTTATTATGTGAAATGTATCAAATTCTAGAGAAATCCTAGAAACTATAAAAAATTACATACGTCTGATGCCATTCGTGCTTTCATCTGTTGTTGCATCCGGTTGGGCAACAAAGTTGTTTTCAATAGTTTCAAGCTAAGTACAGTAAAAGCTCTTTTAACCGACATTCTAACAACCGGCACGCTCTATTAACCGGCATCAGCTGAGCGTCTCACGAATGGCTTTTTCCGGTTACGTTCGGGCCGCCTCGGGTACTGGCAGACGTAAATAAACACTTCCCGCCAATCTATTGGCAACCTATTGGTCTTTGCACGCCATTCTCTTTGTCATTTAGTATTCCTCAGAGTGTCTACGTCTGATGCAATACTTAAAATACAGATTGTGCACAGTGTACTATCATGATTAGTTTTGATCGTGAATATCACTGGTTAAACCTAATTCTATCTATTCTACCTACATATATGCTATTAACCGGCAAAATCGATTAACCGGAACGGCTGTGGTCCCGAACGTGCCGCTTAAAAGAGCTTTTACTGTACTAAAAAAGTTTGAAATGTTACATATGACAATTTCTAAGAAAAATTGGCAAATTACATTATTTTAACACCAATATATCAACGTAGTTTATATCTTGAAAATGTAAAATACATCCTTCCACCAAACAAGTTGTTACGTTATAAGTTATTCTTCGACATACAGTACTGATCAAAATAAAGTGACAACCTGTATATTATTCATTAATATTCTTTATAAAATTTAAAAATGTCTAAAATAATCCAATTATGAATTACAAATTAAACCTTTTCTTACGCATTTTTATATTCTAGAACTATCAGTGAGGATTGACAAAAAAGATTAGTTAACAATTTAGCAGAAAATGTACTCCATCCATTCAGTACCTTCTGATAGTATAAGTAGTGCGTTCAATGTTATTTCAAAAGCTAATGACTATTTTTATTTGTTACTTAAATACACAGGTTTTGCAACACTATATTTACCTCGCTGCTACTTTGTTTTGCAAAATGCAAAAAATAAAAATAAAAAAGTTATTGCTATGCACGTGTTATAATTTCTATATTTTTTTGGCAATACAAAAGGTATTTCGTTTTGGCGCAATAACACCTATCTATGTTACTTTTGATGGAATATTTTGTACATCAAGATGTGATACACTATTTACAAGAGCGATTTCCATGTAAATCGATTGGATGATATATCTTAACCTGCAAATTCGCTGTTTTTATGGAGATTCATCAAACAAGTTCAATGGGAAGTTCTAACAATACGTGAAGTGCAGAATAGAATAAGACAGGCATTTGCAAACGTTATCGTCTGAAATACTTGTTTAACAGAACTGAACTTCGAGCACCTAATTTAAAAAAGAAACCAGTATTGATTGTTTACGTGGAACGGATTCAGAGACTTTAAAGCCTGGATTAGGTTTATCTATGAGGTTCACCAATACGAAGTGGACCAATATTAGTTTACATTTTTTTAAAAAAAGGGGTTGCGGCGAAGGAACTGTAATTTTATTTCGAAGGCATCGAATCCAATCCCATTTCCCAATAGCGCAAGTTATTAAATTACCTAATAATAAAATACATATAAAAATTTATGGGGTGTTAATAACATACATAGGTGCAATATCGTCGAAACGAAACAGACTCTATAAAAAATATTTTAACAGTTGCAGGAGTTACACATCAATAACTTTTTCCTTTATACTTTTCCTATATTTCGGAAAATAAGACAGCAAGGAAAGAACTATACAGAAGGTTGGCGGACTCTTTTTTCCAAATTTATATTCCACATTCGTAGATATTTATTAAGTTGAATGTATCTATGAGTAATTTGAAGATACAAATCTTGCTAACTTCATTGTAAATAGTAGACACGTATGTATATACTTACCAAACATATTACAACTGATCAACCATGCTATACATATATTACACTGAGTTTCGGTAAATAAAAGGCTTTCTTTTGCAGTTGTGAAGTATCTTATAATAATATCATTGGTAAATACACATCATGCGACTCAAATAACGTATTAATTTAGATTATAGTCGAAATATTTGAAATTTAGACAGTTATCGAAAATATGCGTATTGCATATAGGTTTCCGCAATTCAACTCTTTTAATTCACTGATAGATATCCTCAACTCAAGTGAATTCAAAATAAACCTGTAAGATAATGTCTTTTGTAATTAGTAATACTTGAGGTGTTGGTGTTCTTTTAGTATACATATATGTTTCTTATCTTTTATACATCAATACTCCCTACAGTAATAAATAATTTCATTCGAGACTTGACAAACAATAATAAAATTTTTAATTAATGCAAACACAATAAAACAATAGTCGTCAGCTGTTCTATTTAGCAATTATTTATTTTAGTCTGTATCTAAACCGGTATAATTATTCTTGGAACTATAAAAATAAAATACACAAGTTTATATAGCTTCTCATACAGCTAACTTGACCGAATTTTGAAAAACCTTGGTTTGAAATAATATTTTCAATATAAAAACAGAAATACTTATAATCTTATAAGCAACAGTGAAATTTTCTGTATCTGCGATGGTATTTCTGTTATTAATGTGAGTACTTTCTTTTTTAATCACAGCTAACTCACACGCTGTTCCTAGTGCAATATTTAGATTGGAAGTTTTATGGCCACTAAATATAACGTTATGCAAAAAAGCACTTTTGTTTACGCCAATCTTAAGCAAAAAGGATGCGTAGATATATTATTTTCTAGATAATCCTAGTACTTACCTATAATACTTACACAGAAAGATATGACGTTTGAGTGTTTATAATTTATAAAGCGTCGTTCACATAGGATTAGTGTAGTGTAGTGGCTGTCTAATTTGGTTGTAGTAGTGAATTGGCTTTGCGTTCACATACGTTTAGTAATTGCAAGCGTTAATTGTTCATGAAGTTAGCATTTTTTAGTTTGTTTGATTATATTCACAATATTAGTTGAGGTAATTTAATTTTGCAGTGCCTTATTAATCATTAATTGTAGTGCTATTTCTTTATAAGAATTTTCTTTTTTAAAATTATTTTTAAAATCATTGGATCTTCTGTTCCAAATAGCTGGATAATTTTATAATATTGCAGTTAACCTTTAATCAAAATCCATGTTATACTGACAAATTGATTTATTTGATTGTCTGTAGTCTTTTAATTTTCAACATAAGCCTACTTTTTGTAAATTTCACAATTTCAAATATAGTTTCTGTAACATACTTCATATTGGTTTTATGTCCTTGACGTATAGTATTTGTGCACGAAAATTAAAAGTTTACAAACTTCTACACAGGATTACACCGCTAATGCAATACCTTTGACATTTCTGAACGCTTTCAATAGTTTACATTATTGTAAATATTGCACTACACTGTAATACAATTATAATACGATAATACCCTATGTGAACGACGCTTAACTTTCTTATAACAGAGAAAACGATATCATTGGTGATATTTTACAAATCATTCTTAAATAAGTAATCTTTAAACTTAAAAATGTACATGCTTGTATAGGCGTATAACGGAATTAATTGAAAGTTGAGAACATAATGCTGTAAATGGATGCGAGATAAAACGAAATGCGACACCATCTGGAACGGCGACCAATTATGTGAGCTACATGATGGGTATTTACCACATTTGCTATAGTAGATGAGGCAATGAACTACAATGTTTGCGATAGACAGCTTTGTAATATACACACATACTATACATATTTATGTTTGCAGTATAAAAAGCGAGATAACAGTAAAGAAGTAATTACATATGACATGTACGGAAGATTCTTCATCATATAAAGTCTGGTCAAAGAGCGAACGTTGCCTAAAACACATACAGTTAACGCAATGATGACCAATATGACATGCAATTCTATTGTTTACAAAACTGCCAATAGCAAAAGATTCTTCTATAATTTGCAGTACTGTACTCAGATTCTAAAGCTCAGACAATTAGACGTCGATCACAACCCTCAATAAGATTAAATCGGAAAATTCTATTGTTATTCTATGTTGTCTGTATATTTTTAGATAATTTTAAAGAAAACAATATTTTGAACAAAAGGTTATTATTATTACGTTCTACTGTAAACCTGAAAATAAGTAAATAACACGCACTTGAATGTTCTAATAATTGTCAAAGAATATTGTGGAATAAATAATCACATACAGGTTTTTGTGATTAGCTATTCATTAGTAAATAATTGCTTTGAAAAAATCAATTGTTTCTCTGTTTTCAGCATCTCAATCAGAATAAAAAATATCACCAACTTACCACTTAATTTAGTCAACTTTATTGCACCAACGCTAAGAAAATTAAGCTTTTTTTCCTCAATAGAACTTTGGCATGGTATATTATTCGCTGATCACATATAAAATTTTATTTAAGAAAGAAATAAGTAGATAGAGAAAAGATAAAACCTTATATTTATGGTATACGACATACGATATAAAGCATGTATAAAAGACCATCGGATAGATTTTCAAAGTTTATAAATTCAATCTTTGCTATATCATTGCAATATCTATTCGTTTTTACATGAATACGATACCAAACACCTTAGGTTCATATGCTTAATAATCCCAAACAATCAAGAATCTATATATACAGATTAATATTTTAAGAACTTTATCGTTGCCAGTAGTAGCATTTTAAAACTTCAAAAAGACAACTTACTTAATTCAAATAGAGAGAACACTAAGATTTTTGTGATACTTTTAGATACAGTACAAAGAATAATAATAGTAACCGCAATAGGTAATCTTCTCAAGCCAATTGTTGTTCACTTAATCCAGTTCATATAATGTCGTGCATGTCAACTCAAATAAGCATATCATTCATAAAATAGGTTTTGATTACAGTCTCAAATAGGCGTAAAAACCATCTTGCAATGTATGCCGTGAGAAGCAGCAGAACTAAACCACAAACAGTATATTATGTACATGTATAAAATATTTGCTTGTTGAGATATCGTATCTAATAGTAACTATGCTACTAAACACTACTAGTTATAAAAATCCTATACACAGCTCAATTACATGGAATGATGTCATTTAAGTTCTTATCTTCAATGGAAGTAGTCTATTGTTAACTACAATACAAATTAATCTTATTTGTATATAAAAGAAAATAAACGTCATTTAACCAAACGAACAAATATTACGTAACGAACTGATAAGTACTGAGCTTCAATGAGATTTATGCAGTTATACATATCTTATAATATTCATTAAAGTATAACATCGCTCACAAAGACTAAAGTACACTTAAGGTTTACATTTTAAGTCTTCACACACTACAATTAATCCATCCCGACAATTAATAAATTATGAAAATGGACGCCTGTGACAATATGATGATGTCACTTCGTAATGTAATCATCTCGCCCACTTTTTGTTAATTCAAAAAATTCCAAAATCAAGGTCACCATATTCATAGGATTCATTCTAAAAATATATATTATTCGAAAAATTAAGAAAATTAGAGATAATGTGTTTTACTTAGACGATATTTCCTATGAGTGACATTAGTTTCAGGACAAATATCTCTATTTTAATTTTAGATTAAATGTACCACGTTCTTCACGCCAGATGTGTGAATGACCAACATGTATGTACAATAATACATACATTCACACATATTTTTAGAAATCAAGTTATATTCGTATCATAGTTTCGACATCGAGAAAAAAGTTTTGACATATACATATGAAACAGATTTGTATTGCACGGAAGAAACCTCGTTCTTATTGTTTCTCCAGATCACTGTAATAATAGACTTCTGACTAATTTCAAAATAAATTAACGGTATGATTGAACTGTGCGATACAAACGTCTAAAGATAATGAAATGACATCAGGGTTATCTTAGCTTCGTTATTTATCACTGAATAAATGTATAAGAATACTTTTCTAACACATATTGTAAAAGTTATGAAATAAAAAACAAACACATCCGGAAATGTAAATATGTGTATAGTTAATGAGATTTGTAAATATAGTATATATCATATCTATTCATACTTCTTACAAATACAATACTATCATGTGAGAAATGTCATTGAGTTAGATTTACATTTAAATCTTTGTCTTAACCTCGTGACGTAATATAGGACTAAATGGTAACTTTGCCTATCTTGTTATCTTTAATAATCCACAGATAACGATTATATCCGGTGTTATATATACTGAAAATTGTTAAGTTTAAACGCCAAGCCGCCAATAACCATTATTTGGCTAATTGTCAAACTTTTAGTGTTTAACACTATTTTCAGTTAGTCAGAAAAAACTAATGAATGTAACTTCTATGTAGTTGAAACATAATTCTACTCATTGTCAGTTATGTTTCAAGTTTACAAATTTGTTATCAAAAATATGTTAAAGTGGTTAGACATAAGACGAGTATGTATTCATTGTATCAACAAAGATCATTTGCCTAACCAGCAAATAGAATGATAGATTTCGAATTTGATGAATTATTGCATCTGTGAGGAAATTCAATATTTCGGTTGATAGTTATTATAAACGCATAATATGAACAAAATTAGCACCTCAAGTATGTGTTCAACGTACTGTAAAATTTCAACAAGGTATTATGATGTGGGGGGAGGGGTTGTATGTCGATAAAATCCGTGGGCACATTAAAGTTTATTGATAGTAATATCAATGCCGCAAAATATGAACCTATTTTGAAACGAAATCGGTTATCGGATCGGTTATCGGTTCAACAGGAGATATTCACCGATGAAAATTTTATTCTTCAATAGAACTGTTTTATCATACAGTTAAATTAGTTTAGGAAATACTTCAGCGATCATCACATTAAGATGTTAACCTATTTTTAAAGTAGTCTTAATCTACACATGATGAAAACCTTGCAATATCATGCAAAGACCACTTAAGTCTTGGTTTCCATAAGACTAAGTTCAGCGCACCGTATTTCTGCTCAGCAGAATACATTTCAAGGTAATCGTTTTTCCTCTTGCTTTCATGCAGTTCGGTAAAATTAGTACGACGAATAGTGAATGAAAATTTGAAATTATTTCTTAATTATTTGTCTTTTTTGTAATAATGTTATCTCCTTACTTATGTATAAAATAAATATAAATAAATATATATAAAATCAACTTTCCACGATATAAGTAAATGACAATATATTATTGGCTGTTCTACTCAACGCGATACACTATGATATTGCTTAATCATAGTTTTGTATGTTAAGAATTTATGCAAATGCACTACATGTTTACCTAGATGGACGTTCATGTCTTAGAAACGTTGATTTGAGAAGGAAAAATACATAATCCCCAGAATAAATCAGTAAATTCAAGACATTTAAAATACTTCTTCAAAACTACATGAATAATTAACCCAACGCCGAAAATAACCAATGTCCTTATTTAGATCAAAGGAACTTACTGAAGGTTAATAAATTGTATATTTGAACACCTTAGTGCAAAAAGTACTCCTAAGTGACACACTATAAGTAGGAAATGTTCCGTACTTCCCAATGGTTGTTACAGATTTGTGTTAAACCGCACCTAGGGTGTAGGATTCTGAAAATCGCTGTGCTTGTTGGCATCGATTTTGAGCACAAGAGGTACCTAAGTATTTAAATAAGAGCATCTACATATTTAAACAGTATCGATCTCAACATGTTTTGCACATTATCTGCTATAACTAACTAAATTTATTATCTTGTAGTAATATTGTGAAGTGTGTATTAAAACGTTAACGGAATATTGAAGTATTTATTCAGTGTCTTTTGATGCGCCGAATATAATAATAATAATTCATGCCTTAGCATCCCTCAATAGCAAAGCAGTCTATAAAAGCACAATAGATGTGTAATAATATTATGGTTGCCTGCTTTTATTTTAAGAACCCTATTGATTGAGCAAGGATGAATAAAAAGCTAGATCTTCTAATTGAAAATCTTCGCACTCTTCAGATGAAAATATGGCAGAGAAACAAGACAATCAGAAAGTTGGCCCATCTACAAGTACATGTTTGCGAAATCTACGGATTAACTGCGAATATTAGAAAGAAAAACCGAAGGCCAAGAAACGACGTGTTAAGAGAACTTAAAACGTAACATGATAAAAAAACGGGAATCTCTCGTTGGCACAAATATACACATCACTGAAAACAATGAACGTAACATGCCAATAATCATAAAAGACTACAAAATTCCATTTTTAACATCATAAAAATATTAATTCACATATTATTTTAAATTTTAAAGCAAGTGCGCACCATTGCTAACTTCGTTATTATTGGAACTACGAAGTCGGTTAAATTCGTAGCGTTTATAGAAGGGTCTTTATGTGTGTTGAGCAAGAGGGTTTTTGAACAATTACTATAATTATTATAGTATAAACTTATAACTTATTTTTCATAGTTATGTCGATTTGTTTTTACTTAAACTAAGGTACTGAGTTAATATAAAATGCCATAATAACTTCTTTATTTTTAATTTTTTCGTAATGTTGTATTAAAACTTTTTTGTTCAGAATTAAATTTATAATCAAACTGCAGTAAGATATACAGGGCGTTCCATTAACAACAAAAAAAAAATATTTTCTTGAATATCTAAAAGAGTTGACATCCAATTATTTTTCTGTTGTTACCATTGTAATCAGCAGGACAAATACTACTAGTTTGCTAATTTAACCGACTTCGTAGCTCCAATAATAACGAAGTTAGCAATGGTGCGCACTTAAATTAGAACAACCTGTATAACAAAACAGAACGAAATTTCTGTAAATTTAGATTGTGCAGGTGCACACAAAAACTTTTTGCAAGTGAGTGAAAAGAAAAAGCTAATGTTAAGCATTTGTTTCTATATATGTATTACTTTGCAAGCAAAGAATACTGTGCAGAACTGGATGTCGTAAGAGACCAACGTAGTGAAGCGAACCAAAGGAACTTCTGAATTATGAATACGCAAATTTATTTTCTTATATCAATAAGAGTTAGTTAGTTAGTTAGTTTAGTTTTTTTTTAGTAGTTACTACCGAAGTTTCTTTTTAATATTATCAAACAATAAATTTTATAATATGAATCTGTGCTGACATTAAAGAAATAATAACCATAAAGCTTCCAAAAACCCATTTTCATCATTTCTTTTGCCAAGAAGCACCTAAGTGGATTTTTTTTTATTTTCTAAAACTAAATTAAAAATTAAAAAAGACAGCATATATAAAGCACTAGAGCTATTTCAGAATCTACAAACAAATGATAAATCTTGAAAAATAATATCTCTGCGTTCACGAAAAACTTCAAATAGAAAAAGCAGTTTATCACTGAGGTACTTTTTGTCCTGCGACGTTCGTTTAGAAATTGACATCAAATCTCGTATCAACAAAAGAGCTTGGGCTTGCATCTTAAAATGGCATGAAAGATAACGATAGCTGTAAGCAGAGTGAACGCAGTGAACGCAACAGAGTGAACAAAGTCTCGAGAAACAGCAGTTTTAAACCCGACACGTCTAGCAAAATTAAGGTCATAAGTTCTTTGCGATTGCAACGGGTGCACATAGGAACTCGGCAACTACCGACAATCCGGGTACCTCACAAATGCTCACTTCCAAGCACTGGGCCCCAACCGGATCGATATCCGTCAGCCGGCTGCATCGTTGCTAAGGCGACATAGAGGCGGCACGACGGCGGTGGTAGATATTCAGCTGGCGGCGGCTTACAACCGAAAGTAGGTTGACCAGTGGCGATGCGTCATAGTCTAATCGGGTTTACGACCCCTGACTAACGGGAGACCGCTCAATTTCAACGATTTCATGGGTAATTACTATACTGCATGGTATATACACATATACTACATATACACAACAAGGAACCCAGGTCGATATCAGCGGAAACCGCAGAAACGCGTTATTTTGAAACTGATAAAATCGCCGAGCCTACTCAACCATCGCTTAAGGTATTCATGAAAGAAACGTGTATACATCCATTGTTAAATTTTTCTTATCGAAATACCAGATATTTAGGTTGCTGATGTGTGTGGCATTACATAATTTCAAGAAATATTTACAATAACTACTGTTAATATATCTATGTGTTTTGTGACCTTTATATACTTATCTTTCAATTAAAGAAGATATAATCAAAGATAATAACTACAGTGGTCAAAAAATACATTACTATACGACACAAAGTACCAACAACTAAGTACCTGTTATTTTGTTTGTCTATAGGCCGACAAACAGGATGACTTCAGACTCTCAGTTACAATAATAGAGTCAAATAAAATATCTTAGAAACAAAACTGTAAGGTGATATAGAATACTACAAATATGTTTACCAGACCATACAAAAATATTATATGAAAATTGATTATAAAGTCGCAAAAATGGGTTAGTTCTTAAATCAAAATTATTCACTGTTTTAACCTACAATAATTGCTAAATGGAACCATAGCCCTTGAAAGGATTGAAATGATATTAAATTAAAAGAAAGAAAAATCGTCCGCCTCTTCCTACAGATACCAGATCATCCATGTCAAATCAACAAGAAAAAATTGACATTCATGATTCAAATTCTGATGAAATTTATTATGTTTATTCTTTTGGTTGACATGAGTAACCATATATGAATCTTTTGTTGTATTTCGAACAGTTTAGATACTACAACCTATTAAATTATGTACTCTTTCGAAAAAGAAAGAGTACTGCTTTGATGAACTTCTTCAGAGGTAAATTCGCGTTATTGCAAAGTCTGTATTTACTAAATGCATCTTCCCTGTTGAAAAATTCGCAGTTACAGTAGAACCTCGATTATCCGTGTCAGCGGAGACCGAACCTTTGCCGGATAATCGAAAACACGGATAATCCAAAAATCTCACTTTTAATTCTTTAATAATTTATTTAAATGAAATTTGAACGGGTCGATGGCCGCAGTGGTTAGGCGGCTGACTATTGTTGTGAGAGGACGATAGGTGCCGGGGTTCAATTCTCTGGAGGGACGGTGACATTTTTTCAGAGAGTTTAATCCCGGATCGACTTGCCATTCGCTGTTGGGAGCAAAGTGATTAACAGCGCGGCATCATAAAAGGCGATATGATGCTGTCACAAATCCATTTAAACACGCCTTACACACACTAAACAACACCGCAAGAGTTGCAGTGATAGCCAGACAAGTAATACAGCTTACAGAGTCACTGCAACTAAGCACCCACCACATTAAAAAAAACAAATACATGTACGTATGTCAAAGGAACAAAAGAAACGTGATTGAACATGTAACAAAAAATAAAAGTTTTAATATTTATACATATGTAATATGTACTACATACATATTATATGAACTATAATAACGTGAATAAAATCACTTAAAATCAGTATTTTTTGTTTGTTTTTGGGTTTCGTAAATTCTGCCTCTTATAATTTCCTTCATTTTTCTAAGTTGAAGTACATGAATAACATCAGTTTCAGGCTGTTTTTCAAAATAATTGATAAGTATATTTACTGCATCTCCTGCTTCTCGATGACTTGTTTTGGTGACGAAATTATTTTCATCGTCATCACTACTTTTGTCAGAACTTTCTTCAGATGTCTGCCTTAGATAATCTTCATCCATAATCTGATACCCTTTTTCTTGGTGATCACATTCTATCCATTCATTTATTTTTTCGATGTCTATTTTTTCCAAGTTTTCGTTTTGTGAGGCTATAGATGCTATGTGTTCGATTGATAACTCATCTTCATTTAAGCGATTATCATCTTCAGTACCTTCTTCATTTGCTGTATCTTCTAAGATCATTAATTTATAAAATGCTTTTTTAATGTTAGTCTCTTTCACTTCACTCCAAGCGCGAGCTACAGCATAAATTCTTCTTCTTTCACATTCATACGTTTTCCAAATCCCATGTCACTTTCTCCCAACAACTGAAGCATAAGGTCTTTCCTATAAAGCCTTTTCATGGTTTCTATAACACCTTGGTTCATTGGCTGGGCAATAGATGTCACATTCGGAGGAAAATATGCCGCGAATATGTTCCCATCTGATGACTTTAGTTGCTCTGCAACAGGATGCGATGGAGCATTATCCAGTAACAGTACAGCTTTGAGTGGAAGAGTATTTCCTTGCAGAAAAGTTTTAACTTGTTGTATTTCTCGAAAAAACACTTTTTAAAAATCGCTCGATCCATCCAAGCACCCTTTTGATTATAATAATCAACTGGCAGTGTTTTTACATTTTTAAAAGCCATCGGATTTTTTGATTTTCCAATGACAGCTAACCTAACCTTGTGGGTTCCTGATGCATTAGCACAGCATAGCACTATTAAACGGTCTTTGCTTATCTTAAACCCTAATTAAAAAATTATAAAAAAACGGTACGAAAATATGTAAAGCTAACCTGGTGCACTAGTTTCTGAGCCTGCAGCAAGTTTTCTTTTCGGCATTGCTGTCCAATAAAGCCCAGTTTCCTCTGCGATTTAAAGATTTTCTAAATTATAGCAGAATTCCACCATAGCTACATCATCGGCACTTAGTTTCTCCCCTTGAACAGCTAATTGTCTTATTCCATGACGTTTTTTAAATCTCTGAAGCCAACCGGAAGATGCAGAGAAGTTTCCTTTAATTTTCAGCTGTTCGTGAAACTTTTGGGCTTACCTAACATACATAGATCCTGATATTGGAAACCCTTCCGATCTGTCCTGTAAGAATCACTTGGTCATAGCATCATCAAGTTCTCGAAAAGTAGATCCTTTTAGAGACTTCCTCTCAGAAATAGCTTTTGCACTGTCAGCTTTAGCTACAAAGCTATGTAATTCGGTTTTCTTCTTCACAATGTCGCGAACCGTTTGTTTTCCAATGTTATATGTTTTAGCCAATGCTGCAACGCTTTTGTTTTTTTTTTCAAATTGTTTTAAAATTTTTTCTTCTATAGTTAAAACATTGCGTTTACGCTTTTTGTTAGCACCGGTATGCTGCATTTTGTGCGTTTGTTTACGATCAACTAATGAGCCGGTCGATAAATGACGAAAAAAAGTACATACATACTAAACACATAAGTTGGGGATTCCCCGAGACGAACGTCTGCACGGGATTACGCGCCAGTCTCTGGCCGACAAACACGGATAATCCGCACCCCGGATAAAGCGCGCACGGATAATCGGGGTTCTACTGTAATTTGAAAAAGTACTACTAGATATGTATTTTTTACTAAAACTCGATATATTGGAAGATATTCCATTTTTTTTTGCTTGAATTGCCTTAAATTTAAATTTCATTTTATTTAAACACTGCCATTTTGCTTCAACAACTATTATGTGAAATATTGCAGCAAATTAACTAATAAAGTAATACTTTTAATTACAAAACTGCATATATCAACAATGTTGAAATAGAAAATATTACAAAACTCGCAATTAAAAATATTTTACATGGTTTGGCTACATTATTCCTTAAGTTTCGTAAATCTTTTCAAAACTTAAATGAACATGTCTTATACATTTTTGTTAAGTTCTTCCAGTTATTGTTTTTCAGAATTCCTCGATTGCAGTAATATAATGCAACTCTGTTTTCTTTGGCTACCGCACTCCCGCACTAATCTCAAGCTGATGGTGTTAGAACTCACCGCCATTATAGCTGCTTGACTAACGAAGAAAATTCAAATACTTTGTTTCCATGCAATAGTTCCTATCCAGGTTGAGTTGAGCACATTTTCCAATTACATACATTGATCTTCGCTTGGAAGACGCTTTAATGGTGTTTGCCATTAGGGAGTAAGTGGAGGATTCTCCCTCCCATTCGTTCTTCTTACTTAGCTTCATAAGGCTTTTTGAAACTATATTTCCTAGCCGTTTCATCATTCGGTAGACTTAGAAGTGAGAAGACTGCTGCTCGAGATGACCAAGCTCTCTAGTACGGAGTCTCACCTCCTCCAGTTCCCGCACTGATCAATCTGTGCATTGCTACAAGGGCAACACCGTCCACCACTATGTGGAACATGTATTATATATTTTTGAGAGCAGTCACTGTTTTTGAAAATTTCTCGACTGCAATAATATGAGGAATGGATGCTACACAAAAATAACTGCGATGATCCACAAGAAAAGAAAATGATGCAGTAATCATCATTTGTATTCAACTCACTCGCCATGTCGCCAACTAACTTGTTTCTCATGCAACAAATAAGACTTAAGTTGCTTAGACATATGCATGCGGGCCTGCTAAGTACACAAAGTACCACACTTAATCGCCTTGTTATAAGTTTAATGGTTAGTTGTATGTACATATGATTTCTTGAAATAGCAGTTAATTAGGTTGATTGAGATTTAGTAAAAAAATCCTATTTCTAAACATCCAATTTAGATATAATTTCGGATAACCTATTTAAAGATAGATTTGTTTTGTGCAGGCCTCGCTAATAAATTTATACTATTTTAATCATGTACCACCAACTCTTTTCAATTACTTTTTGTTTTATTTTTAATTTCTGGCAAATGATTTCTAATTTTGGAATCACTGAAAATAATGAAGCAGAAAAACATTTATTTTATTTTTTCATGTATCAAACACCGTCCTGTTTGTTACATGTTATCATCGATAATTATAGAATTCTGTATGTTATGCCCAAAATTTGCGAAATAAGATTTCGAGAGTTCTTTCCGACCTTGTAAAGAGACTTGCTGGATTACAAGATGGCGTAAATACTTACAGTATTATGGGAGATAAATATAGAAACTATAGAAAAAAATACATTTTTCTGAGAGGAAAAAGATTGAAAAGAAATTGAAATATGTATATATCAATATTAAATGCCTTGCTTCTAATTTACCACAAATTTGAGTTGGTAAATCTTACCGGTACTTCTTAAACGTAAAGTGAATTAAAATTCATATATTACTTTCGTAAAAGAAGTTGTAACGTGCTTCTCGATATAGAGAAGGAGACATTACTTTTGAAATAAACTGTAAATCTCCATAAACACTTAATAATTCTACTATTGGTTTAATACCACCAAAAAGTCAAGGACAAACGGGTTGCTCTTGCTTATAATGGTTGCGAAAAAAAGAATCGTCTCAGATGCTGACAAACTTCTTTGAAAAAGATTATATCCATCCTTGTCATGCGCTTAAAAACGGTCAGATTTTCTAATTCGAATTAGGTCTACGATACCAACACGCTACACATCTTTAAAACTCCTTTGTGAAGAAATGCCCATTAAGTGACAAGTGATGTTGAATTCGGCACAGTTGGAGACAAATAAAATGATGTATAAAATACTGCAAATTTGTATATTTAGATGTATTGTTAGAATAATTTTTTGTTTCTAAATTTAGCTTTCTCCAGTTACATACGCTATACATATAATTCATTGACGCTAACATCTCGCATCCTACTTTAAAACGCCTTACTCTCTACACAATAAACATGCAAATAAAAGAGTTAGAAGTAGTAACTGCAGATTTTCCAACTTACTCTACCATACTTAGGTGTGCATGCAAGCTACACGGTTGTCTCACATCACCTCAATGAATATAATTGTGAATCCAGTTAACATTAAAATACGCTGTATCCGTTAACTCTTGTGTAAATACAGTTGTTCAACGAAGCGCACGAACAAAATAAGCATTTGCTGTGAGTTGAAGACAATGCGAGAAATAAAAGGTTTAAAGAACATGAACGAATGCTTCCGAATGAAAATTTAGCCGTTTTTCCCGCCAAGCTTAAATACAAGCCTGGGATAAATTTTAGCTAATTTCGTTAAAATGTATCCTTAAAATCTAAGCTCGATTAATACCATAATTAAAGAACAAGAGATAATTATTTAGTACTCAATAGATTTACACAGCTAATATTGCACATAGTAATAGACACGCAACGTCCTTTCACAAATCTGAACAAATAAAAATATATTTAATATATTTCGCAAAAAAAACGAATTGTTAGTAAATTAGCAAAAATTCAGTCAATAAATTAAAATAAGCCACGATTTCCTAATTAAAAAAAAGTTCATATTGCGGTTTCAATTTGTCATTGTTTCGCAAAATACATTTTGAAATAATTCCGCTATGATAACTATTTTTAACAAAATAAATATATTTTTATATATACAAGTACCATCCAGTAAAGATGCACATGTTTAAACCAAATTTTGTACACATTTTTACTGTTTGAATTTTTTAAAAGGAAAAAAGGAAAATCGATTCCTGTGAAGCTGTTATATGTATGTACATATATGTTAAAGGTTAGAAGTAAATATTTGTATAAATGTTGGTTTAAACATACACATAGTTTAGCTGGAAGATTTATTATTTTTTTACACGCCACTACAGTATACATATTTGCAGAAATCGATAGTGTCCTCAAAAAAAAAAGAATCATATTAAGTAAAATTGAATGCATTTTAATAATAAATTTTAAAAAGTTAGAAAGAAGGAAAAATTAGAACTAATAAGCATACAAATCAATAAAAAATGAAACGTTTTCTCTTTGTGAATCTGAAAGTATTATCGGTTAAATTTAATAATTTTTTTCACATCCACCAAAGCATTAAGGTTAGAACAACGGAACCCCGAACACTTATCAAAGGTCATTTTTATTGATGTGTCTATTAACAAATGTTGCTTGGAATTGTAAGGTCTCTATCATTGGCATTAAATGGTAAATGTTAATTATATTTACTTAATAATATACAAACTCATATTATTATTCTAATAGAACAAAAGATGTAAGCACATTTGTAATAAAACTTAAAAATACTAAAAACCAAATAAGAATACAATTAACAAAAAAGTAAGAACGAAGGCAACGTAATATTTTGTTTAGCCTTAGGGAAAAACATGGCAAAAATACATATACAAACTCATATTATTATTCTAATAGAAGCAAAAGATGTAAGCACATTTGTAATAAAACTTAAAAATACTTTTCAGCCTTCTTTTCAATCTGATACTCAATCGGATTTAAATCCTGCGATCGAAGTGGTTATTCCAATAATTTAATATTATTTTTTTCAAAAAAATGTCTTACTTGTCTTTGAATTATGTTTCAGGTCATTCTCTTGTTGGAACAAAAACCCATTTTCTCTAACGATTCCTCGACATTTTCATTCATTAGTTCTATAAAATACCTTCAATGATTCCTTATAATTTTGTCAACTCAATTTCTTCTTTGTTTCCTTGCAAAAAATTCAAATTTATTTTCGTCCCTCCATACAACTCAAGGGTAATAGTTTTCTTGAAAATGTTTAACTGTAGCAATTCTTTGATTTATTATAATTTTGGGACTATCTGATTAATAGCTGTTATTTTTTCGATCCTTGACCTACAAATTTTCTAATGTACCTGTTGCATTAAATTTCAGTCACATTTTATGAACTGCACTTTGGAAAACTTTGTATTTTCCTACAATTTCACGTACATTCATAAAAGTAAAATTAAAGTTTTGTAATACAATCGATATGTGTACTAATGTAATTTGCGACTAGCATTTCAAACATATCTCTACTCTTTAATCCCGTTTCTGGAAATTGTCTATATACAGTCTATTCCAAAATTAAGGTCACCCCCTACGCCGAAAAACATGTTATAACTGCTAATGCATATTAGATGCATGAAGTTTAATCGATATTTGGTTTACACTGCACTTACAAGATTAGTATTCAATAACGAAAAATCGTATTGGATTATGGAAAACATCATTTTTATGGGTTTGTTTAGCCTTGGGAGCGACATTAATTTTGGAACAGACTGTACATAAATTTGTTCATGTAAGTAATAGTTGTACAGGAAATATGTTTTTTATTTAAAGCCTATTCATAAATATTCTAATAAATGACAAGTACAGTTATCAAAAAGTACTATAAGGAAAATGTATGTAAAGATTTTGTGCATAAATGTTTGGATAGAAAGGATATAATGCAATAACAGTACAATATCTACTATTGGCGTTAACTGCACATATTCGAGTATTTGGAGAAACAACTTGAAAAAAATCGCAAGACTCTACCTAGAATAAATATAAAAGATTGAATTCTAGGATGAATCAAGTTAATCTACTGCAAACTATTGTATATAAATAAATTTACAATTGCTGTTTTACCTCTGTTATTTACTTAAGTTTGTTTCATTTAAAATTTGCATTATATTTTTGATTTATATTATTACGTTTTTGTTACGTTTTTGATTATGTTTTATTTGTTACTTTGTTACTACTGATAAAATCAATGACCTAAAATAGAATTGTTTACAATGCAATAAATTTTATATTAACATTGCGTACGCCATAACCATAACTTAACCAATAATAAGAGGCTGCGACAATTACACCCATACAGCCAACATACCGATTCATTCATTTTTATGATAATGAACAATTTTTTATAGTAATATTTTAAATGCAGTTAATATTATACACGGCTTACTCGAGCGTTTCATGCGTAACGAATGTAGTTCAGGCGTTTCCTTTTACCACTCTTACAACACGAAGTAAATAATGTCGGTTAGTGTATCGTTGGATGCAACACCTTAATGGTATTAACTGTTTTATGCAATGTTCATTGTTCGACTTATAAGAGGAAAATCGGTTACGGTACGAATACAAACTTGACATAAGAAATTGCTTTTCTGCAGCAACTTACAAGTTGTATCTATCACACTTCTAAACTTTTCAATCAAAAAATTTGCGGAAAAGTGGTATGAGCATAACATGACCGTAGGCAATGTAGATGCACAACGTACAATTATGTTCTAACATAGAATTTTCATCAAACTGAAAGCAAAGTGTAGTCTGTAGGTCATACTATTGTCATTCATAAGATGGTAGATTCGATTCGGTGACATAAAATTTAATTATAAAGTGACAGAGCATTTATTATTTATGATCTATTTTTTACGCTAACAATAATAAAATGAAATTTTACTTAGTAAAGCAGACTAAAGGCTTTCGGATTGGTCGACATATATGTATGTACAGTGATGTGCTTTAGTCCTGACTCACGCCTCGAGGGCAGTGGGCTATATATCATTGTACATAAGGGTTATATTTATAAAGTTTTATGGCACTTTGAGTCAATACTAAAGCACGTCACTGTACATCTTATTGTGAAGCACTAAAAAGACAATAAAATCAATACTTTCATTCGTTACTTTAGAGCACGAGCTCATATCACTTTATCGCGCGTTACACAGAGTTCCGATAGCGATACAAAGTTGGAACATATTCTTATTGAACACTTCATTCTTATGAGCTTAGCTTGCATAATAACAGCAGTATTCTTTGTGTTATGTACTGATTTTTTTAAGAAAATTTTTATATGCCCTCTTCAAAAATTTATACAGTTCAGTCTTGTACGTGGCTGCAGATTTATAGGATTGCTTTTGATATGGCTACGGAGTTAGTTAATTTTATTTTGGCAATCAGTTGCTGCTGTTTGGTATGTTTTTTTATCATTTCATATTTCTAGAATTTTTAAAACTGCACACATATGATACCGTCGAACGATGTCGAGACGTGCGAAATTCTGGAGACAATATACTTTACTAAACGCGAGATTCTTTAATTATGACCTGGATTTTCTCCATTAATTGAGTTTTCAAGTTTGTTTTTTCGCTTTATTTGTTAAAATGACTAAAGGTTATTAAAGGTTTTAGGTCACGGAGTATATGAATGACATACGCTTCTACTATTCCATATAGTTGTTTTTTTTATTAATACTTTGAGCTTAAAAGCCTTTCATACTGGTTTATGTCGAATTGTATTCGTTTTCAGTATTTTTAAATGTATACAGAGATTCTTAAAATGTTATTATAATTTAAATTTTAACTTTAATTAATTTCTATATGATAAATTTTCTTTTTCTTGTTTTTCTTTTTTGCGAGTGCGGTATTGTGTATTATTTTGTGAACATTTGACCACCATTATCTCTATGTTAACAGCCCCAAAGGAAAGAAATGCCAGGTTAGCCGCTGCCAAAGACCCTTCAGCAAGGAAGATTCTTGCTACCGGCCATTGAACTTGCCGCACGGGAGAAAGTCGAGTTATTGCAAGGTCACCCCAGTGGTAGAATCGCTCTGTTGTTCCTAAATCTACTGAAGCGAATTTCTGAATGGGCAACTGAACATTTTTGCATCATCTCTACATCGACTTATCAATTACCATCTAGAATTTCGGATACTCTTCGAATTTACATAAATTCCTGGTTTTCCATTACGTCCTTGAAGTACTACATATTATTTAAAAGAAACAAGAATAAAAGTTTTGCATCATTTTGCTCTATTTGAGTTCCTATTTGAATTCTTTATTTTCTTACATAAAAAATGCAAATGCAAAGACGTAAGTTCAATTACTGTTTAACTGTCTGCAGTTTTTGGAGACATTTATAATTTAATGTCGAAAAGGAAAGGGAAATAAATAATTCACTTTTTATTTTACGCTTATAAAGGAATTTATTGATAAATGGGAACACTACTAGTCTCCTATAGCTCGTAATATGCACATCCTTTGATACAGTCATTATGAATGACACTACGTCACGCACTGATCCTATACGATATGGTCACCCATGCATTTAGTGCTACCAGGAAAGAAGTTGTCTCGTTAGTAAAGTGTACGTCTCGGAATTTACTACAAGACAAAAACCAAACTTCCATTTATGACTTGACATATTTTCTTAAAATTTTAAATACGATAAAAAATTAAAATTACATCAAGAACAAAAACGGAAGTTTTAAATAAGTCTTTTAGAGATTAATTTTAATGCAATTATAGCGAATTTAATTATACAAATCTGAAGAAGAGGAGAGATATACCAGAATCTTCATATACAGGTCCCATGGCAAAGATGAATGTGTATTTATTGCAATTACATATTATGTAACACAAGTTTGAGACAACTTTCTATGTTGCGTCATATCGTCGTCTCATTCGGTTTACAAGTGGGTTCATTTACGATTTCCTTTTTTTCCAATCGGCGAATTGAAGGAACACGACGTCCAATGCGTTTGCGTACCATTCTGTCATTGATTGTTGTACGGAGGACGCACACAGGATGTCAATGACCGGCGACGTCTAGGCGCCGTGGATGGATTCGCCTTTATTATAGGGTATGAACGCGAATCATGAGCGGGATTGTGTTAGTTGGCTAATATTGGGGGAGAAAAATCGATCGTTGGATATCCGGTAGCGTTATTGCTCAATGGTGCACCTGTTGGAAACCGCACGATCACTGAATAATTAAATACTCTTGAATTATTCATATCATCTCTACCCGTTTAATTTATTGCTTTCTTCTACTAAATACTTTTCAACAATTTATGTTATGGAGGCTATTAGCCGATAATATAATCTGATAATTCACTAATAATGAAAGACTACGTAATAATATTTTAGGATTATTGCTGCTTTCCCCTATATTGTATGCTAAAAGTACATAGAACAATTCCACTTAGAATAACTTCAAACCATTTCCAATTACGTTCATGGTGCCATCTACGGATTTTGGAGTTATCTGCTGCACTGTTTCATTACTAATACAGCTTGATATTTGAAATAAAGTGCTATGCTTAAAAACAAATTAGAAATAAAACCCACGTGACCATCTGACATTCGATATTTGACAGTTGACTTTAATACGTTTTGGTGCCATAATTTATCGAATACTTTCGTCATTTTATTTCTGCGTTTTTTCAATTAAAAACGTTTTCTTAACTAGTACTACTCCTTTAACTACTACTTTATTTCTAAAGCAAAAATAACGCTACTGGCAAAGCTATCAAATTATCCAAAAACGTTTTAGAATATATTCAGAAATCGATTACATGATTTAAGGGAATTATAAGTTGCAATACGATAGGAAATTAATAACATCATCGTAGAAGAATTTGAAATCTATTTGAAAATTTTAAACTGAGGATAGATATTTGTTTAATGAATTGGACGTTTCCAACATTTATTATCTTTGTAATATAACTGTTTCCCTATTCATTACATATGTATAATTATTTATATTATAAACCTAACTTGTTAAATTGTATTTTTTCGAAGTAAGTACATGTGAAAATCTATAGAAGAATTTTATTTTTACGTGTTACCATACTGTTAAATAATAATAATAGAGCTCTTACTGTGTATTAATTTAGATAATTGAAATTAAATGCTATGATGAACAGAAGCGAAACGCTTTAAACCTAATTATGCGAGCCGCTGCATAAAACATATTTAAACTAAAATTACCTGACCTAGAATGAAAAACAGAAAACCATAATAAAAGTAAAGCTCTTATAGCGCGTGTCCCAGTTTAAGTATCATACCTTTGTAATATGTTATATCAATATCTTCCACTGACGAAGTTATTTTTTACAAAAATATATTTAATTGTATTCTGGACTTGACTAATTTTTAATTAATTTCTGTTTTATTGACCTATGACTGTAGAAAGATCTGGGATTAAACGATAAAAATTGTTTTGGCATTATGCTTCTTTCTAATTATCCATTTTTTATGTTCAAAAACATTTTTTTTTCCGATTTCACCGGAAACTGCCATCAATTTTTTTGTTGTTGTATTTTTATATATGACATTTCAAAACAACATTTATTAAATATTTTACCAGCTACTGGCAACCTTTTATCAGTTATTTTGATTTCTAGAATTTCTTAAAAAACATGGTCTTATATGAGTGTTCTCTACTCCTATCATGGACTCCCTTGCCTGTAATAAAACTGTACAAATATAACTATGAGATAAGAATACACTTTGCGTTATGTAGGTACAAATCGTCTACACATCATCATCTGCATGCATCCCAATATTAGGAACTGCGTTTAATTTGTGAAAGATTTACCAGGTCTTAAGCGAATAATATCTAACACAACTGTTGGCAAGGCTGCTCTTGTATTGACCTACATTTACCGTATTGTCCGGAGTCAGTTTAAGAAGATACGGTATCTGTATTTCTGTATTCATCTACAGCACCCAGGAAAATACTTTATCTTTCATAATATATATCCTAACATGTCATTAGTACGGACAAAGTCAATGGTCGCAGATAACAAGCTTAGTAAGATTTTAGATATTAATCAGAAAATAATCGCTAATAATTCTATACAAAAAATATCAATGCCTGTTATAAGGAGTATTAGAATTAGAAGGTATTTTCATCTTATCGACTTATTTCAGTCATATTCCATCTACTAGATTGAACTCCCAAAATAAATCTTAAACGTAGTTTGCCATTTTCCCCGGTCTTGATAAATATATAAATCGCTTTATCAGATTACCTACGTCAAAGCTACTATTCAATGCGATGAAAGTCATTTAATTATTACTAAATATTATATTGTTTCACTATAAAAATTATGTAAACCAATAAAATTTCAATTTCTATACTTTTATATCTTTATTAAATATATGAGCTTTTCATTTCCAATGAAACATCAGTTAATTTAACCCGACTCTGTTTGAGAGTACATATGTATGTATGTGCAATCTTGGAACTACACTGGAACCTCGTCTATATCCGCTGTCGGGAAACGTAAACATTCACTTACATCCGCTCAAGCGGGGTCCCCCTCTTATCCCGTTAGCGGAGAAGAAAGGCCGTGCTACGCGCTGATTGGCTCATGTGAATACGTGCACTATCGGGTGGTGGATGGTGAGCGGATATACATGAGCGCTATAGTGCGGATATGAATATGGGTGAATATAAGTGAGCGCAGAGATAAGCGAGGTTCCAGTGTATTTAGATGCAATATGCAAGTTCAAAAAAAAAACCTCTATTATAATATGTAAATCAATATCGAAGGCATTCGTTATTATATGAGTTACGATTTTGGATAAATACACCCATTTAACGCAGTAACCTAACAACATTTGCTATTACATAAATCAAGTTTTTAATCACTTTGACCGACATATTATATGCACTTCAAAAACCTGATATAGAAATGATGAATAAAAAATAACATTACGAAACACCGTTAGAACCAAATATTTCGCATCAAATTGTAAAATTTAAAATTTGTAAACTTTCCCAGAAATAAATTATCTAAACATTTGACAGTGCACACGACTGTTATACAGAAACCTGTGTAGTTATTAATTACGCAAATTTGAACGCACTATCAACACTTCGTATCTATAGTTGACTCTATCTATACAGGTGATAACGGTATTTATAAATATGAATGCAATAAAATGTTGGGTGTATGGACGTTGGTTTTATGCTTTACAGTTCTTATCGCATATATCTATTTAGGTGTGGCAAAAGCTTTCTCATTTCACGCGATGTTTTAACCTCGAAAGAAATTGAATTTAATCAGTCGAGTCATATAAGTCAAGAATTACGAAACAAAAAAATTCTCATGATGATATCCTCATGTCTAATTCATAATTACATAACCATTGTAGCTTTACTTAAATAAATTTAAACATAGAGCCAATTGATCGTTTCAGTATCACAAATTTGTGTACAAAAATAGAGTAAATAAAACACTGATAAAATTGAAGTATCTTTAACCACAACGCAAGGAACAATTAACCTTTCCATATTATACATACAGTCATGTTCGTTAAAATAGCAGCGATATAAATATTCTCAAAATCTCTGATCTAACTTAGAGAAACTAAATAATGCAATTAAATAAATATTACTCTCTGTATTATGAACATTTTTTGCATGAATTAAGATTTAAAAAATATATAATAGAAATTCTAAGACAAAATGAAATTATTATCCTGTTCGTTAAAATAGCAGTCTTTATTATTGACACTAAGAAAGGTAATTTTTATTGACAATTCTTCTTGGTGAGTTTAATATTTCGTTGCCAGGCCTTTATTTTTGATGACGGCTTCACAACGTCGCGGCATGAACTCCACTAATTGCTGACATCGACGAACTGGAATGGATTTCTATGCTTCTTGGCACACCTCCCACAATTGTTGAGTATTTTGTGGTTTAGCAGCTGAAACGGCCCTTTTTACATCTACCCATAGGTGTTCAATTGGGTTTAGGTCTGGCGACTGCGCAGGCCCGACCAATAAAGAGACATTATCCATAAACCACTTTTTAGCCTGGCGAGAAGTGTGTTTAGGATCGTTGTCCTGCATAAAAACCCATCGTAAAGGCATTTCCTCCTTTGCATAAGGTAACATGACATCTTGCATTATAGCAACATATCCGTCAGCGTTCAATATGCCGTCAATTTTGTACAGTGGTCCAACACCATACCAGGAAAAAGATACCCAAAGCATTATTTTCGAGCCACCGTGTCTTATTGTTTTTTTTTGTGTATTTAGGATTGAACGCAGACAGTGGAGGTCGTCTGACTTGTTGCGAACCATGAACATCGAATAAAACAATTTTAGATTAATCGCTCCAGAATATATTACGCCATTTTGTTGAATCCCATAACTGATGTGCGCCAGCAAAAGCCAATCTATTTTTTACTTGTCGTTTATTCAATAAGGGCACCTTTCTGGGCCTTCTGGCCTGTAAATTTCATTCTATTAGTCTCGTTCTAATCGTACATCTGCTGATAGGGAGATTGACTTCCTGTTTTATTTGGCTAGAAGACACAAATGGGTTCTTTTTAATGAATTTTAGAATGCATCTATCTTCTCAAGTTGTGGTTTTTCTGTGTCCACCACGATTTTCTTTGCGTTCTTTCCATTTTTTCGCATTCGAGATCATTTTAGCTGAGCATCCAAGTGCTTCTTGTATAAATTTATTCATTTATTCATTCCTCTTTGAATAAGGTTAAGAATCGTTATTCTCTCTTCTTAATTGCAATGCTTAGTTCGGCCCATTGTATCGTTATCAAAAGTTTAGATTTATGACTATATCAAATGATTACAAAGCGTTAGTGTAAATTAAGACTATGTCTAGACCCAGATTCCATAAATCGTCTAAATAACACGACTGTTCAGCGTATACTACGGCATACTGCTATTTTAACGAACAGGATAATAATTTCATTTTGTCTTATCATTTCTATTATATATTTTTTTTATCTTAATTCATGCAAAAAATGTTCATAATATACAGAGAGTAATATTTATTTAATTGCATTATTTATTTTCTCTAAGTTAGATCAGAGATTTTGAGAATATTTATATCGCTGCTATTTTAACGAACATGACTATACATATACACTCACAATGAAAATAATGCAATGGTCACATAAAACGATAAAACCATTTTGAAACCGAAAAACAGTGAAACAGATTAGAATAATCGCGAAAAGTTCATTTGCAGAAAAGTGATGAGAAGCATGTACTGAAATGATGTCGTATAAATATTTTCAGAACAGCAGAGCTACAATTTCAAATGATCTAGATCTCCGGTAATGAAGCTTCTTAGATGCAAGAAATAAGGCGCTTAAGTAACGCATGGCGTTTCAGATAAATTTTATAAAATACTTTTTAATTCTGTAAACTGAGATACTAGTTGTTATTCCCCACAGATAAAAATATGGTGTTATCTCACGACTACACGTTTAAGGAGCCTTCACTTCACATATTTTATTTCTTTATTGGCCGAATCGCATCTATATTTAGGGAGTCAATTTTCAACTCTTTACGGGTCTATGTCGTATTCAGTAAAATGACGATGAAAGCTTGTAGTAAAAATTTCAACTGACACTTTGCTCAGTTCGCATGTGACAGAGCAGTTGAGTTAAGACTCAGCTCCACGTGCATTAAATTGCATGTGATTCATTCACGATATTCATTCAAGATATTGAAAAACAAAATACTGATTTTTTTACATCGATGAAGACATAATTTTATCTTGGTCATATAAAAAATAACCGATGAATGGTCAAAGAATTTTAGTGGTTTACTGGTATGAAACAACAATATTTTCAGGAATTGATCACCCCTTCTGAAAAGTAAGATGAATTTTAAATATACTACTATATGTAACTTTAAGCCCGAATAAAAATTAACCAATGGATGATTAAACAACGATTTATTTCTTTGTGGTTTAGAGACATGTAAAAACAAATACAATTTTCAGCGTTTAAGCAGCTCCTAAACTTTCGAATTCTCTTATGATATTTAATTTCTATGTAACTAGGTAATAGAAATTCACTTGTTTGTAGTTTTTTATAACGGTTTGAATTTTTGAAAAAATTATTTAGAGGTAAAGCATGGTCATAGAATGGTCCAATACTATCCGGCAAATAAATTTTGATTTTAACATAATAATTTTCCCCATTACGGAAATTTTTTTCGATAAGTATTTTGAAAAAGTCGGAGGTGATTAAATATGGTTAAAAGATAAATTGAAATGATTTGAATTATTCGTATATCAATCTATTTTTTGTCAAGCTCTAACAATTCTGTTCAAGGACTAGGAAAAACATGGCAAAAAAAACCTAGTCAAGAGCTTAAAATTAATAAAATTCATGCGTGAATTAAATTATTGTAAATAACGCTTAAATTATCAATATCCGTTCTAAAATTTACCGCGTTTTCATCTTTCTTAATGTATATCATTTCGTAAATTAATCTTTTTTTATAATTATTTTCCTTTTTTTAAAATTTTAGTGTTTTGAAAATCAAAATTATATCGTCTATCTTTAGAGTGCTTAGATAAAGCAGTTTCAGCGGTGACGTTATGTGTAACAGTGTATTGATGGTTATAAATTCGTTTCTTTAAATATTGTTTGGTTTGTCCGATATAACATTTATTACAATCTTTGCAATCTAATTTATAAACGACATTACTTTGATTATCATGTTTAATGGGTGTTTTTAAATTTGTGAATAAATGTCTATTGTTGGTAGGTATGAAAGTTATGTGAATGTCTGATTTTTTTAATTCGTGTTTTATTGTGTCGCTTAAATTGTTTATATATGGTATAGTGTGGTATATGTTATTATTTGATTTTGTACCTGTGTTATATATTTTATTTATTCTTTTTGTGATTAATTTATTGTAAAACTCTTTAGGATAACTATTTTTTCTAGTATTGTTTTTACTTTGCTTAAATTTTCTTTTCTAAAATCAGGGTGAGCTAATTTAATAGCCTGATCTACTAAACTGTTAATTACGCTTTTTTTAAAATTTACCGAAGTGTTTGAAAAATAGTTTAAATGCCTACACTTCGGTAAATTTTAAAAAAAGCGTAATTAACAGTTTAGTAGATCAGGCTATTAAATTAGCTCACCCTGATTTTAGAAAAGAAAATTTAAGCAAAGTAAAAACAATACTAGAAAAAAATAGTTATCCTAAAGAGTTTTACAATAAATTAATCACAAAAAGAATAAATAAAATATATAACACAGGTACAAAATCAAATAATAACATATACCACACTATACCATATATAAACAATTTAAGCGACACAATAAAACACGAATAAAAAAATCAGACATTCACATAACTTTCATACCTACCAACAATAGACATTTATTCACAAATTTAAAAACACCCATTAAACATGATAATCAAAGTAATGTCGTTTATAAATTAGATTGCAAAGATTGTAATAAATGTTATATCGGACAAACCAAACAATATTTAAAGAAACGAATTTATAACCATCAATACACTGTTACACATAACGTCACCGCTGAAACTGCTTTATCTAAGCACTCTAAAGATAGACGACATAATTTTGATTTTCAAAACACTAAAATTTTAAAAAGGAAAATAATTATAAAAAAAGATTAATTTACGAAATGATATACATTAAGAAAGATGAAAACGCGGTAAATTTTAGAACGGATATTGATAATTTAAGCGTTATTTACAATAATTTAATTCACGCATGAATTTTATTATAACTAGGTAATAGAAATTCACTTGTTTGTAGTTTTTTATAACGGTTTGAATTTTTGAAAAAATTATTTAGAGGTAAAGCATGGTCATAGAATGGTCCAATACTATCCGGCAAATAAATTTTGATTTTAACATAATAATTTTCCCCATTACGGAAATTTTTTTCGATAAGTATTTTGAAAAAGTCGGAGGTGATTAAATATGGTTAAAAGATGAAGCAACAAACATGTCTTGATGAAAAAAAACATTCCAATAATTTTTTCCCAATATTTTGGAGTTGTCAAATAAACAATGGCCAATCGTGTTCGTGAACAAAATATTTGATTTTCAATTTTTGATATAGTTGGCACGGTAGCCCTGAATATGTCTATAGTGGTATGGGCTGACTGAGAGGTAGGTAGTCAATGAAATCACTGAGGGTCAGTAATGGTTAATAAATAGCCAATCCTTTCCGACATTTTTTCAAGTTATTTTACTTCTTCGTGATGCCAACTTTGCGAACCTTCATCTCCTTTTTCTGTGGTGGGTACGACTACATCGACTTTCTAAGCTGTATTGCCTGTCAAGACTACCACTGCGACTCTTGTTGCGTAAATTGTGTGTGTAAATGTGTTTTCGTGATTTTGTTACGACACTCGTTATGTCCCAACCGCGAATGGTAGCTCAGTTGAAGTACTGATGTAAGCAGATATCTATGTCAGAGACATCACCAAGAATATACATACTCGTATTTTATAACATATGCGGGATCAATATTGTTTGGCAAATGAATTTGAGTATAGAATAATTTATACACAATTTTATTGATATACATGTTACTTTGAAAATTGGATCCATTAGTGAATCCATTCGAAATAATGCAATGATATATGTTAAGTTCTGTTAGTGTAGTAGAGGTATATTTAGAAGTCTGGTGATAAACTGCCGAAAATTGAGCACCGTTTGACCATATTTGACCACATCTTACATGTTCAAAATTTCTAAAAAATAATTACATACTAGGCCATGTTTTTCCACCAAATAATTTTTTCTGAAAATTTCAAAATAGCCACAAAGAAATGAAAAAAAATCTGTGGGCCTTGGAAGTTATATAATAAAAAGGGGTTTCAGAGATTTTGAGAGGTAGTTAAACGTGGAAAATGGTACAACTTGTAATTTTATGTCTGTAGGCCACAAAAATCATCGTTTGCACACCAAGCGGTTAATTTTCATCAGAGATGGAAGTTCATCGCACTATTTACGAACCTTTAGAGCTGGTCAAACGCTGAAAAAACTGGTACCTACAACATGTTGTCTCATATTTCTAGATCACAAAAAAATCGAAAATTATTGTTTGCCCACCCACCGGCTAATTTTTATCCCACCTTACATAAAACAAAGTCGAAATTCATTACGTTTGCCACAAACTTTGACAGATGTTCAAATACTGAAAATATTGCAGTTGCAACATTTCGAGCGTTCAACCATTTCTCAAAGTTTACGAATGCGATGAACATTGAAATGTGTTATACGTAACTTCAAGATCGCATAAAAATTAAGCGGTAGGTGATCAAGCAATGATTTTCGATTTCCTGTGATTGAGAGATCTAAACCAACAAGTTGTAGGATTTTCAGCGGTTGACTACCTCTCAAAATTGGTGGTAAATACGATGAAAATTTGACTATATCTATGTTAGATTATTCGAGGTCGAATAAAATTTATCCGAAAAATCATTGTATGACCCGATGATTTTCGGTTTATTTTTTTGATTTTCATTTGGTGGTCACACATGGTTAAATGATTATCAGTCCTATTCTGCAACAAAAAATTTCTGAAAAAAAGATGTATTAGCAATTGTTTTGACATTTTGAAAATGCAAAAGGTGATGCAAGAAAGTCAAACCATGATCTATCGTATTCGATGAACCAAATTTCTGTATTTCCACTCTTTGGCATTTGTACCTCGGAACCTCTAAATATTTTTATAGTGGCTATAGCCTAAATGAAAAGCGGTCAATTGAAATCGGTGATGGGTAATAGTGGTCAATCCTTTCCGTCATTTTTGTGGATTTTTGACCTGTCTGTAGCGCCAACTTCGCAAATCTCATCCAACACACGTTGGATTTTCGAAGTTTAATTCGTTTCGTTTAGTTAGAAAGCGCTATGTTAAATACAGACAACATAACAAAAGAATCTAAACAGTTGGTTTAAATTTGTACTAGGTAGTGCAATACCAAATTAGTCTGGATGTTACTAGATTTGTCATATTTAATGTTACTTTAAATGTTCTTTAGCTTAGCACTCTATCAAATAATAAGATTGGTTACAAGTTTAAATACTTTCTATAGGTATGTACACGTATTTCACATTTTTTATTACTTAATTCTTTAAAACCATATTTTTTTATAAATGGTTAAGATGATGCTGCTAAAACTCAATTTATTTAAGTCAAAAAACAATTTAAAAATATAAATAGAAAAAAAAACAAGTTTTCATATCAAACAGCAGGATAATACGCTAGTAAAACACTTACATTTGTGTCATTTTAGAAATTAAGAAATGTATAGGTATACCATTAATATTCAGGAGCTAAACAATAGAAATGCTTGCGAACTATTACAAATTATAACTGACGGACGTACGTCATCGATTATGTTTTTTATTCATAGTTACAGGGGGAGTTGCTACACGGTGTCCGTGCTAAAATTAGATCCGATATAATTATAACCTTGTGCACTTTTTGGTAGGCGGCCAGAGGAAATCGAATTTGTCGACAAACCCGTAAGAGTATATTAATTTGATTAAATACCCAGTGCGGCGACGATAAACACACTAGAGAATTAGCAAATCAAGGAAAAACAATTGATAAGGTTTTATAATTGTAACGGCTGCATTATCGAATATGATCAACCAAACACGACCTAATTATGATTCGATATTATTTGCTCTTATACTATAACCGTTTCTAAGAAGTACCTATATGAAATACAAATCCACTGAATGCGGAGTTTCCCTACTATAAAAGTATGGATTACATCTTTCTAAAAATATTCAATAAATTACGTTATTTTTAAAAGGTTAAAAATGTCTCTCTGATCGTGTATACATCGGTGTCGATATTTTAAGTTAACGGTTTATTGATATTTGACAGACATTCCCGGAATAATCTTTGTTTGCTTATTTATTTTAAACAAAAAATACGAATATATGGCCTTAAAAAAATATTTCGGTAAAAAGTTAGACATACTTTCTGTTATTGCTTGATAATCATATCACTATTTTATTTAAATGTCTGCGATTTGGTGAATAATATTACTATATAGCAGAATCCAATAAAAAGACGTGCTAATTATAAATGTGAGTCATACACAATTAATTTGGTAAAGCAATGAACATTCGTCTGTGAAATATACTATTTTCCAATGCAGCGGAACTCATCAATTACAATTTAAATGAAAATTCTATTTGTAATACATTCATAGACTCTCAATTTAAATGTTACAAACGGGATAATTCAAAATTTCAGTATGCGGTATGTTTACACACTTTAGCAACAAGCTGTCATACAAGCTGCAAAACGGTCATTGTCCTATCTAAACTTATAAATGAAGCTCAAATGTTTCATTATGCCTTTTTGACTGTACAAAGTTCATAGTTATCGGTACATTCGTAGATATTACATTGTTACATCCAACGAAAAATAAATCACGTTTATTTTTACTTTATGTTACAGCCAAGCATCAACTTCTATAATGTAATTGACGGCATCCGACAAATATTTCGGCAAAATTCTAATTGGATAATGGACTTTGGGGTGTAATACGGATTGTTAAATATGTAAAACTACAACGGACACACCCCTATGAACATAACACCAGAGAAAAAGTGTAAATGAGAGCAGAAATCTTACCTGTTTTCTAAATTGTAAAAAATATGCACCCTTTAGTTGACACTATTTGAACGATGAACACTAGCAATAAATGTTTTAACGAATGCTATTCAACTGAAGCATACGCCCCATCTATTCCTCCAGATTGAATTTTGACAACTGGTATCTGTTTTTATGTATTATGTTCTTTACGATAATCCTTTTAAGTTACAGAAAACACTGCACACACTCAATAAGACGCCGAAAGTATAAAATTACACATTCAATTCGCGTACCCGCTATAGTTTCATCGGCACTTCTGCTCCGGCATAGATCTTGTTATGCGCGCGCAACAATACACTTATGTGACTAATTTTCACGTTCATACAAAATTAGTCCTTGTGTAAAGCATAAGTAAAGATTAATATCGTCTGTGAAATACTAGCGCTTTACGCTGCGAAAAAAGAAACTAAAATCGACGTTTTTGTTTCGTCTGTCAACCGTCAAAAATTGTGGTATGTTCACGAAAAAATCCGCGATTTCTCAAAAAAAAAGTAAAAATAATCGGATTTTTTTCGCAAAATTGTTCCAAAAAAAGTGCTTTTTTTCATCGAATTTTTAAACTATAAATTTTAAGCTTCATAAATGGGTCGGAGAAGTAGATCTAAATCACCAAGTTCCAGACGCCGAGATAGGGAGAGAGACAGAGATAGGGAACGCGATCGGGAAAGAGATAGACACAGACGCAAGAGATCTAGGGATAGATCTAGAGACAGGGAGAGATCAAGAGACAGGGATAGACGAAGACATTCGAATGACAGAGAAAGTTACAGAAGGTATTCCAGGTCGAGGTCTCGGTCCTTGGATAAGAAAACGAAAACCATCTCCGAAAGACCCGTAGTAACTGCGGCCGATTTAGAAGGAAAAAGCCCCGACGAACAAGAGATGATGAAGTTAATGGGTTTTTGCAGTTTTGATACAACTAAAGGGAAAAAAGTCGAGGGAAACGATGTTGGAGACGTGCACGTAATTTTAAAAAGAAAATATAGACAATATATGAACAGAAAGGGTGGATTTAATAGACCTCTAGATTTCGTCGCGTAAATAATAGTAACACATTACCTCGTATAAATATTTTTCACCTCGAACTTCAGGTTTTTATTTACTACATGTGTATATAGTTTTTACAACATAGGTACATTTTAAAACTCGTTTGTTGTTAATGAAATATATGTTTCATATATTTCACTTGTATTTAGCTCTACTTACGACTGCTTTTCTCAAGTATTGTTATACATTGGTGTTATTTTATAATTAGGGAAATAAGTTGGACTTGTATAGATACGTTTGTTGACGAGTAATATGAAGCAGTTATACTTATTTTATGTTCACTATTAGCTTTGTTAATTTATGTAAAATATATAACTTACATCTTAGTACGTATTGTATCTCATAATTTTATAATGTAAACGAATGAGTTTAGAATCGATAAGTAAAGATAAGTTTTGTAAATTTCGAGATCTTTTTATATCGTTATCGAAAGATTATTGAATAAAATATTTGGTATTCACTAGTTGTTTCTACACTACTCAATTAACTAATCAATAAGGTAGATAGATGCATTAAATATCATAATAATAATAGCGCTTTATTTTCTCTGTAAATATACAATTTTACAAATAACTAGTAAAATGCATTTGAAGAGAGAAAAAAGGGCTGCATTCGAGTTCATTAGTAGATGAACAGACGTTCATACACTTAAGAATTTTTTATTAGGGCAAAACAAAAAGTTTTAAAATATTGGCAGAGACTTTAAAAGTAAGCTTGAATATTATTTTCCATTAACACCTAAAAGAAATTTTCTAAAATCTAACATTTTCGATTTTTTGAAAGTGCACCTATATAGGTACCTACTAGGTAAATGCAAAATGGGTTCCAAATATCCATAGCCATATATACTATGTCACTAAAATTCTATTTTATGACATTCATGAGGTAGTATATAGGCCTAATAAAGGACACACGTTTTACAATTCATAGAACTTTTTAATTTATGTTGAGCAGATCACTGCAAACGCCAAATGTATAATGAAATAAAATATGTTCATATGAGTGGATACATTTCTATGAAATTTTAGTCTGATACTATACTCAGTGAGCCCGTTAAAATGAACTCTCACTCGACCCCCATTCAATTTTTATTTTAATACTATATCGCCCCCTGTCGTCAATCTTGGAAACTAAGTAGAAATTTTACTTCAAGAATGTAGTAAGAGTTTGAATACTATAGGTTCTTTCCAACAATACCATTAGAACTAATTCCAGAATCCGTTCATAACTGCAAAGTGCGCAAGCGCGATTTCTCTACCGGTTCAGAACTAATTCTAAATAAGCGTTCGTTGGAACGCAAATTAGAACTTACACTCAGCTGTTTCAAATATTGACAGATAGCTTAACCTAAAAAATAAGGTATCAACATGGCAGGTAAATATTATTTTGAGGACTTCTGCATAATTAATAACTAAAACCTGCGAATACATGAATGTTGTACACTACCTAAAAAATTTTCATTTTTTACACGAGTTTTTCCTATTAATAATTCTAATGCGTCCTCTTCGCATGTGTCTGAGTCAGTAAATGTTATCGTCCTCAAAATCGCTCATTTTAGTATTTATTTAAAAAACAAAACTTCAAATCTGACAGTAATACCTACAACATGCGTTGTATGCATGTCGGTTCTAGTAGTTCCTACCTTGAATCAAGTACGGTTTTTACCGTTCTTGAATTCGTTCTGGTACCAGTTCGTAATCTGTAAGAATAGTGATTTTTCTATCCCGATCCCAATTCTTTACTTGTTCGAATATGCATTTCATTTTGCGCATGCGCTGGCTAATTCTGAACTGGTTCCAAGCGTTGTTGGAAAGAACCTTATAAGAAATCATACATACATCATCATGCGTATAAACCGATAGTGGTTCGGACGAGCCTATTAATTCGTTATGGGTAGAGTGCAGACATGTCACGCACGACAGAATCACTGGCTTCAGATCTCGCGCATATCTGCTAGCTGCTAGTGACATAGATGTACTTATTAAACTCTTTAGATTCTATATAATATATTTGATATTAATGACTCAAAACTCCGTTTGACTCCGAAAAAATATATCAGCGATCTACCAAATCACTGGGTAGCCGCCTGATCACTGCAGCTATCGACCCGTTTGATATCCGCATAAAAACTATTTGCGACAATTATACATCCACAAAATATTCAAATGTCCGAAGGATGTCTTCAGTATATCTAAATATCCCTCACAACAAGATAGATGTAAAGTTTGTGGATTAAGTAATGTCGGCTCCTTTGAAGAGTATATCAAACTTTCTTCCGCTCACGCCGATTCGGTCGTTTTCGTTCGGTCGAGATATTCTGAATACCCAACTATATATCGCAAGAGGCATTTACGAAAACGACCGAATGGGGATGAAGACAGTTTCAAAAGCACTTCGAAGGGGAGGACATTACTTAATACACTAACTGTACATATCCTTATTGAAGTAAATAAAATATTCTCAAAGAATATAAGTAGTCTATATTATGCTATATGTTTCGGACCACATTTTCTGTAGTGAACACTTTATAAGGTTTTTTATTACAAATTAACCTTATTTATACTTATTCTTCCTTATTTTTTATTTAATTAACCTAGAGAACAAGTTTTTTTTCTTATATTTCATCGTACAAATTAAAATTCAGCATGAAAAACTCAATTTTCTGTATAACAATCAAATTTGAATGGGTATATCCGTTGAATTTTAAAAATGATTTTAAATATTTGAAAGAAGGTTTAATTTATTCCCAAATTCTAAAAATTATTTCAAAATTCTAAATATTTTAATATATTTCATATTAATAACCAATGTTTTATTATCTAGTTTAAGGAGAGGATAAAATGACCTGTGCCATAAATATTGATAAACAAACATTATTTATTTATGAATTTGGTATTACAAAAATATATCAAAAATATGAGTATACAAAATAATAATAATTTTCTATTAGTATAGAGAGAGTGACAAAACGACCATAACATTAAAAATCATTGTAATAATATAGTGCCAAAATAAATCTAAAATATGCTTCAGTTTTTAGTTCTCTGGTATCAGTACTTATTGTGGCTTATACAATGTTCAACAGGAGCAAAAAATAACATTATTATGAAAGTACAATAACTTTATTTATTTATTGCATTTACAACAGCTAACCCCTTCTTTCTTTATCCCTGTTTTAATGTCCATGCTGTTTATAAAATTTACAATTCACGTGCCTAGACGTATAGGCAACCCAGTTTACACTATTTCGTTTGCCATGCGTGAAGCCGCAAATATGTACAGTGACGTGCTTTAGCACTGACTCAAAGTACCATAAAACTTTATAAATATAACTCTTATGTACGACGACATACACATAGGTTCAGCCCGCAGCGGAACATAGGCAGTATGAATTGCAACAGCGTATTCCTCTCTTCGTGTTGTAGCTTGTGTCTAGCGACACACAGGCATGCACAATTCAGTTGAATTTAAACCGAGCGAGGATACAATCGTTGGCATATTCGTTCTGTATAGGTACGTAATGTGCCCATATGTTCAGATTACAGACATAATAACGACTTATCAAAAAGTGCTTTGGTGTATTTGTGAAAATCGAGTATATCTTCGACAGATAAGTCAGGTCATTATATCTCCAATTTATTATTATTTTTGTAGTCATAGCTGCTACACAAACGGAAAAGTAATTTTAAGAAAAATAAAATTATAACGATTCTTAAAAGATAAAAGTAAATAAAGTCAATAATTCTGCAAAATAAATTTAAATTTTAACCGCAATGTCATGACTCGGATCGACGATCGAACTTACGTGGCGCATGACTAGCGCGTTGCCACATCGTACTACGTTCCATACGTATATTGTAACTTGCTATGTTTCTCTACGGACTGAACCTATGTGTATAGCCGATTGCCCACGAGAGGTGAGCCAGTACTAACAACTATCTACAATGGACAAGAAGAAACGGCAACTTACTTGTGCTAAAAGCATTTTCGCATCAGTTCATATCAATTTAATCAGTCCAACCCAATGCCCTCTATTTGGCAGGGTAGGAAGTAGCACACTGCAGGGCATTACACAACACAAGTCGATACAGCAGATACTGATCATGTGGTTGGAATTAGTCCATTGTCGGAGGTATTATACAGTTAAAGTTGTGATGTAAAGGGCGATGAAATTAGATCTTGCATTCGTAGTTGCACTGATGAGACCTGGAAGGTCGAAACCACGTTGTCTGCTTCTGATGCTTGATCTATTTTCATTGCATCCATTCGCAGGGTAAATTCCAACAATATACCATGAACGCCTCACATTTCTCGACGTTTTCTTTTTTATTGCTATCTTTAGCCAATCTGCCAAATATGATCGTTTGTGCTGCGTTAAAAACCTACAAAAATGTAGAGATGCGTTTACTAAATATTGTCCGGCCAGTTTTATGATAGAGAACGTAAGATTTGATAAACCAGGGTACTATTCTGTATGCAGATGGGTTGTAGAGTATGTACCAGAAAACGGTACCCTACCAGAACAGGTTAATGCTTTAAAAGGCTGTATGGAAGATCATAACCTTCTGTTATGAATACAGCCTTTTGATTTGGATTACTAGTAACTTATCTTGTCTCTGTTATATTGCATTTCTTTTATTTGTTATAAATTTTTTCTTTGGTTGCTTGTAGTTCAATAAAGATTATTATTATTATTATTAAAAACGTTGGTCCAGTTAATTCTATTAATGGTGAGATTCCAGCTAGAGGATTCGTAGAAAAGAAAGTTGTGGTATATTATGCAGTTGCAACATGTCGATGTCCTGTTCCGGTTTTTGAAAGGACAGATATAAAAAGCCCTCTATATCTGTTATAAAATTTGAGGATATGAAATGTAAGTAAAGGTGGGTTTACTCAGCCACAGTAACAGTAACGCTAAGAAACAACTGTAACGGTATTCTATTTCGCTACTTATATTTAAATGGTTGCGTTTAGTCGAGACTGGAATGATAAGATGTAGTATGCAAGTAGTACATAACCTTGAAATATTCGTAAAATTGAAGTTTTGCCGTTACTACTACTTACGACTCAACGTGAGAAGTTAGGTAATTTTTGTAAACTGATTCATTTGACAGAATGTGTTTTACAGCAGTTGTTGCTGTCGTATGGTACTTATACCGGTTGATTTCAGAGATAGGATAAATAACGGCGGGAAGGGGCAAGAGGTACGAAAATTCGCTAAAAAGTGGGGACGCGTACAAGTCTCTCGATCACAGTCTAGTCTCGTCTAGTCTACAGCGCTGTGATAGACTCCTACGTGTCCCCACTTCTGAACGAATTTTCGTACCTCTTGCCCCTTCCCGCCGTTATTTATCCTATCTCTAAACTCAACCGGTATAATGTTGTATCTAAAATTACGATACGAGATGAAATTACTACATTTTTACTTAATAGTTTTATTAACAAATATATAAAATATACAAACTAAACTTGTAACAAAAAATTAATGAAAAGTTGTAATGAATAAAATTACATCTTTAACTTCTCTTTAACCCGGCGCTGCCACCTTTTTTTATGGCATCCTGTAACACTGAAGTTTAGAAAACCTGCAGCTAAACACAGTGTCTTTAGAAAACAAGTATTTTAGTAATATTACTCACAAATGTCTATACAGAAAACATTGTAATGCAAAAGTAAAAAAGACAATCAAGAAACATGGTACCATAGAAAACAAATATGATAGCAA
Source organism: Holotrichia oblita (assembly GCA_023690525.1). NCBI lineage: Eukaryota > Metazoa > Arthropoda > Insecta > Coleoptera > Scarabaeidae > Holotrichia > Holotrichia oblita. The sequence goes on from CM043021.1 coordinate 57,432,387, forward strand.
ACTGGAAAAAACCTACTTAATTTTTTCATTCCGTGAATTTCCGTGGAACATAAATCCCACCGGCTGGTATACGCTGCTCTTACTCTGGTTTCATTAACATTGAACACTCGTGAAGTTTAATGTTTTACATCTTCAAATTCCAGTAGCATAGTACGAACAGAGCCTGTGGTAAGCGATAACAATTAAAAACTATTAATTTATAAAAATAAATATGGTTATTTATTTATTAAAGATGTTTATAACTTGCTATACATACTCATAAATAAACTAAGAAAGTATGTAAGTGGTCAAAATACTGCAAAAAGATCACCAATACCAATATTTGTACTTCATGCAGTTTTTTTGTTTTCAAATACGAGGGCTATTTTTTTTCCACCTCCGATCGCATAGTATGATGGCCAGGCATGCGGCAGGTGGTTGGTGTGCGTGGTAGGCGACTGCTCATATTTCCCTCCACACGCTCTCTCACTGGTGACTCCAACACGTCATTTCCTGTGGAGTTGCAGTCACGTAAACATGGCTGTCGCTATTGATTTTCCCACCAAGTGTGTTCTTGCAGGCAGAAGCGAACAGTGCTGAGGAAATTCATCGAAGAATGAGTATATGGAGACAGCTTTATGAGTGATAGCGTTGTTCGTGAATGGTGTCGAAAGTTTAAAGATAGCCGAACTGATGTGCATGATGAAGGGGGTTAAGGACGCAAGTCTGTCGCTGCAGACGATATTGTTCAACGAGTTGACTAGGCGGTTAAGGAAAATCGAAGGTTCACCATAAGTGAACACAGCGCTCGTGTAGCCCAACGGCTCCGTCAGAAATTTCAATGGGACATTTTGGAACACTTATCATATAGTTCCGACCTAGCGTCGAGTGACTTTCATCTTTTCCATGAACTGAAGCAGTGGCTTGAGGGACAGCGCTAGCAAACTGACGTGGATCTCAAAGAAACCGTCACAACTCACTTCCAATCATTTGCGGAAACATTTTATGAAGACGGCATTGCAAAGCTTTTTCACAGATATGACAAATGCCTGAATCGTCAAGGTGATTATGTACAAAAATAACCTGTATTGTACATTACTTTTGGTAATAAAATCTTTTTTGTATATTCACCCGTCTTTTCTTTATAGCCCATCGCATGTATGCAGAAAACTTGCCTCTTTTCTTTATAGCCCATCGCAGGTTGAAAGAAAAATTGCCATCGTACTTTAGAAAAACATTTTTTCGTCCACTTGTCCATAGTACAATAAAAGCTTCTAGAGTATTGTAAGTATGATGGAATTAAATAAGCTACCTCAAATACTATCGTCGCTAATGTCGTTTTGGTCCATACATATGTTTGGACAGTACACACATTGACTACTTGAAGGTTAATTATGCATATTTTTCTGCTACTTGTTTTATGCTTATATGTATTTCACTGCGCACGCGCTCTACAGTATCTGCCCCGTCTCATGGTATAAGAACAAAATAATTGAAATAAGTGAGTCAAGAAGAGAGAAAAAAGGCGCATGTAAAATTATATCGGATTGTTTATTTAGAATATAACGCACGCATAAGAAATATTGATTTATATGTCTTTAGATTTTGTGCGTATATTTCTCGAAGCACCTGCAGATGTAGCATTTATAAAGAGATAAATAAACAAGGAAGTGACAATGCAATTTATCAAGTCTATACTTCTTTTAATCTATTTTTTAAATACAATTACGGGTGGTGCTTTAATTATTTTAGAATTTGTGAAAGAAATATTTTGTATCGTTCGACATCGACATCGTTCATATTCGAGAGTAATTATTACATTTGAAATACGTTTCGGACAACCCTTATATTTTGATATTCGTTTATATAGCATATACATAGGTATATGAGTACATACATATTTGGAGCATCAGGTCCATATAGAACTTTTATGACTAGCCTATTGTAAATTCAGCTCTACAAAAAATTATTTTAACATCCCACTCTACCTAATACCAGTCAAGGAGATTTTTTTGAAAGTGTTGATTATATTTTTCGACAAGTTAGGGCAAATTTTGTCGTCTTTCCAAAAATGTTTACAATAATAGCAAATAAGTGAATATTTTCGTTACAAAAAAAAAACTACAATACTGTTTCCAAATTTCGAAATACTAATTATATTAAGAATCACATCTATAAACTGCTTTTCATCAATTATTTGCAAATATTGTATGTTGTACCTATCAATGCTAATATATTTTCAAAAGAAATGAAAACAACTCTTGTTTTCATAATAAATACACAAACGATTTTTAACATCTATCAGTCAAATCAGCATCTTGTTTAAGATGCACAATAACCTGATGCATGTATGATAAAAAGAGTGGAGTAGAATCCCGTCCTATATAAAGTTATAACTATCTGCAGTGTGTGTGTATAAAGAAAAGTATATAACACGAATTCACATCTATGTGCAAGAAGTGAAGGGTTACTTTACAGATTTTATTCAAAAATACATAAATACTCGTTTATGCAACCAAATATACAGTGGCGAAAAATATTCATTTATCTATGGTACACAGTTTTTTTTATGTGAATGGGGATGATAGGGACGGAAAAAAGCACATTAGAAAATAGCCGAAATGAAAAACATTCGTTTCTGGGCAGACAATGTAAACAACCGCATTATGTAATCCTAAAAATGTGTATCTGCTTCCGTTACATATCAAACCAAAATTTATGAAGAATTTTGTCAAAGCCATGAAGAAATACTCCCAATTTCATGTATTTAAAATAGAGGTTTCCTAAAATTAGTGATGCAAAAATTAAAGAAAAAATATTTGTGGACATACAAATACCATCATTAATGCAGGATGAAAAATTTGAGGAATTGTTAAATCCAATGGAGAAACCTGCTTGGCAAGCATTCAAAAGTGTTTAGTTGCGACTTTTTTTGGGAAATTGAAATGCGTAAAATTACCGTGATATTGTCAACGATTTTACATCTTATAAACATCTGGGTTGTAATATGTCCTTCCTGCACTTCCTGTGCTCGCACGTAGACTTCTTCCTGGAAAATATTAAAGCTTTGAGCACGGGAAATACTCATCAGGTAAGTTTGCATCTAGAAAAGAGGTACCAAAGTAAATAAAATCCTAATATACTGACCGATTATTGTTGAATTATCGAGAGGGATGCGCTACAGAATGTTTGAATATTGTGTAACTAAGAATGTAGAGAATTAAACGGTTTGAAATTTTAAATACCTGGCTCTCGGAAACCTTGTGTGACGGGGGAAAAATCGTTATATTCAATTCGAATTCAGGAGCAAACATACTATAAAAATCTCATACGTTTCTTTCAGAGACAAAGAAAAGTTCTTTTCTTTTTCTTAGTGTAATTAACACCTTACAATCTCGAACAGATTACGTCAATTACAGTATGCAACGGTTAGCTGTAAAACTCGTTGGACTTTCTCACCTGGATCGTGGCCCAAAAGGTCTGTGTATAAACGAGATCTGTGTCAGCGAATTAGTGCAGTTGTTAAACATTTGATACTAGTGCAGTCTGCGTCTTGATACTAGCGTTTTTATGTTGCAAAGTACCAATTAATTGTAGTAGGTTAATTAAGACTGCAAGTATTTTATAAAATACAACATATAACCAGGTACCTAATACCTGTCATCATCTTCCTCCAAAGATGGCACTTTTGGTACACAAACAAAATGACCGGCTTTAGTTACTTATTACACCGATATCAATGAAATAATGTGAGCTATTGCCGCATTTATCGGTGAGTATTGAAAACCAACAGTTAAAACACTATCATTATGCCGGCATTTATCACGAGGGCAAACTTGCAAGTACGAGTAGTCCGAGTAACTCTACTGAATCGTATGCGCAAATATGTATCAGTTATTCCGTACCTTTTTTTATAGCGCTAGTCTCTTAATACATATAGGAGAGTTTATAGAAGTACTCCTATAAGCGCAGCAAGTAGACTTAGTTTACGCTATTGTAGTTATTTGGTTGCATCTCCGATACTATCTCTGCTCGTTGTTTATTCATCTATTGAACATTTTTTCATTAGACATTTAGTACACTCATGAATCTAAAATACATGTAAGTATATCCAAATTAATGAATTATTACATGTGTTAAACCAATTTTTTTAATGTGCATTGAAGGTAACATATATCTAGTAATGCATAAAATATATGAACGAAAATATTGGCTTATAATTGATAATATCTAAAGCGTTAGATTAGGTTTTCGATCTTTTGCTTGGAGGACTTTCTTCGTCTGAGGAAGCATTTTCTTCTCTTTCTTCTACATCTTCATGTATAGTACTAAGATGTTCACTGCTATCGTCGTCACTTTGCATTGTTGTATCTAGCGGTTTATTCTTTTCCATTATATCTTTTAGGTCTTTAATACGAAAATCTCTGGTTATGCCAGGTCCGATATGTACAGATAAATTGCGATTAGTTTTATTTGAAAGCTGAATTATAGATTTAGTAAATCTTTCGATTTCGTGTACGACTTTCGGTATAGATTTCGTTTCTTTTAGCACTTTATTCTTTAACGAGCTGCTATTTTTCTTTTTCGTTTGAACATTTTCAATTTCTGTCATTTGATTTTGTTCAATGAACAGAATGAACATACTCCATGCAGGATATAATTTTTTAGCAGTAAGTTTTATAACACGTTCAAACCTAAAACAGGAAAAATTTGTTATAAAGTCTATTATTCTATTCAATCTATTATTTTACCTTGCATTTTCAAATGCCGGGTTGACTTTAGACGACCGCAAAATAAAATATTTGGTTAATAAATTTAAACTGGTATATACAGAGAGGACATTTTCTATAACAGATTTACTTAGTCCAATTGAAACCTTCACATTGCAGAAAGCTTCCATTAAAGCAATTAAGAGACATAACTGGCAGGAGATGGATCTTTCTTTATTAGCTAATTTTTCTTTTTCTATAATTAAATTACCAAGTAATTAGATTTTTCATTGAAAACATATAAATCTAACACTTTAGGTCTTACTTCTTTCTAAACCCGATCCTCCCGCATATGCCAATACTCCATATTCGGAACGTATTCTATTAGTCATCCAGTCAATGTTATCCAATAAAATCTTTATTGTATTTGTAATACATTCGATGAAAGTATCTACCGTGAGTTCATTTATTATTTTGAGAGCAGGGGTTTTTTCAGTTTCCTAAAAAAAAAAAACATGTATGTATACAGAGTCTACCGCGGAACCGGTTCATTACAAGCTTTCAGTGTCCCTAACTATTTATGAATTTGAAAGTTTCAGGGTAAAAATAGTCCATAGCCTTCTTTTTTTATAAAATGATTTTGATATCGTACAACTCCCGGCAGAACCGCAAGTAGCAATAAACTTGATATATTTCTTGTATTGTCCTTTTTAGATAAACAGCATTGTCTCATTCAGCTCATTCATCAACAGCTGCTTTTTAGTATTTTGTTCATTCCGAGAAGCGATATCTGTTCGTGTTAAGCGATTTTTGTTCGTGTTAAGAGAAACAAATTTTTTGCAAATACATAGTAGTTTTTCGGGACCGCTTTATTGTTTCGTGTTAACCGATATTTCTTCTTAAGCGGGCTCGTGTTAAACGGATTTCACTGTATATCAATACAAAAACTTAAACAAGAAAGTTAAACAATAGAGCATTGGTAAGGACTACCTTAAACATGTTTTATATGTCTGCTATCCTGATCTGATAGTATTTAATTTATTCGTTACAAATGTTTTCTTGTTTAACTTCTTGTTTGTCATTCGACATAAATTTGTTGGTTAATACTCGACATGTTCTATGTATTCTTGATGAATGTAAAATAAATCTAAAATATCGTTTTTACCAGAGTTATTTTATTCGTCATTCTGTTTGACAGATATAAGCTCTGTATATTTAAAGTATATAGACAATACCAGCTATTCATAAGTGTATTCAAAAATCCAATAATATACAGTGCTTCCATTTAAGAAAAGTGATTTCCATCGACGTGAACTTAGAGAACGCTAAATGCTCTTAATGCAAAGGTATTTAACGCATAGTTATTAATTTACAAGCATCAAACGACGCAATAAATACTTATTATGAATTCTAAATTGATATCCGAAAAAGTGAGTCTCTGATTTTTTAAAAATAAATGTCCGCTATAGCTCTCTAGGGCTCTAGTGTCGTTAGCGAAATTATTTACGCTATTGTCTTATTTCCGGTTTACCGGACATTCACATCAACTTCCTTAATTTAAAGTTTTTTTTAGAAAAAATCGAATTACTACAAAACGCTTGAATCAATTTGAAAAAACTAAAAGTATTCATAAAGCTATAAAATAGGTAAATCTAAGTATCTAAACATATACGAGGTGTTCCATTAAAAATAACAAAGTAGATGGCGACTTCCGGTATAACCGGAAGCGCCAGAAATTTAATAATATTTTCATTTAAGAGAACACAATCGATTATGTATAATTCTGAATTTTCAAATTTGTAGTTTGGCCAGAACACCATAAACCTCTAATGAACGGATTCGCTGAGACACCCTGTACATATTTTTATGATATAAAAGCGTTATTCATACATCTGTTACACTTCCTAATGCCGCTTGTAAATCATTTATTAAATCTTCAAAAACGGATACTGACGACTTAGATCTCATATACGTATTGAGCCATAGTTTTATAAATAGTTTTGCTGCATTTTTCGTTTTAACGGTGTGATCTGTGGCAAAATTTTTCATCCAATCGGTGTGCTGCAACATAAAATGTTATACTGCAATAAATATGCAATAAAAATAACGTCAATACACTTCATAACAGTGGCGGATTCCCCAAACGACCCGACTGTATACTAGATAAAACATACTATTTCTAGTAGAAAACTATGTTTAAATATCGCATTTAAACCCTAATGTTTAATGAAATAAAAACAATAGATTTACTACCGAGTAACCATTTTGAAACATTTCTTACGCTCAAATTTGGGATTAAACTTTAATTTTTAAGTTCTTGCGTACGCCTATATTTTAGTTAGTTAAATAGTTCAAAAACCACCTCCGTGGGTTTTAAATTTCAAAAATTTTCCCCCGGCACACCTCTACCCGGGGCGGTATTTCATACCCCCTGGTTTTGCTCCCCCTCCCCCTCCCCAAATGTTTTTCTGGATCCACCGCTGCTTCATATTGTAGAAAATTGTAATCAAGCTTGAAACATTTTGCAAAACAAAATTCACTAGGAGGTAAACAATTATGTATGTAGTAAATACCATTTAAAATAACAAGCTTAAACATTTAATAACAGTTTTTCTTAGCATACGAGGATGGTCTGACAAGTTTCTAACCTAACAAAGACACAAGACATTTTTCTTAAAATTTATTTTTATTTTTCTACATAGCATTCTTGTAAGTGTACATACTTCTACCAACAATGGTTCCGTCTCTTCAACCGGTCCAATTATACTCGACGTCTTCGTCTGTAAAATAACTGTTTACCAAGGTGATGGTTTGACAAAAATCTGTACTCCGAGCGCAATTTTTAGATTACGGAACAAAAGAAAGTCGCTTGGGGCTAGATCTAGTGAGTAAGAAGGGTGATTAAGCCGTTCAAACCGCAATCCGTGGATTTTCACCTTCGCAACCGCTGAGGTCGCCTGCAAATGTGGCCTTTTTTCAGCAACTTCTGCTTTTAGCTTAGAAAATAATGATACGTAATATGTTCCTGTTATGGTTTTTCCAAAAAAATGTTTGGACATTTTGGTGAGTACCTATCAGTAGATACGCAATCACATTACCCAGCTTTTATTGACGAGTTCTGTCATCGTCACGTTGGGGTCGGAAATATTTCAGACCATCCTCGTATATATTGTTTGTATGTAGTAATTGTTATTTATAATAACAAGTTTAAACATTTAAAAACTGTATTTTATAATATCAGCGGCACTGTTTTGGATTAATATAATTACTTCAAATTTAGTACACAATATTTTCTCAGTTATGAGACCTTCCGAGTTTTAACCGCGTCATAGAAGAGTAAATATGTATATACAATAGATAAATTAGACCTGAAGAAATCACTTGCATTAGTGGCGAAACGTCAGGTTTAGTGTTGCATATAGATTTATTCTACTTTTTTTTTGTTTATTTTTGTATTGTATATATTTCGTTTACTATAATGCGGTCAAAACCCGGAAGCCTTCATAACAGAGACTCGGACCGTGGAAGCCTTCGATATCATTTCGCAAAATGTTAATCACCATGATTTTTACAGTTTTAGCGGTGTCATATTGGTGAGTCTTCAAAGAAGTATCTAAATATAGTATTATATATTATAGGTTTAATTGCGAGAATTAAACTCTATTGGCAATTAACATTACCGTTGGTGGCGCCACAATCGATGCCAAAATGGCGTCGAAGGGAGGTATACCTATGTAGTTTTGTATAGTGTCATATAACGTTTCATACATTCGCCAGTTTAATTTTATGTGTGTTTGTTCCTTACATTTTCAGAAGAGTGATTACATATTGCCAGGTAAAAATGTAGTGCGTTTTTATAGTTACATATATGCTGTATTTAATAGTTTACAAAATAATCATAACGTGTAACGATATAGTTGTTTCATTACTTTGGTATTCTCATAAACACACAAGTCGGTACAGATTGACAGATCAATCAACCTAAAGTTGGCTGATTCGGTGAATTGGTTCTTCGGATTTTTCAACAAAATATATGTATATCATTGTTGGAGCTTTACTGATACTACATTAAATTTTCATGACATATGCCAAATGAGAAGACTTGTTGTTCACTGACTTGGATTTTCAGAGGTTCAGGCCCCGGTGCTGATTCTATCCCAATGTATACTATATTTATTAATTATTGTTATGTTTATTAATATATTCTATATTTATATAAAATCCATTAAGAATAATAATAAATCAGTTTAACTATGAACGTTATGTTATTATAATCTATTATAAGGTACAAGTGAATCATTCACTTACACATCTTGTATATTGTTTAAAATACTTACTTTACTAAAAACTGATATTTGTATTGTCTTTATAAAGACGAATCTGCCATTAAACAGTATCGAAAGTATTAAATACCGAAGAAAAGATAAAAGCCACATAATAAAACCCAATAAACAATACAACCAGAAATACAACAATACCTCCAACGCTAGTTCTAAAAATTACCGCATAGTGGCGTGTCAGTTAATGTAAATTGCCAATAGAAAATTAAGCTACATGTTATTACTATCTTTCCACAAAAAATCAAAAACAAATTTGATGTTGGTTAATCAAGCTCTACTCACTATATTTCATAAATCTAAACATATTTAGACATTATATAAACTATGTTGACTGACAAAAGCAAGCTTTTTAGCTTAAATCTAATACAACGCGCAGTTTGATGTAAATTCCTAACTCAGAATCCGTAAAGCAACCACGTTACGGCTCGTATTGTACCTTTTACTAATCTTCAATAGCTACTTCCTTGTTGTACCTGCCACAACGAAAGATAAATTACGATGTACCATGGAATTAGATACATAGTTTTAATCCAAAACTTTTATAAAGGTATACCGGAATAAATAGAAATGAACAGAAAAAAATAAACAAAAGTAGGTTTACTGAAGAAGTACAGAAACATTATCCCGCTGTTCAAGATGAATGTTCACATTAATATTGATTTTTAATATTGTGTCCATATTTTACCTTAACTGTGTCTACATTTATTGGAATTTGAGACATCAACAGTGTTAGAGTACTCCCTACAATTTCCAACATTCTTTTAAATTCTTGATCATCTAACGTATTCTCATCCAATTCAAATAATGTTTGATATTTTTCTATAAAAGGTATTAAACAGGTAAGATAACTATTGTCGCTATCTTGATCACCTAAAAATACAAACATGTTGAATAAATTATTTGTTGGATAGTTTAAGAGTTCTATATACAAACCTACGACGCATAAGAACGATTTAAGTTCACCATTATAATGCGTACACACAATATTCAGGATGGTATGAAAACATTCCACTGCTAAAGTAGCTGTTGTAACGTCAAATTCCAAAAATTCTTCGAGACGATTAATACATTTTGGATAAATAATTTTAGCAATCTCTTTACAATGTGTATAATACTCTTTATTTCTTTCTGGGCATTTATGGGTGCTTATTTGTTGTAGTTGGAAAGCTGTAGCTTGCATTACATGCTGATGTATATCATGTTTCACTTTAAGAAGATTTGCTTGCTGCGTTGTAGTCCAATTTACATTTCTATAAAAAAAAATATCAGTAAAATATTTACTATTGATTTAATATAAACTTACTCATGCAAAAGGCTCAAAAATTTCGTCAAAATTTTTAAATCAAGTATAGTACTAGGTAATTTAATTACTACTGATTTTGGGCCTCTGATATTTTCGCTTTGTCTGTCGTTTTGATCTTGGTGCTCTGATACCTGGGACTGCACTTGTGTTGTTCGGTTTTGTTGAGAGGTTTGGCTTCGGTCAACATGACGACCTGTTAGTTGAGTAGTTTTGCTAAGATCTTTCTTTTTCTTATCAATTTTTTGTTTAACTTTTGACGCATTCTTTGAAAAACATATTATTAATACTTCTTCAAATACTATGAGAAAAAGTGTATACATACCTTCGCGAAACCTTTTAACCGGAAATACACTTGATAAAGTGCTATAATTTGTTGTGCATGGCTTTGTGACGATTTATTCCATGACCATATTTTATAACCAACCAGACATTCATATAGAGACATAGCTTCCTTTAAAGTTGTAACTTTTTTCTTGCACTCTGGTAAAATATCTGTTAAATTAGTACCATCATCCTAAAGGAAAATATATATATTAATTCTATTAAACTTATCGGATATTATAGTAAACTTATACCAATTCAAAATGTATCAGTTCACATTTTATTAAGCGCCTACATAAAGATTCCATAACTTCTATAAATTTTGCAGCATTTATATCTTCGTCTTCTAGAGTTTGAACTTTTGCGATTAGAAAATTAATTGCACATACTAATTGGCCTATAGGTTCCTAAAAATAACGTAATATTAGATAGAATCTAAGATACTTAAAGAGTGTTATCGAGACAATTTGTAATAGATATGACTGTAATGGCTGGGATATGCATTTTGTTCATTTACATGATATGTAAAACATCTGTCACTATCGGCAAATTCACATTCGAAAACAATGCGCATTATTGGAAAAACTGCTTACTAACGAATGTGTTCTGGCGATGATTCTGGAAGTAGATATTAGACCAACGCCTTCTTATACACAATAGAATGACGTGTTATGAGGGCTTCCGGATTTTGACCGCGTCATAGTAAAGTACCTATATGTATACAATACAAAATAAAACAAAAAAAAATGACCTTCTGACCGTCAGAAGGTTTTCGCCTCTAGCGTGGTTGACACGTCGAGTTACCGTGACCTTCTGGCGCCCCTCACCTAATTTTGCTCATGAAGAAGCCACTTACATTAGTGGCGAAACGTCGAGTTTGAGTAAGCTGCATATATATTTTTGTATTATTGTTTTTACTTTTCATTTTGATTTATTTTATTTTGTATTGTATATATGCAACTATGACGCGGTCAAAACCCGAAAGCCCTCATAACATAGACTCGGACCGTGGAAGCCTTTGATATCATTTAATAGAATGACGTAGTCATTTGATGCCAGAATAATATGTAAAAAATCCATAAAAGCAATCAATCTTCGGGTTGTTTAGCATTATATTTCTTTAAACAAAATTTAAATGTTAAAAAAATCATTAGAAGCTACCAAAAATACCTCTACTATTTGTAGAGAAGTGATTCGGTTGAGAAAGTGTGAACTGAATTCTATTATGTTGAATGTCTATTATTACTATTCAAAACATCAAAGTTCACTTTGTGCGTATGGAACAGCTCAAATAGTTGTGTTGAATTGGCTATCTCAAAAACTAAATAACAGTCCAGTAGAAAACTTATAAGTCTTAATGACATAACAGGGTGAGAAAAACGTGTTCTCACTACTAAGTACCATTCATACCTATTCGTATAGAATGCATGTTTCTAAAATTTTGTCTCGCTGCGGAGATGTAAACTCCTAAAGGACAGCACTTAATGAATTTTACAATACTATAACGGGTAGCCTTACACAATTATAACTCCAGGAATGGAAGAAATGGTACTAAATAAAATCAAGGTACATTAGGAGATTTTAAGAAATCAACTGTTGCATTTATACAGAATGGTATCTGTATAGACAATTTCTAACAAAGAACTGTATTAACGACGTTACTTTCTCCAAAAATCTTTTTGTTAATACAGATAGTATTAACGGTCGAAATATGCTGCACGTCGTTAACACCAAATCTCTGTTAATACGAGTATGTGTATCGAAATTGTTGATGTTCACTTAAGTTCACAGAAATCACTAACTTCATAATACTGTCATAGGTGTTATAGTTTGAAATATGACAGCGTGCCATTGGAATTATCTATATTGCAAGAAAAAAAAAACTTTAATGCTGGCTTATTTAAAATTATGTACTGTGATGACTCAAATTTCTTAACAAACCTAATTCTTTATATTTCATGCATCGCTGACAGGAAATAAATTTTAAGTCAACGTTCAGTCGTGATTCTCATAATGGCGATCCAGCATCTGCTTTTCGAGAAAATAAGGTCGTAGTGATATGCATTTAAGATAGGTTTAAAATTTAAATATCCCATTTTGTATTCAGTTTCATCAAACAAGTGTCCACTACCAAGATAACCACCGCTCGCCTGTTCGATATTATAAACTTAATTAACAACTTATTTCAGTTTTCTTAACAAATTTTGAAGGAGAATACGCTTTATAAATTAAATGTTAACGGAGAAGGAACTTATTATTACTTTGTAAACTTGAAAATATATTAGAAATTAAAAAAATGGACAACGTATACGTAGGTATATGAGAAGAATTTGATTTTGTACATGTAAAAAGCACTCGGAATAGCACAATGATATTTTCTACGTCGGAGTCTAATATTTTGGACGTCTGATTGATAGCTGTTTACGTGTAGCAAATATACAAAGTGTTCCAGAAAAACTTCCAAAGGCTATAAACCCCGTTATTTATATCTGAATTTAATCTTTTATCTATAGATTAAATTAAACGGTTTAGAAAGGACTACATACGGTAATGCGAATTACCTTTGACGTGCATATAATTTTTTCCAAAATTGTACTGTATATATTTCTTTGATTTTTATAAAACAAAACTTTCTAAGGAATATGATAATGTAATAAAAACACACACTTAAATAAGGAAAAATGCAAGAAAATCGCAAAATTTTTATGTGACGTAACTGTAAGTAAGCGATGAGTTAGAGTAAGCAGTGGCATAATCACATCTTTATTATCAGTTATTGTCATTGTCAGTTTAAGTGAATTTTATAGCATTATCCAAAATACTTAGCGATAGTATTTTGTAGAAACACAAATTAAGCTTGTACACACTTCAATTGAGCAATCATTTGCTAAAATAAATGCCACTCAGTAATATATTAAATACTATAATCTGAAATCGTCAATTTGATGCATAAATCTAACCTAAACCCAGGCGCCATTGTACTGAAAATTTGACACATGGTTATAAAAAGTTATAAATTATAAAATACATCTGTGCATTTATTTTGATGTGCGCGACTTTTAGACCTCACCGTATAACTAAATATTATATAGTTTTGTATATTTTCCCAGATAATTCAAAATAGCCTAAATTTACTTTATGAATGCATTTTTCATCATATCAAGCTAAGCTGAATTACTTTTTATCGTTAAACACATATTCCAAAGCAGTATTCCCTAACAGTAAAACTCAAACACATATTCCAAAGCAGTATTCCCTAACAGTAAAACTCAAACACATATCGTTATTAAAAAATACTTACTTGCACGATTACATCCACATCTCTAATAATAGAGATTTTCGAGAAATCAACAGGAGGCAGTACATCTTCATCAAAATTATAATATTTCAAAAATTGTGACCACAAAACATTCAATACTGGCAATGATAAGTCAGGGTTGTGATTAACAGCATCGTTTAAGCCGTCGTAAAGTTTACCACGAACATCTGCTTGCTGCATGTAACATCGTTTCAGTATATTTAACACCTCGAGACACAAAGCTTCGTTTGAAAATACATTCGTCTGAGAATTGTGTCCCCTGGTATGTAAAGAAATCTGAGTTAAGACGGAATGACCAGATGAAGACGATGAGCTATTAAGTTGACTTAATGCTGTTAAGTTCTGAATTTTTAATTTTGTTAATAGTTTTAGGAAACCTCGTACCGCTACTTGTCTACTTTCAGTAGATCTGAAAAATACAATATTCTAAGTTAAAGCAATTTATCTTTATAATATAAAATTCTAAAGTAGAAGTTAAAGTAATTTCTTGAGCTTAATTTTCAACGTTTGGAAAGCGCGAAACCATCTTCAAATTCACTTTTCTAAATAGAAACCGATTCTCATTTCAATGTTTACATGTAACACACATAAAGTAGGTATTGAAAGTAAAATAGTCAAAATATTCAAACACAGACTTTAAACAATTGTACAACTATAGAACATTCGGTTATTCCACTAAATGATCGCCCTTGCTCTTGATCCAATACTTCATCATGCAACTGACCTTTTTTAGTATAGCTTGAAATGCGTTGAAAACTTATTGTAAAGTAATATTAAAATCAAAACAGAAAGTAAAGTACAGCAGTCTACACACCTAGAGTATAGAGCCTTTCTCAATAAAAGAATCAAATGGTCCCTTAACGATGGTGATATTTTTATAAGAGGTAAAACAATATCCAAAATTGTCTCCGCACAATATTCTGGAACATTTACTAGAGCCTCCATTAATTGAATGATACAACTTTTATTTTCCAAGGTGATAAACGTAAACTTAAGAGAAAAATCTCTAAAACAATCTGTAAGAAGAATATTTGATGCTTAACAGATACTTCAAAATCCGACTTTTATGTACCTACCGATATATTGCGTAACATTATTTCCCATTATGATATGATTACATAACTTCTGTAGAACAATGTGTGCAATATGATGTTTCTCTTTTACTAAATTTAGCAAAACAAATTTTCCTAAATTCCATTGTTTCTTTGCAATTAATGATTCTCTACCTAAAAGTGCTCCTACACCTAATAACACAAAACCGAGATTAACAAGACCTTGGATTACTAAATCTCTTTCGTTTAAACTGTAAAACAAAGAAAACAATAATGCGACTTAGGAGCATGCAAATAAAATAACGGCTAAAATGAGAAAATTACCTGTTGTGTATAATTTTTGTGAGAGTGTCTTCTAAGTCCAATGTTTCTGGTACCAGATCTCTTAACCAAAGACATTCTGACTTCTTAATATCCTCTCTAAAACTCCTTGCAATAGATTGGCGAATTAAGTCAAAAACTTTTTCTTCGCAAAATGAAACGGTTGACAGCGATAGCAGTACAGTTAATTGAAAAGGGTGCAGAATGAATTCAGGTGACTTTATGAAGTTTTTCAAAGAGGATAAATAATCCTTGATGCTATCGTGTGCTGATAAAGCTGATTGGTAGATGTGATAAAGTACTGTACTTTCAGCTTCAAGAGCTTCCACGTCCATTGAATCACCTTTAAAAAATATAATATATAAACAGTAACAGATCTACTAGAAAATTCAAATTGGGGTACCAAAGATTCCCGGAAAAATTAAATATATGATTCTCAACGAATAATTTATTTATTATATGCAATCTCTAAATATATGAGTCTTGTTTATCTAATATGGCATTTTTTACTTTTTACGGCAATATAGAGCCTAATAGAACAGAAAATCACTGAATTACCACAACGAAGACTGTTTTTTGGATTTTTCAGACATAGCTTTAATTAACAGCTTCTATAATACAGATTCTATACGAAAAATAATATAATGGTGAGTTATCATTTAAGTGTAGAGAAAAATAATTTTTTGCGATAAAAAGTACGCTCCAAATTAATACCACCACTTACTTATTATCTCATCGGAACTAGCACTAGAAAGAGCATAGCTATAAATTCTTAAACCAAAATACTCCTGTAACTTGGGAAACACCAATTTGCTATTTTGATTCTGACAAAACCGGAGAATTTGATACACAAAAGGTGGTATTTCTTGTGTGGTAAGCCTCTCTATGTAAGATACCAACTTGCAAGTTACTTGAAAATGTTCTTCTTTGGATAGTGGCATTTCGCTGAAATGTATTTCTTCAATAATAATCCGCACGACAAATAAAACTGTCGAGGCACGCTTAATGTACATAGAGCTTGCTTATTATTTAGTAGTGAGTACTACAAAATTACAAGTCAATATGATTTTTGTTTCACAAGTCCTTAATGTAGTGTTTTTTATCGACCTTTCAAATATGTATTCGAGATTTCTTCATCACGTACAAGTTTTTATTTAAATTTTTTGCACCATTTTTCATCTATTTGTCAATTATCAAATAAAAACTCCTATAGCATTTGGAATATGATGGAATCAAATGAGCTAACTCAAAAGATACCGTTGCTATTGTTGTGGAGGTCCAGACATGTACAAACATGATCTACTAGTGTAGCACACATTCATCAGAACGATGACAATTGCGAGATAACAGTAAACCAGTAAATACGTCGTTGTGAGTGCTTTGTGTATCTGAGTTATTGTGTATGACAAAATTATTTATTTTAATTAGGCAGTAGTTACAAAATGCCTAGAATTTTGTATATATGTGGTGAAGTGACGCTCAAGTTCCAAAAGCGAAATCTTGTCATTAGTGAAAAAGTGTTACTAACTTTATTTTGGGTATCAAGTGGGGAACATATCTGTTGTTTATCGCGTTCTAAGTTTCTCATTGCATGAAAAAATGGGGCACGCCACATGTTATTTCTATGAGTTTTAGGGAACACAAAAATGTCTTCTCTGACTGTTATTTCTTTTTAATAAATACACTCACCGGCACGAAAAACGGGCACTTTTTTATACAATGAATAAGTGTCTGTAGAGCTGCAAACTTTAGTTACGGAAACTTTCTCAAAATAGACAATAACAATATAAACAATAAAACTACAACAATCAACAAGAGTGGTTTAATATCATGTATTACCAACACGAGCTTGTAGGTATTAGAGTCATCATTCTTCTAAGCATTTCCTTAATGAGTTACCGTATATTGTTTTATGCGATATTATCCCATTCTTGCCGAAGTTCTTCAAGGGTGGTAGGAGCAGGCAAATGATTGCGAACTCTTCTACTGAATATATCCCACACATGCTTGATAGGATTTACATCCGGACTGCGTGCCAGCCAGTACGTTTGAAGAATGTCAACTTCATTCAGCTAGTCCCTCACTACTTGTGGTTGTCATGTTGTCGGTGTTGTCATGCACGAGAAGGAAGTTGCCTCCTATAAATTGAGCATAAGGGACAACATGTCTTTCAGTACCTTCTCTTCAATGTACCTTACAGATGTCAGTGCGGGAGTGTCTGATCGTCGTCATACTCTACCACGTCCAGCTGGTCCCTAAGACGAGACCGTAATTCATCGGTAAACGCACGACTCCAATCGGCACCCTACCAATTTTGATGATCTCTTGCAAATTGTAATCGGACAACTCGGTCTTGTCTGGTAAGCTGTGGTCCTGTAGCCGGTCTCCATGCAGTCAGATTTGCTTCCTTTCACTAGCATTAATATTGTGTACTTTTTGCGACTGATTTCTGAGATTGACAGCGCTTTCAAGACGATTTCTTAAATTTCTTAAGACAATTAAATGGTCATCTTGAGCGGTAGTCCTTCTTTAGGGACTTGTTACAGGCCGCCAGGAGTACAACCTGTCTCCGAGAATCGTCTGCGAAGCCGCTGTAGTGCTTCGAGATCCCCCTAGGTGTTAGCTACTGTCTGACTCCTTCCATCCACAAGCAGTGCAACAATTGCAGTCAATGTATCTGTAGGAACTGAGATGTTTACAAGTAAACTACTCGGTCGAAAATAAACAATTTAAAGTTTGTAACAAAAAACAAAACAAACTCAGCATTTCAAGAGTACGTCAGATACCTGATTGCAATATTACATAAAATACGGCATATCCAAAGTTGCAGATTCCTTGGATCCTAACATAGGAAACCAAGTTCCCCTCAATTCAAATGTTATTTGACGAATTTGTGCTTCAAAAAAGTGCCCCTTTTTCGTGCTGGTGAGTGTGTTAAAGAGATTACGTCAAAAACAAAACACTCAGTTCCGCACGGTGAAGAATTGCCTCCAACTAGCCAAAATTTTCAAAACATGTGACATTAAACGAAGCGAGCTTAGATTCTGGTAATAAAAGAAAACAAATTTTTATGATACCACTTTTTAATTGCGCTGTTCATCTGAGCTACATTTACTTATTGACTTGAGAAGATTTTAACGATCTCATAGTTAACTCTTTCTAAATTTAACAAAGAATGGTCTTAAATGCTTAGGTTTCGGCTACAAAGACAGTATCTTCTGTTGTTTTTTTATGTAAATGGGATATTAGAAAGGAATGGCCCAAACGGATAATTCATTCCTGGACAGAAAAATATATAATACGATCCATTGTGTAACCCTAAAAATGCGTATCTACCTTCGTTACATATCAAACTAGAATTAATGAAGAATTTCGTCAGAAACATGGGCAATTTCCCCTGTTTCATCTACTTAAAACAGAAATTTTTGCATCCCTTCCGCGATGGAAAAATTAAAGAAGAAATATTTGTAAGTCCACAAATACGATCACTAATGCTGAACTCATTAGAGAAACCAGTTTGGCATGCATTTAAAAATGTTACTCACAACAATGAAATGGAAAGACGGCAAATTACTGTGATATTGTCAACAATATTATATCTTAAAAATTTGGGTAGTTCTTAAAAAGACTTCACTTGCAGCTAATTTTTTTCCCAGAAAATCTTGGGATAATGAGCCCAGAACACTTGTTAGGAAATTTTAGTTGTGGAAGAGGTACCAAGGCAAATGGAGTGGTAATATGCTTACCGATTATTGTTCGACTATCATGAGGGATGTCCCACATGCGAAATATCGCAGAAAATCGGTTCCTACGTTCTAGGCGAATCAGAATGTCTGTTGTAGTTATGGATGTAGAAAATATCAAAATGTCTGATATCTTAAATGCTTGTCTGTAGAAAACTTTGCGTAACAGAAAAAAACCATTGTCATACTCAATTTGAATTTAGGAAAAGACAACAAAAATAACATATTTTTCTTTCGAAGACAAAGAAATATTTCTTTTTTTCTCCTCAGTGTTATTTAGTTAATTAGTTTAGGGCTGGGCGATACCGACACTTTTGGTATCGGGTATCGATACTTATCGATGTATCGATTCCGTGCACGTTATGGATTCCGAGTACTGGAATCGGTTAAGTATCGAGAGGTATCGATACTTGGGAATCAATACCTCAAATTGATTCTTTGAATCGATACCTAGGACTGATTTGTAGGTATAGATTATTTCAGATTGATTTCAATAATTTATTATATTCAATAACATATCTACAGTATCAAATGTACAATATTATAATACTTTGGCTTTTTTTATAACAATTATTGTTATTCTACGCGAATAATTACACCTACCCCAATTCATTAATATTTGAGTCAATATATGAAAACTAATTCCATAAATATTTGTCTAAAAATGATTTTTTACGATACCGTAGTTGTTACCGTAGTTCGTTGGTATCGATACCTAGGTATCGTTGTATTGGTATCGATATCTAGGTATCGTTGTATTGGTATTGATTCCTAGGTATCGATTCCAAAGACTCGATACCGATGTTATCCAAGGTATCGGCAAATCGATACCAGTAATGGTATCGAATACTGGCCGATGTATCGATACTTCGCCCAGCCCTACTCATTATCTGGCATTAATATCAGTATGAACTTTCATATCTGTACTTGCTCTATGTTCATTTACTGATCACCTCACATTTTATAAGCAACTTGTTTTTCATTATCGCATTGATGAACTACATTGTTCTCATTGAAATAAAAAAGCGTTTCGCTTAAATAAGATGGCAGCAAATTTAAATTTCCGTGCAAGTTATGTACGTATATTAAGCACGCGTTGACTGTATTCAACTTACATAAACATCATTACCAAAGGTATTATTATATTAGTAGACCAGTCCAACATACAAAGAGAGCTGATGTATTGGGCTTTATATTCTACTCCAGACATTTCATTTAAATTAAATTCAACGCACTCTTTTTCTATTATAACGTTTAAAACTTGTGGGATTAACTCCCTCCAACTGGAACATTTTAAATTAGTAATGTACATTTAGAACAAAATAATATCAAAGCTTCAAATTTATGTCCAATATGGTAATATAACTTTTACAGATATGTCAGTATTTTACTTTACAATATACCTAATCTTCTTAATGTGTAAATATAAGATTCTGTTTTGCTCTGTACATATAAGTTGGATTTAGAAACGCGATTCTTTTCATGTTTATTACTCTTTTGTTCTCATAAAGTTATCTTATCATTGATGTAGCGGCAGAGTAGTAACTCTACGAGTTCTAATTCAGAAAGATTTAACGAGGCACAATTTATATTTTTCAACCATCAATAATTCTTTTAAGTTAAACGGGTCGATGGCCGCAGTGGTTAGGCGGCTGACTATCGTTGTGAGAGGACGATAGGTGCCGGGGTTCAATTCTCTAGAGAGACGGTGACATTTTTTCATGGAGTTTAATCCCGGATCGACTTGCCATTCGCTGTTGGGAGCAAAGTGATTAACAGCGCGGCATCATAAAAGGCGATATGATGCTGTCACAAAGCCATTTGAACACAACTTACACATACCAACACTACACCGCAAGAGTTGCAGTGATAGCCAGACAAGTGATACAGCTTACGGAGTCACTGCAACTAAGCACCCACCACACATTAAAATTTCAAATTTTTGACATATGAAATTTAAGGTTGTACTACTTTTATCTGGCCACGACTGTACATTAGAGAGAAATGTCAACATGACATACGAGTCGATTGATACTGAAATTACTCATGACGTAACGGACAAGATCCAAAAATTCGACTGTAAATACCTGGGAGTTATGATTGCAAATGACGGAGATACGGAAGTTGAAATAAAAGAAAAAATAGTAGTAGTAAATAGAGCATACGAGTAGAACGCAATTAAGCAAATGCTAAGAGGTAAACATCTTATTAAAACAAGTAAAATGAGGATATGCGAAACATTAATAAGACCAGTAATGTTATATGCTGCGGAAACAATTATGATGACGCGAAAAGACGAAGATATAAGAATTCTGGAAAGGAGGATAATAAGAACAATAATGGGACCAGTAAAGGTATCACAGGATAAATATAGAAGTAAAGTGAACCACTAACTTGAACAAGAAATAGTAGAAGATATTGTGAAGCAAATCAAGAACCAGAGAATAAAATGGCTTGGCCAAGTATGGGGAACAGCAGAAGAATAGAATATAAGAACAATTTTAACATAGAGACCTAGTGGTACAAGAAGAGGGCGGCCTAGGACAAAGTGGATGGAAGAGGTAGTCAGGGACCTGGAAAACGCAGACAATAAGCCTGATGGTACGAAGCAGCAAATAAGGACTGATCCATCTAGTATGCAGGATCTAGAGATGTTCAAAAGAAGAGGCATTACTACTACGATCACACAAGTTTAATACAACAAAATTATAATTTATTATTGTCCAAACTGTTGCGACACTAATCCCAAATGATAATTATGTACTAAAAATAGAAATTTATTTATAAATGGCCGTATTCAGCTGTCACCAACAGTTGTTTAATTGGCAGAAATTTAAATTTTCATTAATTATAGCAGAATGCAGTTGCTATAAAACGTTCTTGATATTAGATGGTAAATTAGAGACATTTAAAAAATCATAATGTACAAGATTTAAATAAAATTATAAATAAATATTGACCAATTATTAGTGAGTAAGTGCGGACATAAATTTGAAAGCTAGAATCAAAATATACAACCATGCTTCTGTTACATCTCCTTTCTGTATAAATCCTGTACATAACACACATAACGATACTAGATGCTTCACAAAAAATTTGGGTAATTCCATACATAGTCTAGTAACTACTGAATTGATATGTGGGGTGTTAATATTCCTCTCTTTTATTTGATTAATGCAAATTTGAACAATATCATAACGTTTTTCATGTAAATCATCTCTGTCAAGTGCTTGCAATAAATAATTCCAAAATGTAGAAAATTCTGCATAGGATAAACGTTTCTTTATCACTAATGTTATCTAGAAAGTTTTAAATTAAATTTATAAAGTAAGTGCTTATAAATTTATATGCCTACCTCGTCAATATCAAGATTAGCAACATATGACTGTAGTTCTGCAATGTTTCGCGTTTGTCCATATGTACAAATCTGCTTCTCAATTAGTATCATTGCAAATGATTTTAATTATTAAGTGAATACAAAAAACTGAACTAAATTCTATATACTAAAGTCTAGAAGTAAACGATAAACAGGTTCAAGCATTTCATTTATCAGTTTGAATTGACAGCAAAATAAAAATTATGATTTTGCAAGGTGGGCAAAGTTAATACAATAAAGTCACTAAATCCATTTAAAATTAGATTCATGCCTTCGAATTTCATTTATCCTAATTTATAAACAAGAAGTCGTTAAAAATTCAGATTTTCAGTTGAAAACTAGTTGCGTATACGCAGCAAACCTGTAAATGGTACATATATTCGTGCGCTTGGTTTCAACAGTTGGTATACAAGGTTATAGAATAAACACAAAGGACAAGTTTGTCGGAACCTTTGATGTTTTAGTGACGATTCTGAGTGACCTTGAGGCTATTGATGCCATTTTGAAAATATGTTCAAGAATGTTGGCGGAAAAGTTTGAATTAGATGTCAAGCATCTAGGTTAGATATCTTCGAAATGTACATCAAAGTTGCCAACATACATAAACCAAGTAGGTAAAACGTACAAAACACAAAATCACTAAACTCAAAACTAACCTCCAAACACCTTCAAACAAACAGCTGACATGTAAACAACATTCCAGGAATATTTGGACATATTTTAGAAATGGCGTCTGCCAGTCATGCGCACAAAAACCGTGACATCAATTTTAAGGCTTTTGTCCTTTTTGTTTATTCTAGGCGTTTTCGAAAATGTGATCGGGTTACGTCAGATAGCGATCCAGCCGTTCGTTTATGTAATCCGGTAAGTGTAACCTTGTTTGAAAATATGAATCGATCAGCAATCCGGATCACTGTAAAGTTACCCTGCTAGCGGAGCAGGGTGACAAGGTGCCGTATATACTGTCGTCAAAGTTTTGGTACTCGCACATTTCACCAGGACGTCTCTGGCATTATTTTTTGAAATTTGAAATATGAAAAAGCGCGAAATATTGAGTGATGATTGTGATTTTGTACGTTGTGTTGCAAGCGTCTTTGTAAACAGTATTAGCGTAATTTTTCTGATATTTTTGGAGAAGCTGTAATGTAAGTTTAAGGATTAAGTATGACGTGGTTACGTTTAAACTTTAAACGGCAGTGTTAATAGTTATCTAAACAACAAGTACTTTAATGAAGGCGATTAATGTTCGAGATCATTAATCGCATTTTAATGTAAGAGTTAGTTACAATACTTTTCCGTCGACCGTGTATTTACATCCGTTATTAACGTTCTCCAAATCATACATTAATGACCCTTATTAATGCATGATTTTCTGTTAATGAACGATTTTGATAGTTTCCATGGTAACCAAGGAAATCAACAAAATCAAACAACGTCAAACTAAAACTCTATTCACTGTCATTATTAAGCGTGAAACAGAATCGAACGGTTTTTAGTGTTTTGTGTTGCGTTGAATTCTTCCAAGCAATGAAAGTGGATGAAAATTTTACATTAACTCCGCCGGAAGTGGCAGAAAGTGCTAATTCAGTATCATTGGTCGCGTTCATCAGACTGAGCCGCTCGGTAACAGTTAACATCTTACGCGTTCTCTGTCCGCCATATTTAAACCACTATCTAACAACTGCTAAACGAATACTGCTCACCGCTCGATCTTGGGAGCGTAAGAAAATTGCGCTCGCAAAAATGGCGACCGCTACATATAAATTCTTGGAAGCGTTCGATGTAGCCGGAAAAAGAGCGGTAACTGTTACAGAGTCTGATTAAATTTACTACCGGAAAAGAGCAGAAGTCTGTATGAAAAAACGTATGCCGAATTTATATCTTGGTGCAATGAGAAACAAGTAAAGCATTATTTCTCCACTTTAGAAAAGTATACGGTCGACGGAAAATAAAGATTAAGCCGTTGTTTCTGTCAAGTTGACAGAAGCTGACATACACCAATTTTGACGTAAAAAAGTGACTATCATATATTAATTATTCCATACAAATTGAAGCAGTACAAGAAATGTTTGTCTTTACGGAGATAATGCCAAATACAATATACTTCGTCAAGTTCAAAAAACCTTATATTGCTGAATACAAAGAAGAACGAAATAGTAGCTATATGTGTATACAGATGAAACAGCCATCCTATAGTCGGGGCATCGTATATCGGAACTATTCGGGAATAGAGAAGTAGGGATGTATTAGTAGATAGTTAGATGCACGCTTCACTCGAGACCGCATGGTTATATTCTGTTCAATACATATGCACAATACAATAATTGTTTGCTTATTGTCAACATTTCTATAAACTTTCTAAACTAAACAGAAGTTTGTGGTAAAAATATAGATGAACTCGTCACAAATAGG
Source organism: Holotrichia oblita (assembly GCA_023690525.1). NCBI lineage: Eukaryota > Metazoa > Arthropoda > Insecta > Coleoptera > Scarabaeidae > Holotrichia > Holotrichia oblita. Next base: position 57,457,262 of record CM043021.1, read on the forward strand.
GGAAGCAATTACACACGTAACGAAGACAATAATTTCTGTTCATAAGTAAATAAATTACATGGCCCAATTATGTTGTTATGTAATAGGCCAGCCAAAACATTTAATTTTGCAAAGTATTCTGTTCGAGCGTCATAAGTACAAGGTTTCTTTTCTTGTGACCAATACTTTGCAACACTTGGGTTGTGTCGACCATGTAAAGCGAACGAAGATTCGTCTGTAAATACAAGTTTTACACGGATTTAAACAGCCATACATTTCAATGTTATTCATTATATGACGAACTGTTTCAAAACAAATAGTTTGTTGGAACTCATCGTTAAATAGGCGTACAATATCTCTTTTTGAGTAACCACGATGATGTTGTTTTGTAACATATTTCTTTTGTTGAAGGGTAACAATGTCCATAATAAATTACAAAACAATCAGCATCAGTAATAGTAACAATAATAATCGTATATTTACGATAGCATGAATTACTTTATCTCGCTAATACAATACAACTGTGCGCTGTCTAGTTAAGCCTACCAACGCATCCCTACTTCTCTACTCCCGAATGCTTCCGACATACGATGCCCCGACTATAGGGCGGCTGTTTGATCTGTATGTATATACAGGCTGACTCAAATTAAGTGCGCACCATTGCTATCTCCGCTATTATTGATTCTAGAAAGTAGGTTAAATTAGCAAAGTATTAGTGTTTTTAACATTGATTAGCATGCAGTTCATGGGGAAAAAATGAATAACGCATTTTCGAGAAATTTCGAAATTTATAATTGTTTTAAATGGAACACCCTGTATATTTTTAAAATTCTGAATGTTAATGTTATTTTTAATATAAAAGTTTAAATACACTATTGTCCTAAAACAAATAATAAAGTAGTTACGGTGGCTTTTAGTTGAAAGAGATAGTCTTTCATTCTGTAAAATCAGTAGTAGGCTTTTTTCACTTTAAACAGAACAAATAGTATGCGCTTTGTAAATGTCAATAACGTACTGAATATAAATCTTTCGCACGTTTAGTTCTCTTGACTTGCGATTTACTGGCGCTGGACCAAGTCAGAGGTCGGAGAAAGGTCTTGTAGATGAGAAGCTTTATTCTCAAGCTGAGAGACCTTTTCCAGCACATAATGGGAGCTAGAGCGCCCCGAGCACGCAAAAATTTCGCAGAAACGGTGGAAAAATGTTGCTTAAATGTGAGCCTCGTGTCCAAGGTGATGCCGAGGTACTGGACGTGGGTTTCCCACGGCAGACCCCGACCCTCGATGTTAATTTGAACAGGTGGAGGATTACGTGTCCGTTGAATGCGCCAGTTCTAAGGAATTTCGTATCTCCTCCGTAAGTCGGAGGAGTTGGAAGTCGGCCGATAAGCCCTCCCGAAACCCGAACTGCTTGTCGGGCAAAAGATTTGTCTCGCTGATAAAATCTCGCAGTCTAGCGAGAATAACAGATTCTGCGATTTTTGATAAGTTCGAGAGGAGACTGATCGGTCGAAAACTCGATGGCAATGAAGGATCTTTTCCTCGCTTATGGAGCATGAGGACATTCGCGTGTTTCCAGGTATTCCACGCATTTTCATTGGGCAGTACACTCCGAGACTGAGCGTGGCCATAACGTTGGTACCGGAAGCACGGCCCAATTGACAGCTTGGCTTTCAGGATCTCAACGGAAATGTCGATCAACATGATCTCCTTTAGGTGGTAAATTTTCTTTTGATCCTTAGGCACTTGACCAGAACTAGCGGCATAGATCTTCCACCGCGATTGCGGCGCATACGCACAACAGCCTCGGGACAAAATCCTAACTCCTCCAACTGACCCTTAATCTGATCTTCAGGTATTTCGATGGGGACGCCGCGCAAAACGACGTTGAGAATCTTTTCAGACGGCAACTGATAAGTATGGTAGGGGATATTGCCAGACAAGAAGAATTTAACAATACTCCGAAAATCTGCTTCTGAAGATGGAAATAATCGAATGCCGTCAGCAATATTTGGTGCTTTAGTAAAACTATGACCCCTCTCCGTTTGATTTCTGCAGAAACTTCGCGCTTAACGTTCTATGCATTACCAACTCGAAGTGTAGGTACTAACATTGTAAGTGCTGTTTATATATTTTGGAGTGGTTTGTTAGTTACCGCAATGAATTTGAAACAAAAAAAATTACTCATTACACACAATTAAGATTTTCAGAACATTATCAAGTAGTACGCACAAATCGCACGTAATTCATGCTTATTGTTTTCAGTCGTCAAAGTTATTTATGTCATAAAAAAATTAGAATTGTTTTCTAATTATTTGTAGAAGACCTATACTTATGGTTTGGTACATTGAAATAGGGCGGATGTGACCATTTCCCAATCTTTACCAAATAAGAAAACATTTGAAAGGCTTCATAAGTCTCTTTCAAAGCAGTATAGTTTGCTATCGCGGTAGACCACATACTGTAAGAACTTCAAATATGGGAGTACGTGTGTTGGATTGTGTTGAGAAAAATGCAAGTGATACTACTAAAAGAAGAAATGTGTTGCCGGACGGATTTTAACAATCTATCAACTTTATCCCTAATACGTACTATGCCGGACATTTTAAAACGAACGCTGAGAAAGGAACGTGAATCTTACGCGGATAAATAGATCTTACCTGAGTCGCTATACATACATACGTATATATTTGATATGAAAATTGTCGTTTGGTATAAACGTATAGAGGAAAAAACCTTTTATCGTTTATGATATACGAGGGAGCGTTTTTATATTCGCGGAATGAGCGGGTTGTAGGGGGATGATTAGGCGCATTGGGGGCGTGGCCTATGCAGCGACTCATAATTAGTATAAATACGTTTTAAGTTTTATTGTTATTAGACAGTTAGTCTTTGAGCTATCGTCAACCAAGTAACATAATCAGGAGTGAAAAGTGAAATATGGAAAAAATCGAATATCGTGCCGTTATAAAGTTCCTTACCAGGCAAGGAAAATCAGTCGCGACCATAATGAATGAGATGTCATTGGTTTACGGCGACTATTGTCCAGGAAAAACCATGGTGTACAAGTGGCGTAGTTTATTTAAACAAGGAAGGAAATCCCTTGAAGACGACCCGAGGCCGGGCAGGAGCATTGAGGTGACCACGCCAGCACTTATCCAAAAAGTTGAAAAAATTATACTCGAAGATGCTCGACTAAAGAAGAAACAACTCGCAGAAATGATTGGAGTATCCGATACAACAATTTTTAAAATCCTCAAGGATGAAATAAAAAAATTAAGAAACCAGATACGATTTAAAATGACCTAAAATTGATGTTAACATTTTTTTATGAGGGTATAAATGAATTAATTGAAAGATGTGAAAAACTGAATACCTATATTGAAAAAGGAAAATAATTTGTTTTTTTTTATTTCCACCCCTTATCCCCCACGAATATAGGTTATAAAAGATTAATGAATACTTAATTATTCTCTAGTGCAATTATTTTAAATTTTAATGAGATATATTAGTATATTATTATTATTGTATTTATTTTTGTTAAAATACTATGCACGACCCATCCCACTAAAGGAGAAAAACATAGAACTTCACGATTAATATTATGGTCTGTGATTACCCGATGTCAGATTTTTTTTTTGTTGGTTATTTTTATTGTTATTTAATTGACTGATAATTAAAATAACTAGCTATGCTAAATAAAAAAATTAGGAAACCAGAAAATCTAGTTATTGAATTATCACGATTTAAATGTAATTTTGTTAATGACTAAAATTAGATTATACAACTACTTATACCTACTTAAAAAGGAGAAAACATGCTTCACGATTAATATTATGGTCTGTGATTACCCGATGTCGCTGATAATTCAATAACTAGCTATGCTATACTTAGGCAACCCATTAATCAGGTAGAATCGGAAATCAGAACTCGCCCCCTTGACAAAATGTTTACACAATTAATAAATAAATCAGTAGATAATCAAAAAAAAAACAAATAAATACAAACTACAGGAAGAACTCAATAACACGAGGTTGATCTTTATTTCTGACTAACCTTTTCGGTCCGGGATGTTCTACGGTGGGTTGACTTGACAGCTTTTTGATGGGAATTCTCGAGGAGAGGGTGTTTGGAAACCGAAGGAAGATCAATTCATGATTTGTAAAGACAGTTCGGGAAATATTTTTCTGGTTAGTTTTAGATTGAAACTAATGATGATGCCCAATGAACCCATATTATATGAATGTATGTATGTACATATTACTACGGTGTATTTCTGATACGAAATTGGAATGGGTCGTGCCTTGGGTTCGCGGATACGCCTATATACAATTTGTATTATTATTTCTTTTTTAACAATTAAATAACAATAAAAATAACCAACAAAAAAAAAATCTGTTCATTTTATTTTTGAAAAATGAAATAAAAAAATTAAGAAACCAGATACGATTTAATTGTATTTATTATTAGTTATTATATTAAAATTTAAAAGATTGATTGTTGAATTTATATGTTCTGCCTAGTAAAATATATACTGTCGATATTATTGTTGTATAAATATCTAACAGCAAAGATTTGAAAATTTTTATGAAATAATTAAGCAGTTGAATACCAATTGTATCTCTTTTGGGCGTAATTTCAAACGCAATTATAACTTCAAAAAAAGATATATTTGTCAATTAAAAAAAATCCACAACAGAGGCAAGACAAAATAAAACTATGTAAATAAAAATAATTCTAAAACAGAAACCTGAACCTGACTGAACAGCAATACCTCACACGTCATATCTAATATTTGGTATAATATTATATGTATACAATTATATACATATACAGGATAACAACTTCAACTACGAAAGTCAATTGATAGGAGAAGGTAGTGGGAGGTAAAATTAAATGTATCCCTTTTAGTATTCTCAACTGATCGTATGACAGGAATGACACTGGTTAAATACTATGGCAAATTATAAAACCACTTTATAATTTGCACTTTTTCATTAATTGTGTATTCCATTAGGATAGTTTGATGGTTCGGTAAAGTATTACGTATTATTTAGTTAGTATTAAGTACCACCCTCCCCTATCAATAGGCTTTCGTAATTCAAGTTGTTAACCTGTATACTTAGTGACAATAAGCTGGTTTGATAAGAAATGTTCTTACACACATTTTTCGAAACCATTTCTTCATGTGATTTTTAAACTGTGAACTTTTTTTGATATTTTGAGAGCGTTTACATAAGAAGTTCCCTTTTAGGCGAAAGTAGATCGGAAAGGAAAAGAGGACATTTATTTAAATAAGTTTACCATAATATATACATAAACGAAAGTATAAAATATATTTATAGTTTAAAAAATACAAATTCATATACAAATATTTATAAAAAGTATCTGTTACAACATCTTTAATAATGCAGAAGCTATCATTAAGCTATTATGCTTTTATTAGCGGACATAAAACTGTAAATAATAAATAATATCGCTTCAGTTACTACCACATAAGCTTAATCTCAATAGACAGTAAAGCACGATTACCGCTTATAGAAGAACACTTCATCTTGTACTTGCACATACTAGCCCTCTAAGTAACCAGCTTTCTAATAATGGAAATACTACTCCTTGTATGGTACTCAAAATCACACTCTCCAATCTATCATGGTGATTATCAAGTATGTCTAAATTAAACTTGTTATATTGAATGTCCCTGAAAAACAGTTATATAGAAATATGCTTCACGAGATTAATTATACAACCTACATAATTTTTACCGCGTTTACTGTATCAACATTAACTCGTACTTTACCGTCTACATTGGAAATCGATAATTTTACAAAAAATTGATTGCGGAATGCTCCTACTTCTATACATCCTTTAGTTTCAGTTTCGTTCTTAACAGTAAATGATGGATATTTAAACTGCACAATAATGAAAAAAGATTATTATGGTAATTTTATTAGTTTATATTAGGTACTAATTACTACCTCAAATGTTTGTAATCTAACATATCCATAGACGTACTGAACGCCTTCCATTTCATAAAAACTTATATCTCCTAGACGCGTAATCCATAAATTTTCTAATCTGCCATTACCAGTATTGCAAATTATTTGTGTATCTCCAGTATCTATAGAAATATCTATTGCAGGAATGTCCAAAGCAGTTTGAGCTTTTGCGGTGTTGTTATCATTCATGACTTTTAACAGAGAGTCGATCATTTCATTCGCTTTTTTTATCCTTTCGCCAGATAGAGTTCTAAATATCAAGCAAAAATATAGATAATTATAATGTATTGTATTATTTACCTCACATGACTTCTTCCGGCTCATCCAGTAGCAGTTCGCTAACTGATATTTCAACTATTGGCGCGCTTAATTGATGAAATATGATGTATTCGATAAGGACTAAGTGCAGAATTTGTTTTGATAAGTATTTTACAAGAGTTTTGTCTAAAATAATAACGTGTACTTACAAATGTTGATTTATAATGCCTTATTAAAAAAGAGTATTCAATCTTAAATTTAATATTACAGTTAACCGAAAATAGCTATGCCGGAGATTATGCACTTTTTATAAAAGAATCTGCGAGAAAGGGAAATTATTGATGTTTCAAACAAGGAAATGCCCTAAAACTATAAAGGATAACTAAACGTAAATTAAGATGATCCAAAATTAATGGGGTTAGCAGCCAATGGTGAAATCTCACAGAGAAACAAGACTCATTAATCTTGACCTTAAGCTTTCGAATTTTATTAAATTCATCATCAGAAGGCTATGATAGAGTAAGAAGTTAGCATCACAATAACGGAATCATCTAAAGTAACACATTAAAAACTTGAACAGTTACAACAAAAATTGGATAAACACATTTTAAAACGTAATCATAAGTTAAAAACAATAAAAATAAAAATTGCGGCGAAATTGTACAAGACACATGGTCCACAGCAGGGGAGATCGAGTACAAAAGTTGATGTCTTTTGTACTCGATCTCCTTCTTGTACAATTTCGCCGCAATTTTTATTTTTATTGTTTTTAACTTATGATGACGTTTTAAAATGTGTTTATCCAAATTTTGTTGTAACTGTTCAAGTTTTTAATGTGTTACTTTAGATCAGTGGTGGCCAACCTTTTTGTAAGCTGTGCCACTTTTGTCTATAAAAATTTTGTGTGTACCACTCATTTTTATTGTAGAAATAATGTTTTCCAATTTTATGCTTAATAAAAATAAAAGCCAACTTACTTAATTACTACTAGGTATATTTTCAGTATGCTGATCAATATAAAATAAAATCTCTACTGTACATTAGTCCGAGTGCCTTTAGTATAGTGAGTATTGGTTTTTTAGCTTAATTATATTGTATTTTTTTTTATTTGTGAAAACTTTGGCGTGCAACTCTAAGGGTCAGGCGTGCCACACTGTGGCACGCGTGCCGCGGGTTGGCCACTACAGCTTTAGATGATTACGTTATTGTGATGCTAACTTCTTACTCTATCATAGCCTTCTCACGATGAATTTAATAAAATTCGAAAGCATAAGGTCAAGATTAATGAGTCTTATTTCTCTGTGAGATTTTACTATTGGCTGCTACCCCATTAATTCTGGATCATCTTAATTTACGTTTAGTTAAAGTTGTGACAGCCGTTACTTCCTCTCTAACTACTATAAAGGATGTTACAAAATTATGCATAAAATTTTCTTAACATCCTCTGCATGAATATACTATATACAGTATGTCTCACTAAGTTGGAACCATACGGAAAACTTTTTTATTATTAATTTTAGGAAAAAAGTTCTGCCTGTTCTAAAATATAAAACATAATCATCAGATATTAATTTTGTTCAGTCATATACGCGATTTGTCAAAAATATGAATTTTACATCTTTTATCTTTGATGTAATTGTATATTTGAACGTAGTTTTTAGTTCTGATCATCATTTCCTTATAACAATTTTTAATATTGTCAAATATAAACGTACTTTACTCTTGAGTAAACTTTTTATTTTTTGACAAACCGCGTATACAACCTAAGAAAATTAATATCTGATGACTGTATTTTATATTTTAGAACATGCAGAACTTTTTATAGAGAATAACTTTTTCCCCTAAAATTAATAATACAAAAATTTTCCATATGGTTTCAGCTTAGTGAGACATACTGTATAACATCGTCCTCCAAAGTGCAGTTCCAACATGACCATGTACAACCTCACAATACAAACATAGCTATTCACTATTGAAACACCCGATTGAATCGAAACTGGGAGAAATAGACGTCCTATTAAGTGGCTTACATACTTTGAAAACATTGCAAGGCAAAGAAAAAATATCGAAATAAAACTTTTACTTCTCTTTATTTCTCCAAGCAGACTAGATATTTTATTTTATTTTTTTCTATAGTAGTTGAAATAAATATAAGAATTACGTATGCCGGTATTTATAAGGCTAGCAAAATTAAAAAAAAAAGAGAGAGTGCCATTTTAACAAATTAAATGAGAAGTAAGTAAGGTTGTAAGAGGATGTTGATGCAGACGGTGATCCAATAACAGAACTTTATGCACAATATTATTTTCATTTTTGTATCATTCATTCTGTGAAATTATAATTGCATAGACGATTTAATAATATACATGTTAAATTTTATTGCACGTTATGATAATTATAATATTTAACTAATACATACTCATAACACGTGTGTCATTTAAAAGGCAATCCGGATTTCTACTATGCACATATGATACAGTATGATGAAAACTGCGTGTGATGCAACAGCTACAATATTGATATCGCTATCATTCCCTGGTTCTACAATTTTACAATCAGTGCTTATCATTATGTGGTAAAGTTTATTTCAGTAAAAGTCAAATATGCGTTTCACACGATTGAACATTATTTCAAAACACACTTTTACTGACAAATAGTTATTTTGATTTGCATTGTATTTCACACTTTATCAAATATCGGATAACAATAGTATAAAACGATTAATTGATCAATTTTTAAGAGAGGGATCTATGAATAACTGTAGAAGAATTGCAAGTCGAATGTTTTTAATCTCACGAATATGAAAAATTGAAATTGAAAATTTAGCACGTCACCATGACTTGTCCAGATTTAACATTTTCGATACATTTATTGATTTCATAAATAAATATTGAACACCGTATCTGCAGTTTTTATTTTAGGTAGGGTTGCGTTTTAAATGATACATTTTGTGGTAGAATCGTTGTTTAATAGGCATAAAATACTCACCTATATCAGTATCTAAATTTTCAAAGACTTCATCAATACATCCATCTTTACATATTACCTAAAAATCATTAATTGAAAACGTGTTGCTAATCAAATAGCAGAATAAGTAAATGAAAATATTTGACATAATTAATTGCAGATGATGCAGTTTATCTGTTTCAGTGAAATCTCTACTAGACTATAATTGTACATAATTTTGTCACCTCCATTTTTTCATTATTTCTTGCTTTATGTTTCACTATCGGAAAATGTATTCATATTCATTTTGAATGGGCTACACCTTCGGTGTTGATATTGATCTAATTCCATTTTCGCTATGATCGACAGTGACATCAACTTTCTTTTTTAAATGTATATGAACTGTATATTCGTTACATTTTTCGTAAAATATAAAAACCAGTTCAGCAATTTGTTGTATTTTAATTTAGGATGTGTTGTAATATCTTTCTGGATATGTTTTTATCGTATTTACTTATTTCGTTAAAAGAAATAAAAATTACAGATAGATTAGATAGATACGATAGAGTAGAGCAACTGGCTTTAGAAGTTAGTCCGTTCTATCTATAGTTGTGGATGGTTATTCTGTACGAACTATGGTTACAAGTAAGCACACTCAGTAACAAAATGCTAGGTACGATATCATAAATCTTGTAGTAGTAAATCATAAAACTGTCCTTTTTTCAGAAACAACTGATCTGAATGTATAATTGAATTTAGACTGATCTCATTTGTATTAAATTTAAAATACGCCTAATATAATACTGCTTTGTAGATTAGTTTATGAATTTGGCATAGGGGAGAGCGGTGCCATGCGGCAATATACACCGCTCTACTGGAACATCGATTCTATGAAGCATTTATTTGAGAGCAGATTAAGTTGCCAGTCTTATTAATAAACTATAATAGTATAGTTTTAAGCCACCGTTCGCTTTATTACTGACCGAAGTGCATAATAAAAGCTATTTTTTAAGTAGTAGTGCTTTCAGGATAACTTATGATTTCTTCGAGGACAGTCGATATTTGTTCGAATTATTGTGAAACATATTTCTGAAGGTATCTACAATTCGAGTTTTTTTGTATATATTTTTTTGTTTGGTGATACAAAATATTATCTAAGTGTGCATAGTGAGACAGTTCCATTATACTTCACTGCACACCTAAATCGGTGTAAAAAGTTAGCAGAACATATGAAAAAGTAGAACATAGAACATAAGAAATTGTAAAAACGAAAAAAGCTAGGTTATAGGGAATGTTACATAGGGTTGCTCACTAGGCCTTCTTTCTTAAATAGTACGTTTACGACAGCCAGTTTACGATAGTCAGACAAGCGATACAGCTTACGGAGTCACTGCAACTAAGCACCCACCACACAAAAAAATATTGATTTTATCAGAAAATGTTAAGTACATATTTTATTCGGACGTTTCTCGTTTACAATTTAAAAATATTTTGAGTTCCTCTAGGACAACGAAACACCCTATATATTTTTATATTTTTGATATGTAACATCGAATTTTAAGTCAACATTGTTAAGACTTTTATCCGCATAAGTCTACCTACTTAAGAGAAAACTTTTTTTTTTTAAATTTCCATCCAAATTACCGTTTATTTAAAAAAATCGTATCTATTCAATCCTTGACTGGAGAGTGACCAAATTCGAGATTATCATAAACTAGAATGTTTTTTCATTTTTTATAGGTTTAGTTTTAGCGAAATTTATTGTAGAGGAACTTTATTGATATTTCTGTGACAACAGCAGAAAAATTGGAAAAAAATGTTTTTTTTTTAATGGAACATCCTGTATATTTTATCACGCATGAACTCCTTTACAGGTTTACTATGATTTTTGTTAAAAATGTCCTATACCCAAAGGCAATAGTTTCTGAGATAATTACCATTAATCAGGAACCAACCAGAAAGCTTGCTGTTCTTTTAAATCATTATAAATAATAAATTATAATTGAAATGCGTACATGCATACAATTTATATTGACAAATTATTGTATTCGATCTGCCCAAAAAGCCCAAAGTCTAACCGAAAATGGTACGTTTTCCAAATAATGAATTAGTAGACATGGTTTTCATTCCTGGTGAACGTTTAAGGAATCCGTTGTTGGCTTCTCGTGTTTGGAAAGGAAAGTATTCCGATTGACGCCATCCAGACGTATCAGCATTTGAGAATCTTCTTGAAAGATTCGTTGCATCTGGCAGGAATGTGGCATATTCTAAACCTAGCTGTGACAAATCAGTCCTAAACGAGAATAGTAAAGCAATAATAATGACAGCCTTCGTTGAAGACCCAAGAAGAAGTGCTAAGCAAGTTAGCAGTTTGGTGTACCATTAGAATTCTTGGTCAATACATCATGGCACCCTTTTTCGTCGATGGACACTTAAACTGCCAAACTTATTTATATTTTTGCGGCAACAATTGCCAATTTTGCTAGAAGATATCCCTTTGATAGCGAGGATATAACCAAAATTGACTTCTTTCTATTAGGGATATGTCAAAGAACATGCATACAAAGAACCGCCCACAACTTCCGACGACATGAAAGACAGAATACGTGAAGTTTTCCAGTCAATCACGGCCGAAATATTATAAAATGTTAAAGAAAGTTTTACAAATCGTCTAAGGTAGTGTCTGCAAAATAAACGGTGGGGTGTTTGAAGCTATTTTAAACTGATGTTAAGCATTTTATGTTTTTCACCACATCTTTTTTATATGATTTAACTTACTACTAGATAACACAATTTGAATAATCATTATTTATTTTAATTTCTAACTTAAAAGAACGGCAAACTTTCTGAGTAACATGATATTGATGGTAATTATCTCAGAAACTATTGCCTTTGGGTATAGGAGATTTTTAACAAAAATCATAGTAAACCTGTAAAGGAGTTCATGCGTGATAAAATATACAGGATGTTCCATTAAAAAAAAACTATTTTTTTCCAATTTTTCTGCGGTTGTTACAGAAATATCAACAAAGTCCCTCTACAATAAATTTCGTTAAAATTCAACCTACAAAAAATTAAAACAGACTCTAGTTTATGATAATCTCGAATTTGGTCACTCTCCAGTCAAGGATTGAATAGATACGATTTTTTAAATGAACGGTAATTTCGGTGGAAATTAAAAAAAAACATGTTTTTCCTTCTAAATGGGTAGACTTATGTGGATAAAAATCTTAACAATGTTAACTTAAAATTCGATGTACCTACATATCAAAAATATAAAAATATATAGGGTGTTCCATTAAGAAAAAGTACAGTCTTGTACAGATGAAACCGAGGTCCTCGGGGAATTCAAAATATTTTTAAATTGTAAACGAGAAACGTCCGAATAAAATATGTAGGTACTTAAAATTTTCTGATAAAATCAATATTAAACGTACTATTTAAGAAAGAAGGCCAAGTGGGCAACCCCGTATAAATTTACACTGAAATCTAATTGAATTCTAAAATGACGATTATGGGAGTTTCTATTAAAAAAAATGATTTCCCACGTTTTTGACTTATCCAAATTTGTTAATAATATTAAACAAAGAAGCATTAGAAAGGAATAAGTTAAATATGTTTTATATGGCGTTCCTCCTGATTTGATCATAATTAATTTAGTCCATTGCAATGCTTTTTTGTTTAACTTATTGTAGGTCATTTTGCATAAATTTAGATATCGTTCAATACTCATGTACTATTCACAATTCTATTTTTTTTTCTGTAATGTATATTGTTTGCTATTTTGGTTGATAAATACGCTATATGTATTTGTATGTAGTATAGATACAATGCCAATTATTGTGACATTCAAGGATTAGTAAGATTTTAAATGCATTAAGAAAGCGTATTTTTCGGATTTTCACCAGGAAAGTACTAGCAGCTCGAAAACCGTAAAAAAGTCAAGCTAGTACGTCTGAAAATACATGAATAATAATGAATACAGAATTATTAAGTGTAGTTAAAAATGCAATAATATATAAGCTATTCCATTTAAAAAAGTGACTTTCATCGCAGTGAACTTATTTGAAATGAAAGTTAATTTTGGACACCGCCGTATATACAAACATAATTTTGGAAGAGTATATTATATTTGAAAAAAATGTAATAACTCAAAAATAACTGATTTTGGAAATAGGATACCTGAATCAGATTTGATGAATGCATAATCTAAAGAAATCATAAAAAATAAACCAATACCATGGTTTAATTAAGAACTGATACAAAAGCGTAAATAATTTCACCAAGGAGACTTGATGACACTATCTCGAGCTGCAAGTTTTCAGGACTGTAGAATTTTGGGAATATTCTATTGAACCAGTCCGGTGAATAACCTTGCATAACAAAATTTCTCTACTGTAGAGGATTTCACTACTAAGAACATTTTTTGATATAATGAAAATCAAAGCAACAATTGGCCCATCTCAGAAAGATCTCACACACTAGCCACGGCATGGTTAGCATAGGAATGGTGGTGTATGCACAGAAACATTTATTTTTTGTATTAAATATCTAAAATCATGAGAACTGACGTATACAATCGACAAAAATAATTCAAATTTTTCCTTAAAGTATGGAAGCTCTATATCAAAGAAATTATTTTAAAATGAAAATTGAAAAAAAAAAAACATTTCTATATTACTCCACGCTCCCTCTTATATTACCTTGCCAGTAAATTTCACATTCAACTCTCTGATCAACTACATACTTGATTGATAAGTTAATTAAAACTTAACCTTTATGAATCTAAATAACTGACAAAATAAAGACAAAGAAAAAATATAAAATATCTTACCCGACTATCAACTCTACCAATTTTCATGTTAATATCATAGTTCTTAGCCAAATACGAATCTTCTACAATATAAATACCAACATTTCCATTCATTGTTATATTCTCCAGTCTGAGCCTAAACTTAATAAATATTAATGGAGGATTAATTTTTATGCAAAATATTTACGCTATTTTGCCTGAACCAGCCTGCGGTATCAAGGTACTAGGACGTGGTTGCTTATAGTCTCCTACAATAGTTATATGATCTATGCTTGTGTCAAGTGCAATATTAAACATTTGTAGATTAGCTTCCAAGTTATTTAAAGTGCATATTCCAAATTCGCTGATTTTTAAATTTGATAATTCCCTATAATATCAGATTAATTAGATATATAACAATAATAGTTGGCTGACATACACATCTAAGTTATTGTCCACTATCATCATATTCTTGAGTGTAGTTTTCGCTTGGTTTTGATACATTTGTACCAGTCGATCAGAATGAGTTTCAAAATCCTGAAAAATTTAATTTATAAGTTTAAATACTTACTCTATACTAAATGTGTTACATGTCGCAGCCTCTCCTCAAAATATGGAGTTACAGAAGTTAAGAGATTTGCTACTTTCTCAGACACTTTTAGCTCGATCATTTTTAGGTGTCGATTTCCTTCTCCCAGGTTTTATACTGTTTCTTCTTATCTGTGTAATGACTGCAATTGGCTGGTAAACGATAAAAGGCGAAAACTTGATTACTATTGTTGCTATCTACCGTGACCTACCGCAGCAAACAAATTTAAAAAACTGTTGGGCGTGCTCGGTTGTGATCGTTGTGGTATTCGAGGAGAATGTTTGCGGGATACCTATCTAATACCGATACGCGAACATGTGTTATATCTGGTTAACTATAGTTCGTCTAATGGATCTGAAGACAGACAATTGTTTGATGGCATAAACAGAGATCGCCAGTTAATACAACTATCCTTGTTTGATATCGGTATCGAATATTTAAGCGCACAACATGTACTATGTATATGTGACAGAAAAATCATACGTAAACGAGATCATGATAAATAGTCGACTGTGATCAAGTTTTCGAGTGTGCGCTATGGTCAATTTGTCGAGACCTGCCGGTTTCACTAATTACCATGGTTTATACCAATATTTTTAATGCGAACGTCTCCATAAGAGGCGCTGCAATGTGCGCTATGGTCAATTTGTCGAGACCAGGCCGGTTTCACTAATTACCATGGTTTATACCAATATTTTTAATGCGAACGTCTCCATAAGAGGCGCTGCAATGGAATAACGCTGTTCAAATGTTAATTTGTTTAATTTTGATTTAATTGACATTTGTCAATTTATTGTCAATATATAACTGCGTTAAGCGTTGTATTCAAAATTATTGATTATTTTGAGTTCTTTTCTTTCTTGTCCACGTTGCGTTATAAAAACTTGTTTTGCAGTAAAATATGGTAGCAGAACGACTATTATATTCAGCCGGACTAATCACTAAGCGCTAAGAGTGTCATCGTTGAAACTCAGCGCTGGGTCGTACTGAATGGTGTATAATGAATGAAAATGGAACATCCTCTATATTATTACATTTTTCGGTAAACCTGCAGAATCCAGCTCCCATTTAAATTTCCCGCTACGAATATAGTAAACATACTGCAACGTTGCCAAATTTTAGTCGCTTTTGTGGCTTGACTTGTGTTGTATTGTTGTTGTATTGTGATACTTAATTAATTTCATTTAGTTAATTTCAGTTAAGTTATTTCTTTCTCAATTTGTTGAAATGGCAGGTAGAGGAGGAATTGCGAGATATTGGATTGTTGAAGAGGAGAAAATATTAGGAATAAATCACATCTGTGAAGAAAAGGTCACGTTTAGAAATATTATTTTCCATGACAAAATTAATATTATCATGTGGTTAGCTAAACATAGCTTAATAAAAAAATCAAATCACTGTGTAGAATGTGAAGTGCCTATGTCATTCGTAAAAAAGAGTGACCTTAGTGATTGTTATTGGTGGCAATGTAAAATATGTCGTAAAGCTTTAAGTATTCGAAATGATTCCGGTATCGAGGATATGGATGGTGGTGCGTATGAACATTGTGTTGTCGTGCATCAACAGAATTTTGTTGATCCCGATGATCGCACTGTTCATACACCAGAACGTGGAGAACATGTGGATGCGTGCCAAGAGGAAGCTTCGTCGGCAGTTTGGAACTTCTGAAGACCTCTTCGAGTCCTACTTACATGAATTTATATGGCATAATCAATTTAATCATAGTTTAATTTTTTCAGAATTTATTATAGCTCTTCGTGAACAGTATTCATTGTAATTTATAATTTTAACTGCTGCTGTGTTTGTTTTATATAGTTTGTATTCTATTTTATTAATTAATTTATGTATTTATTTAATTATTGTGTTATAATTTATAATTCTCTTACAGGTACTTAATTTTACGATTTCTTATTCATTTTTCCATTCCTTGATGTACTATAAGGTAATTTTAATTAACATACTCTGCCCTAAAAGCCAACAGTTTTCGAGATATTCCGTTTCGAAAGGAAAAGAATGCATTTACACAGTGTACTTAAAAAATGAATCTAGCCTTTCCTAATAATCGTTTTGAAACAAATCGTGGGTATTGTTATAACGATACTTCAAGCTTTATTTTCCATACTAAATGCATTGTATGCACGTGTAAATGCATTCTTTTCCTTTCGAAACGGAATATCTCGAAAACTGTTGGGTTTTAGTTCAGAGTATGTTAATTAAAATTACCTTATATTACATCAAGGAATTCAAAAATGCAATAATATATAGGGTGTTCCATTTAAATAAACAAAGTAACTTGTCGTACAGACAAAACCGAACACCCTGTATATAAGCAAATATTTTCTTGCTATAGAGAACTTTATTCTAGACATCCTTTACTAAGAAAATTTTTCGATAAAATAAATAGCAAAGCCACAATCAGCCGATCCCAGGAAGATGCCACACCCTGTATATAAAAACCGTTATTAGTTACTACGCTTATAACTACAGAGCGGAGATTTTAATACCGCAAAAACGCTTAGGCAACGGCCCAACTTAGTTCTCGTCGGTAAACGCGACAAGATGATTCACACGGTCGCCGGGCGAATGGAGCAACATCAGTGCAGTACTGTCGATACTACCCATCATTCGCATTCGCTCCGACAATATATGTAAACCGGGCGAACTGCGATAGTGTTATACGCCCGCTACGCCTATGTGAATTCATTGCCATTATTATGTATTATTTTCTCCGCTCACTGCTTATAACTCAAGAACGCCTGGACCGATTTCGATGATTCGCACCAATTCGGAATGGTCTCCGGCCAAACAAGAATACCCAAGAAAATTCCCGAAATATCCCCGAAAAAAAATTATCATAATTTTTAATTTTAATAATAATAATTTATTTTCCCATACATTTTATATGGAGCATTGAGATAGAATAAGTAGGGAGACGCTATCACGTGGTTAAAACGGCGCGTCGGCCATATTGGTACACCATTTTACGGTGTATATGTCATGTATGGTTGTATTAGTTGATTATTTCAGTTCCTACAGTTATATTACATAGCAAACTACCAGAAGACATAATGGTTTCTTGTGCTCTACCTAGTTGCAAGAGTAGAAACAGCGTTAACAAGAAGAATTCGGCGAAAATAACATTTCATAGGCCAGTGTTTGACATAAAAGCAATGTATAGGGCCGTAATTGGAAAATTTCAATTGATGCGCCTGTATGTAACTACATAAATAAACTACATATTACATATTGAGTGTTAATATTGTCAAATTATGACATTTTTGGGCCTTGGACCTAATAGGCGTGGGATGACGTGATTAATTTTAAATAAAACCTCTGTTAAGTGGAGGCTTAAGATTATACTTACAATTTCCAGTTGACCGGACCTGGGAGATAGCCATATTGGTACACCACGTAAGCCCCGCCCAGTGCGCCGTTTTGAAATACACGCAATATGCTTTATTAGCGTCTCCTTAGTATACTAGCTCAATGATATGGAGTGTTTTTACGACGCCATCTTTATGATAGATGACGTTTATATTTACGTTACGGTGTGACAATTTTTTTTACGGACGGGACACGGTCGGCGGTACGGGACGGGCGGGACACGGTTCTTGGTACGGGACGGGCGGGACACGGGGGGTGGTACCCGTAACAATAAAACATTAAATATCTAAATCAATACTTTTCTAAGCAGAACGAAGTGTGCTGGGCCAGCTAGTTGCTTATAATTGGTACAATCACTCATTAATTTAAATTTCTGTTGAGCTTTTTTCTATTGTACCTATACTATAGATACGGCAGAAGGTCCCGTGTACTGTCGTCAAAGTTTTGGTACTCACACATTTCACCAGGTGTCGCTGGCATTGCTTTTTGAAATTTGAAATATGAAAAGCGCGAAATTGAGTGTCATTATGACATTATATTGTCATTCTGATTTTGTATGTTGTGTCGCAAGCGTCTGGAAAAACAGTATTAGTAGAATATGGTAATTTTTGTGATATTCTTGGAGAAGATATAATATAATAAGTTGAAGGATTATGCACTCTATAAAAACTTTTTGAAAATTGAGATAACAACAAGAACAAAAATGACGGTGTATCAAGCAGTAACTTACAAGTCTTAACCTATGGAGCAAAAATTGGATACTTGATGAAAGACAAACAAAACGACTACAATCCTGTGACGCATTAGACAGATGCTGACAACAAAATCATTAAGAACTGAAGTAGAAGAAAAGAATCTGTAATGGTGGGGACACTTGATCAGAATGAATGAAACTAGACAGGTGAAGTGGGTATGGGATGTATGGAAAATCGGGAAAAATTTGATTAGGACAGTTCCTAGAAAAACGTGGAACAGCACTACGGATGAACTGAAAAAAAGAGGAAAACCATGGAACGAGACGAGGGCCCTAGCCAGAAACAGGATAGAGTGGCGTGAAATTGGTGAATCTGTGGAACTAAATTAAGAGAACTTTAGACCTCGACACCTTCGGGTATAAGAGGTCTTTGATTATGTATGTATGTCAATTGAAGGATTATGTTGGACGTGGTTTAGTTTAAACCTTAAATAGTAGTGTTAAATATTTGAAACTATCGTTTTATTATGACAAGAGCTTTATTTTCATAAACCAGTGCAGTTTATTTTCATATCGCATTATCCCATACAAATTGAAGCAGTACAAGAAATGTTTAGTGTCTTCAAGGCGATAACACCAGATACAATATACTTCGCCAAGGAGAGTACAGTATACAACATCCAATAGGTAAATACAAGATGTGTTATTAAATTCTGTTATGGTTTAGACCTACATTCTAATAGTACCCCTTAGTGGCTTTCCGAGATTGTTAAAACTTGAATATCTTTTGAGATCATTTTTATAAATTACCTAACGTTCGGTTTCGATATTACAGATATACGTGACATATATCATCCAAATTGAAACTTCACGAGAAGCGTTAGGGAATGAAATTTTATTTCGTCGTGTTCCACGAAGATAACATTTTTGTGAAAATATTTTTAATGAAAATATAGGACAATATACAGAAACTATATAAAAGAGCTTTGTTTTTTAGTTTAAAAGTTAGAAATTCAATTTTCAATAATAAACAAGCTTTTCGTGCCCCAGGATGGTCTGTTTTAAATTTAACACATTTCACTAGATGACGCAGAAACACGCCAACAAAATTTTATTAGAAGTGTCCAATCTATAGAGAATGAAATGTATATATTATCTATGACCTATACAGAATTCTTGCGTACTTACGGTCTGATTTCATAATAATGGCCTTCATTCGGTTTATTCTCATTTAACTAATAAGTATGGTAGTTTAACGGTACATCAAAAAGGGCTTTAGGAATATATCAATTAATGACCGCATAACACTAATTTTTTTACGAAAGTCAATTTGACTTTAATAGTGACTTTAAATAATAATAGGTACCTACGACATTAGGTTTTTATTACGAAATCGGCCCTTATTCCTATCAAATATGTTATCCTTTTGTAATTTACTTTATTCATATAAATACAATATAACTTTATATACATTTTTGTTATTTATGTTTTGTATTAATTTATTAAATATAAATTGAAATAAAATGCATCGTCCGCTTTGGTATATTTAAGCGTGGCGCTTTCGCATAATAATACGAACGTTCAAAACGGCGCACTGGGCGGGGCTTAAGTGGTTTACCAATATGGCTGCCTTACCAGGTCCGCTTACGACCCTGCACACAACCCTGCACATTGCTTTTATGTCAAACACTGACCTATGAAATGTTATTTTCAACGAATTCTTCTTGTTAACGCTGTTTCTACTCTTGCAACTAGGTAGAGTACAAGAAACCATTATGTCTTGTAGTAGTTTAATATAATATAACTGTAAGAACTGAAATAATCAAATAATACAATCATACATGACTATACACTAGAATCTACGTATTTGACGTAAAATGGTGTACCAATATGGCCGACCTGCGCCGTTTTAGCCACGTGATAGCGTCTCCCTACTTATTCTATCTCAATGTATCTGACGCATCTAAAATTGGCATTAATAATTTGACGAATTGGACTAGAGCACAAGAGCTTTAACTCGAGGGCTTTAGTCTTTAATTATTAATGTCAATTATGGTCAAGTCAAATTAGGAACCACGAGAAAAATTGAAACAATGTAATAGTCGATTACTTATTATTAAGCTCGAGCTATATTTCTTAAGATTATTTCCTAAACCAAGTTTCATAGTAAAGAATGAGTAAAATAAGCATATTTTATTATCTGTTAAGAAAAGAGAACAATAAATTATTTTGAACCAAAATTAAACACACAATCATTGTATGTTATATTTCCTGGTGTTGCTGATGATGTTACAAACTCTGTTTTTCTCACGATTGTCCCTGATAATGAGTTTTGCTTTCTGTCCCTGATTTTGTATCCCTCGTAACTGATTCGAAATTTATTGGTGATGTTGGTCCATCTGTAAATAGGGCTGAATCAAGTAAGAATTGGCATGACCAGTTATTTTTATTAATTGTTGTTCTTGAACTCCAGATTTGGTTAATTGTGACACAGCTGTTGAACGGCAAGAACGGTTTGGTAATTTTGAGACATTTGGTATTTAAACCAATAGCTTCTGTTCCTTGTTTGGTCCATTTCGAAATTTCGTTTTTCCCAATGGGCGAGTTTTTGCACAAGAAGGAATTTTTCTTCTTACAAAATGGATTAGGCGTCGAAAGCAGCCGAGCGTAGGTAAAATTAGGCCTACGTTTCCAACTAATGTTTTAAAAATTCTGACTGGACAACGATTTGAATTTTGAATATTTGACGTCAAGCATTTACTGTCCGAGCATTTATGGTTTCCTCCTTGGCAGGTCTTACTAAATTTGGGATTATATTCTACTCTACCCGACTCAATTCCGTCAGATTGAATTTCAATTTTGAAGTGATGTACCAAGCAGTTGACACCTTCCCCACCACGCTATGCCAGTTTCACGGAAGCTAAATATGTAGTATAGAATTTTTTCTGAAGTCCATTTGGCGGTGTCTCGTCACAATGGTCTATTATGTCAAATAAATTGTCAATATTTAAAGAGGTCGCACTTTGCTTTCCTTTATCTGGAAGATTTTGCAGTACTCGTCGTTTGCTACTACGAGCATCTCTAGAACTTTTGAATTCAATTCCTTGAAAAGGATCAATTTTAATGTTATGCTTCTTAAAATAGAACTCCTGAAGACTTTTGGCAGTAGAATTCCACATACATTTTACAGTATACTCCTTATAATTTATTATCTCCGTTTTCTTTTTTCATGTTCCATGCCCAGTCTTTCAAAATTTCGTTCAGTTTACTTACTGGCGTCGACTCGTCCAAAATACACTTGCGTTCGTCACAGAACTGCGTGAACTGTCTCCAGACGCTATCTTGACTTCTCTTTGTATTTATCGGAGTTGTCAATTCGATGTGATTATCTATAATTTCAGCCGAAACATTGCTAAATCTCTTTTTGTTGGACATTTTCATCTATTTGACACATTTGACATTTAATGAAAAAATACTTGATTTGTTACCTATTGAATCGTCGATTTTTAATAGTTGTTGATATCAAGAACCGGTACCGTTCATTGTTTAGTTCTGATTGTGATTTGACAAAATTTAAATTTGACAGGCAAAGGAAATAATCAGGTTAGTACTTGTCGTGTCTATTTTAGCGAGAAATTTATGACGTCGGCAATTAATTTATATGTAATATCACATTGTTGTAAAAGGGAACAGAAACATGTTTTATGTAGATTTTTTTATTTGATATGTACAAAATATTGTAATTTAATATCCTATATAATACAATAGATAAACGTAACAACATTTAACCTCCAAATTCAAATGAATAACCACTTCCAAAGCTATTTGGTTTTCCTGGTTCGTCATTATATTCTGGTTCCCTATCTTCTGCCGCTTTATAACGTTGTGCTACGGGGAATGGTAAAATTTCGTTATTTCTTTCCGGCGGTAAAGGTGGCCTATTTAATACTGATGATCTGTCAAATATGTCTTCGTTTATTGGAGTAGGTGCTCTAAATTGTGACTGGAACGGGTGATTAGGCTGAGGTCGGAACTGCTGCACTGCAGGGCGTTGTTGTTCGTGTGGAGGTCTACGTTCATTAGGAACAAAACCTTGACGTCCATCATCAGCTGCATATCCAGGATTTTGTTGTTGGAGGGCCGCAGCAAGCAAGGGGTGAGCTTTTGGTATATGATCACCCTCTAAAATTTTGAAGCCTTCTTTGCCCGCTTTGTATTTAACAGTAATTTTTCTTCCGGTTGGATCTACGTAGGCGTAAGAACCTGTTCTAGAACCGTCTGGTGCTATAGATTCTCCCTGCAGTAAGCCATTCTCCGCAGCAAAAGCATAGTTGAAATTACCATCATGATTTAAGGATTGCTTGTGAGAAAGTATTTGTGGATGTTTTATCGGCCTACGGTCCTCATCGTAGTTATTATACTGTGCTGTAGCTTGTTGATTGTAATCTTCTTGACCGTTATAGTACTGTGATAAGCTACTGCTTATCAGAGATAATAGAAATAAATATATTAACTGTAAAAAAAATATTGTGTTACTAAAGATTGTAATTAGAATGTTCTGTATATATGTATGTAGGTATGTATGTATATAGGTAACGTCATGGTATATAGTTGTATGTATATGAGGTTATACAAGAATAGAAAGATAGCATTATTAGGCTCCATGATGTATTTGTTTCGTTAAGTTTAACGTTGACGTTAAATCTAACGGATGCGATATATCATAGGGCGCATTCCCGGTTAGAGTACGATGATTGATGAGCTAGATACATACATACATACATATGTATGTACGTAGATAGAGACTCGTTGGAGACATTTCATATAGCGATAAATATTTCTATTATAAAGCTGTCCGTTTTCACTAAGATTAACGTAAAATTTAAAATTAAAAAAGTATTGTAACAAGCTCGAGCATTTTCGTAGCTATTCCGTGAAGGGCGGCGGCAATTATAGCAATTCAATAACATTACCAAATAAAAGAGTGGCGCCTAAGGATCAAAATTGTTCCTGGAAAATTTGATTTTAAAATTTGAGCCAATAGTAGATGCTAATTTGCCGATTCTACCCCCTCTGCACATTAAATTAGGATTCATTAAACAGTTTGTGAAAGCACTAGAAAAATAGGGCAACTGTTTTGTGTAAATAAATGAATAAGGAAAAAGTTTACAAAGCTGTCTGATGCAAAAGTTCGCAAAGGCATATTTGTTGATCTACAAATTAGGAAGCTTTTCAAAGATGAACATACCACCATGATTTAGAGCTGGCAGCATTGATTTCTTTTAAAAATATTTGAAAACACTTTCTGGGAAATTGTAAACTATTAAAATATCGTAGCTAATCTGCTGCAATACGATAAAAATTTAAGGTGTCAAATGTCGCTCAATGTTCATATTCTGGAAAGGGATAGGACAAAACCATGTCAATAGCGTGCGTTTTTCTTTAGAATGCCTTACACTTGCAGTCATTCGTCATTCTTCTTGTTCATCATCTCTGATGAGGTTATCGATTAGTTCTTGAGGCTATCTTCTAAATTTCTGAACCAATATACAACTCTTATTTCGTTTCGGTTTTGAATTGCACACACAGACATTCTTGATATAATTCTTCTAGCGTATCCTACAGATTTAGATCGTAGTAGAATACGCTAACCAATACTTAGTTATTATGTCCACTTGGTTTGGTGGCACGCATTATCTTGTTTCTGATATTGTACATACCTATTTGCAGTAAACGCTCTGTAATCAATCACTACTAACTCTGTGCGTACCACTAATATATACCGCCTCACACCATAACTAAATTTCCACCAAAAGCTACACTAGTACGTAGTGAATTTAAATTCATTTTTGATATATATAATCTTTTCTTACCATATTGACGCAATAATCCGTAAACAAAATTTAATCCTAGATAATTTTAAGACCAAATTGTATCAGGGAGATGTTTTTGAAGTCTTAATTGGTACATACGTCATTCTTACTGTGCGTTCACTTATAATATCATTATTACAGATGACTGATTTTGACTTACGAAACCTTGTGTAATTAACTATGTTTGATCAGCCGTAGCAATATCAAGTCATTCGTAATTATGATTCTTACAATACAACAAAAAACTGAAAACAATAAATCACCAGAATAACAAATTCCAACAAACCTGAACAAAGCGTTGTATTAATAGACGAAATGTAAGTTAAGACAAATTGTGAAGTACTAAATTTACAATTTGTTCATCTAAATTTGCCGATAAGTGTATATGCGGTCGTAGATGGTTTGATATTAAAATATTTGAAAAGGTGATGAAAAAATCTGGCCGTCTACTTGCTTTAAACATTTGATACGCTTAAGAGATTAATGTGGAGTCACCAAGCAGACTTGTACGCAGATAAAAATGTGGATCTTCCCAGCGACCCTCCATTAGAGTAGGCTCCATTTCGGAGTAAACTATTTTACTGTAAGTGCACAATAAAAGTTATGCCTTATCAATGTCTTGCAATATATATTTGAGGCGGCGAAAATTACGTACGAAGAATATATCATCGTAAAACCGAGTTAATTTATTTTTATTTTTATGATTTATGATAGAGGAACATAGCGTATTGTTAGAGCGTCGAAGTTTGTGTAATCTTCATTGCTTTAGGTAGAAAGACAAACGCACACGGAATTATTTTCAATATAGAGATATTACTATAAAAAAAGCCATTAAGTATTTACAATTTGAAAATATTTTCAAATAAATGCTTCGAAATATATGCCTTACTTAAAGTTGGATTGGGTATTATCCAAAAATCCAAAACAATTTATTATATATATTCACCTTTTTATTTGTATGTAAAGCAATTACAGTAATTTAAAATTTTAATTTGAATAAAAAACTCAGCCCTTATTATTGATAAGCAATAACAATGTTGATTTATCACGTTCTAAAATGATTTCAAAGGGATATACATATAGGTATTAAATGAACTTACCATACTTGTAACTAAACTAGTTTTACTATCACAAGATTTAACGCTATTATGAAGTATTTGAGACTGTTGAGCAATACTTTATAGACATAGGCGGGTAAGCCGCCCTTACCTCTAATGTCTAGAGAAAGTATTATTTTACATACTAAGCGTATGATATATTTTTTTTCCTAACACGAATCTGGTGCACTAGAATGCAATACGGGAAATATGCGTTAGACCCGAGCATTTGGCTATAATTTTTCGTAAGTCGTTGCACTTTATCCGTACAGATACTATACATCGAGTTGTGGTTCTTGCATGTGTTACAAACGTGATATGCGAAATAAGGTTGTCTATCATACACCTAATATATGGAAGTCGATAGATGGTATAAGAAATTTGAGTATTTAAGTTAATGCTGTTTTTCATATTTGGATGTAGTCATTTGTATAAATTATAATTTCACCTTGTAAGAAATGCGCTAGACTTTGGGAAAATTTCTAATAAGTTTATCAATGCGTGTAATGTTATTCGAGAATGCAAATATTGTATTAATTAGTGTATTGGATTTTGCCGCGAGAAAATTAAAACAAAAAGTTGTATATAAGACAGTAAATTTTGATTTATTTATTATTGTTAGTTTCTTAACACATCGTCAGTAATATAGATTATAATTAAATAATATACCGAAAATTACAATAAAGTGATGATTTGTTTGTGCAATGAAAAACACATAGAAGTTACAAAAGCTTTCAACGCTGAAATTCATGTCATATTTCATGTCTAGAGGAAATTTAATTTGAACAGGCTTAATGGCGACAAATATTATTGACATATAGTTTGTAGACAAAAAAAAAACTGAAGGATAAATAAAACGCCAAATTCAAGCACTCTATTTATCTTTCATAGTATAGGTACACGTTTAATTACATTGGGCATCATCTGTTGCCGATTTTGGAAATAGTTTTAACGAACTTTGGCGGACAATGTCGTCGTAAAACTGGATATTTCACGAATGAATGAAGAACTAAAAAAGCGATAACGAGATATTGCGGAATGAGATGCCTGCTTTAACATTGAGCAAGTTGGTAGGTACCATGAAGAATCAAATTTTGAATAAAATATCACAACCAGCATCATGTTTGTTTGTTTATACATTTTGTGTTACTAGACAAAAAGCAAAATATTTATTCCTTCTAACTTCGTTTTGAACTATATCGTGAAACTCCTAGTATACACAGAAATGGGAATCAACGAATTATAATGGTAAAATACATATAAAAGAAAACCACAATTATCGATCCCTTCCAATTTATAAACTTGATAACGTGTACATACATATAACAAGTTAAGTAAGTGTAAGTCAAATTGCTCCATACTACACCATCCTATTATCCTTATTCAATGCACTAAAATTTGCTTACGGACTAAAGAACATACTCAAATTTGATATTAAAAAAATCTCGCACTGTCTGGATATTAAGAGATCTCAAATATTTTAATAAAATTAGAAGTGGATGTCAATTTATGAATTAATAAAGTTATGAGAACTTGCTTACCGTTTATTGATATTAAATTGTACTTATGTAGTACAGTAGTACTGTTCTTTACTGTACTACATACTACACGTCAAAAGAAGCCTTAAAATGGATGAAAGTCAACAAGCTGTAATTTTGAAATGTATTAGCACTATAAGTGTTTTTAAGATTTAAATTGTAAGTTTTGAGAGTGTTGTTCATTAACGTTTACCGTTTTTTTTTAACTTCTAAATTTGACTGATATATTTCAACCTTTCGCTTTATAACTTGAAGTAATATCACCTTATACATGTTTTCATACGATTTCTGACTTTCATCAAACTCCAACCACTGGCCCTGATGAAGTGAATAAAATTCTCACAAAAGCTTGGCATATGTGAAAAACGATACAGGTTGTTTCAATTTGTTAGCGTCTTCCCAGTAACCCCTGTTACACAGTCAACAAGAAATTAGTCACGGATTGGTTTTAAGCAGTGCCGATTGATTTTCAATTAAAACTTAGTGGCGCGAGAAAGAAATATCTTGTTGAAAGAATCCCGGAGCTGCAACGGTAAAAACTTTATGAAGTATGGAATTCGTTTACACCAATTTTGCTAAGACTTGGTTCTTACGCCGCGTAAAACTTTGCATGGTCTAAAAAATAAGCGCAATGTTATTCAGTGGTAAAGGTTGAAATAGTTTTAGAGTTAATTTTGCGTTTGTTCACATTTTTTCTATTTATTCTTATTTTTCGTTAGTTAAGAAACACAAAAGATGCTAAATAAATAAAATTGTTTCATGTTTATGCAGTACTACTTGTATTTAAAGAAGATCTAGGTGTACCTAAATTTCTTAGACATTGGGTGTTAGTTTCTTTCAGTTTTAGAAGTGCTTGATTTGGAGTAGTAGTATATATAGTATTATAGTAGAGGACGCTCATATTTTAAGTATACTTTGTATATATACAAAATACTCTCAAAATATGCTGCATGCTTGGTTAGGGTTTAGGGGTCACAATCAGTAAAAGTCATAACCAGTTGTACCTAAATACTTTTTCAAGAAATTTTGTTAATCAGTAACAGTAACACTTGGTTTAACATATTTTATTAGGTCAATAGGTTGTACATCAAACATTTATTACAATAAATACATCCAGTGAATAACATAAGTTATATATTTATAATACATCTAAATATATATGTATTTTGCATGCCTTAAGACTAAATTGCGATGCGTCCAATCTGACGATTTCGCATAGAATCTAACAAATTGGACTCACGTGACGACAATCGTCATCAACGATAGTCATTTGTTGTTCGGACCCTTACCAGCTTTTTTTTTGTTTGAAACAACTTAATCTTAATGTTTATCTTTCACACGGATATGATTACAATGACGATTATTGTCTCTTCACAATAATCTTCTACGGAGATTTCATTCTCCTGAAGTTTAAAACATTTTGCGCTATTTATTCACATAGATATATAAATATGATATATAAATACATATAAAACAGAAATTTACAGCAGCCAAAAATTACTCAATATTCACTTTTCGTAAAAGACAACAATAAACATAGATGTAGGTATGTATAAGGTACAAGGTCCCCGATTTAAAATTCCTTGGTGTCTTACTTAGTACACTGTTTTCACAAAGAAGTCTCTGCGCTATTTTTTGTATTCATTTTTGATTGGCTCAGCAATTCTCTCAGAAACGATTTTCTTTTTAAATCTTAAATAGTTATCACTGGAACTGTCATGTTGTTTCTTTTTAATCTACACAATGAGACAAGAACTAAAATGTTAGAGATAGTATAGGAATATTTATGCACAGTAATGATACGAGCAATCGATAGGGTTTCTGTTTTGCGATTTTGGATGGGAGCGTTTTCTTATTATTGGTCCATGAACCTGTATACACGCGTTGAAGAGAAATAAACGGAAATAAAATTCTGGGACATCTGATCGCCCCATCTCCTTTTGGTGGACAGATCGCGTGCAGCCATTCACAGCGACCTCTAACGGGGGTCCCAGATGATCATTGTAGAAACGGTTATTTGAACACTCCCATCGGTTCCATTGAATTAGCCCTCAATGGTTTTACGGTAACAACTAGATAGTTGTAGATAAGAGTAGCAATGGATTATTTTGTAGATATAATTCCTTTATATCTTACTGCACTTTATTCATGTTGTCCAATGTTAGTTGTGAAATAAACGCTGATGAGGCGTATTATTTTCTTCCAGTGTGAGATTATTATTCTTCGTCTTCCTCTTCGTTTTGGTATGTCACGTAACGTACCGACGATTTTTCGCCGGTAATTAGGGACTGTAAAGAAAATAAAACGTTATATATTCTGGGAAATAGTTTTCCAGATATCATTAATAACGGCTTCAAATTTGAATACAATATGTACTTGGGTACAAAACACTTATTATTGCCAATGCTCGGGTAGTATATCGATATACATATATACAGGGCGCTTCATTCATTATGGGAAATATTTTAACTGGAGATACTACGTGTCAAATAATGACCATTGACCAAAAATAGCGATTATTCAAAATCGCACCGTTCAGGTCTTCAAAGTTCCAGAAAAAAAATGTTTTTTTTTCCATTTTTAAGCTAATCTACTTGTACGATGATTTAGTATTATTAGATGCTTCTTATGGTGGAATTTTCCAAAATTTGCAAAACTACAGCAAAGAGAAAAAATATCTCCTTGTGTTAACATCAACAGAACATTTTTGTTTTTTGATTTACAAGCACGAGATTAGCATCACCTAATAGACCAGTTAAAATGCAAAAATAAGGTTCTCTTGTAGAAATTTCGTATTATGCTTGGTTTTCGAGAAAAACGAGAGGGTTTGGAGAGATTGGTGGCTAAAAATAGTTTAAACAGCAAAAAACCGGGTAGGCCAATACTCAAATTGTACGTCACTGGCGGAATTATCATTTTAGGAAAATTTTTCGATTATTCTTCTTTACTTCCCTATGTAAACAACATATGGAAAAACGTTTTTTTTTCTGGAACTTCATCTCGAAAACGGTGCGATTTTGAATAAGGTTATTTTTGGTCAATGGTCATTATTTGATACGTAGTATCTCCAGTTAAAATATTTCCCATAATTAATGAAGCCCCCTGTATATGTTTATATTTCGGGTCCCAGTATCTTACTGAAAACTTTATTGTTTTTTTAAACTCCCTAAGTGAACGTGCTCCAGTTGAACTGAACATTCATTGTTAATTTTAATATTTTTGAATACATTCATATCAGTAACACACACTATTAGTGAAAAAGTAAAGGCTCGACGGTTTCATAGAGGAGTGATTCATTTATTATTTCAAGGTGTTGAATGTTTCATACATTTTTATTATTATTATATTATTGTATTTAATGTGTGACACTCTATTTACTGCATTTCTAAATACTACTATCAACTGAACGGTGTTTGCGTTTGTTGGGAAACAAACAAAAATAGATAAGAATGGGGACAATATGACGTTTAAAAGTTATAATGTAGGGTATGAACACAACTGTTATTTCTTTTAAAGTACAGTGGGATTATTGTGTTATTACTGTATTTATTAAGATGCTTTACAGATTTAAATTGTTTCCAGACATTTAAGACATTTAAAACTTTTAAGATTTGTAGGGAATATCTTCCGGTGTCTTATATTAACAATGTTTGTATCAAAGAGTTTGGCGATTAATCAAAAAAAGTTTTCCCTTATTGTAAAATGACACAGTAACGTGCTAAATACGTATTAATGTATACCTATATTATTGCGTTTCAAGCCGGCCTTTTACTTTTGTTGGCATACTGTTGTATTGTATTTGTAATATTTTTGTGGTATTGCATTTAACCGCAGCGTAATATGTATGTATGTGTTTAAGTGACATTGACTAAATTCAGTTCAATAGAAAGTTTTGTCGTATACTGAAATATAAATAAAGTCAATTTAACGGTAGAATAGTAAGCCTACTGTTATGTATTACTTTTATTTTTACACAGGAAGGAAAAAGTTATTTAAGCCAGAACATATTGAATAAAATCATTTAGTAATCTTATTATGTTAAAAGACTATTAATCTTAGATTAATTACTATTGTGTATGATAGCATGCTATTTACATTTCTTAAATATTTTACCTTTTTTTCCTCTTTTGTCGGAGGATTTCTTAAACTAACCAGCAGTGGAGCATACAAGAAGTTTATAATTGCAATACCAAATAACATCCATTCAAAACCAATCGTCTTTACTAATGTACCACTCATCGCTGGACCTGAAAACATATTTAAATGATTTATTTGTAACAAGAATGTATGTATATATGTATCTATATGTATGTATGTATGTATATAACTCAGGAATGGTTCTACTGCTTGAGATTTATCCTTAAACAGTGAATTGTATCTAATTTTCATTAATTTGAAAAAAAAAATTATTTGTAGAGCAAAGTGTTTATAGTACAAAAAGAAAAAAAAAACTAAGAAGAGACATTTTTATTTAGTATAAACTTTCATTTTACATAGCGTTGGTTTAGAAGTACAACTAGACATATTGGAATTTAATATTTTTGACTAGACTTGCTCTAAATTTTTAATGATATTTTATGCTCCATAGCATACGCTGTTTTTGTGTAAATTTAAAAGCTGATGTATTTAATAATTAGATTATAAACTGTATTTTGATACACATTTTCAATATTTTTATAACAATGTAAGAAACTATGGCATATTTACTTGTTGCACTGATTTTAAAATTTGTGTTTATCTATTTGCAATTTTCATAAATAAGGTATAGGAGTCGCTTGTAAATGCGTATTTGGTAAGAAACCACAAACTATCAACAAGAAGTTGTTAGTGTCTTGTGTTTTCTTATTACAATTTCTGAAGTCTGATCTGAAGTCTT